>CM034147.1:187495313-187886205 GCA_019776745.2 Taxus chinensis
TTATTACCCGTAAATTTTGCATAATTGGTGCTAGGGAACCCTAGGCACATCATTGCACACATAAGAACATATAATTAGATCTTGTTTGAGATATAGTGTAGTACTCAGTCATAATTCCATCGATTTATCAACTAAGGATAGTTCGACCCATTCATTTGCATCTTTCTTTTTTCTGGATTTTTATGCTTTGTGTGGGATTTTTGTAGGAGATTATTCATTGGGATATCTATAGAAACATCAGAAAACCAAGTATGACACCAAAATTTGATCAAAGGTGAAGTAGTTAAAAGTTGTACCGACCTTATGAGGTTCATTTTTTGAGTCATTAGCAGACCAGGGTACCCACAGGCACCCTGTACTCCTCCATGTGTCCTATTTTGTCAAGATCTTCCACTTCCGTAATTTTCTTAGCTTCGTCGTTACATTCATTTATAATAGAACATCAATCTAATTACTATGAGGTAATTTATACTTCATGTTAATACCCTTTTCCTCTTATTTCAATTATTTCATTTAAAAATAGTCAAATAAATTAGCTAGCATTATATTGTAGTTATATAAGTTTATTTCTTGTTGTACTTATTAATTAGTACTAAAACATTCATGTTTTAGTTAGTCAAGATGTATCTCATGATTTAGAGGGCCCTCCAGATCATCGAATAGATGAATAATCTCTATGGAACTCATTTATGTTATATCCTCTATTACATGATTTCTCCAAGTCACCCAGTATTATTTTTACTCTTTTCTCAACACTCTTTCTTGACTTCATTGAGTTTAGTGTGCATCAACCTCTTCTCTTTATTCTTTTTCTCCATTCAATATCCTCTTGAATTGTGTAATGTTCCATCATAAATAATTTAATTTTTTTGCAATCTGTTCCTCTTGCATGCTTCTTTCTTATTCATAGTACTCATATAAATTGTAGGGTAAAATTTACTGGTGAATATTTGGTAATTAAAGAATATTTACATTTTTAAAATTTACATTTGGATATTTATAGGGATTCATACAGATCAACATTTCACCTAAAATTTTAGGATGCAAGTTCCTTTTGTTTTTCAGCTCACTTGTTATTTAAAATAGATTTCATACTTTTGAATGTATATCATCATTACCTCAAATTTCTATTCAGGTAAATTTTCAAATATATACTAATAAAATATAATCATATGTGAAATTTAAATTCCATTAGGATCTTACATAGATATTTTTTACAAATGAGCTTAACCACATAGTCTAGATGCTTGACTACATGCTCCATATGCAATTCGACATAGTCCAGATGCCGAAATACATTACACATATGCCCTAAGAGAATATTCTAGATGTGTGAATTCATATTTGAGATGTGTGTCCTTGTAATCCATATGCTCGACTACATATTCCCGATGCCTTGTTGTATAACCCAGATTCTTGACTACGTAATCTAGATGCTGAATGTATATTCCAGACACCTGACTGCATATACCAGAATGTCCACCTGGATAATATAAACCCCTGCCTAATAATCCATGCATATGTCAGTACCCTCACCCAAATGTGGTTGATGATCAAAAATTTGTAGTTTTGGTGGGCCAATCAATAGAAATAGGGAATATTTTATCTCCTTTTATCCATCTAAAAAATGGGTCATGCAGATGTAACTGAATCCGCACAAAGTACAAGTACTATGTATTAACTAAATAATTAATCCTTATTTATTTTAAAATTACAAGTTTGTAATAATATACTTATTAATAAACATTTCAAAAAAACCCTTTTATATAGAACCATTGATAGTGATATTCCACATGAAAGTTTTAATGACAATAACTTGTCACCACCTGAAAATATTATTGATGATGATATGCCTCCACTTGAGGAAATTAATTATTATGTTCCTAAATTAGAAAAAATTCATTATTATGATATGTAACAAGTATAATACATGCCTCCACTTGAGGACAATCCTTATTATGTTCTTACATTAGATGAAAATCACATTAATTATTATGGTATGTAACAAGAAAAAGAAATTTGTAGTCATCAAACACCAACTTTTGTAAGAAATTCTAAATCAATTGTTTGAAAAGGGAGATAATAGATGACATTCCCAATTATGAGACCCATAAAAAAAAAAAAATTCTACACATAGTGATCAAACACCTATTTCATGCGATAATACAATAAAAAAAATTGTGTGAATAAAGAGAAGTAGAAGGACCTTTGAAAGGTCTTTTATGTTTTACTGAGAATCTATGTATCCATTCATTGAACCAGTAGAGAAATAAAAAGGCAACGATACTCAAACAAATGAAAATGTATAATTTTAGGTGGAAAATTTGAAAGGATCACGAAATGTAAATCAAGCTGGACATAATAGAAAAAAAATTGTGGTATTATAATAAATAGATTAGTTAAGAAAAAATATGGTCAAATACAACAAATAAGAAGATGGAGAAATGCAAAATAATGCATGCACATAAGATATGTAACAATAAATGGATACAAAATCTTGTTAAAAAAGGAGGAACAATTACATCTCAGATAGGAATTTTTTTTCATTCTAATCTACGTGCCAAAAATATACAATTTTCAACTATTTATCACATTGTAAAAAGGGTATACCTATTTATGATTTTTTGGATTATAAATTTTTATTTCAACATAATGGATTCCCTAATATTGCAAAATTTCATTGGTTAGACAATAGTTCTTTGGAAATGGAAAAATGTCTAATGATGATTGGGGATGATTTGAAAGAAATAGTAAAAAATGCATAATTTAACTCATTATATATTTACGAGGTCACAATAGTTAACAATAGATCATTGGTTTACATTTATATTTATACTTTTGAGAACCATCTAAGGTAACCTTATTTATAATCAATCCATAAAATTATAGAAAATTACAATGTACAAAACCTTTACAAGCTGGTTATTTCAAGTTTGAGGGATATAGCTGGGATGGATGATTATACTATTGCTACTAAGTTGGTGTGAGCTAGACTAGATGGTGCATATGTAATGTAGGGGCATAGAAATGGTATTTTCATTTGAATAAAAAACCACTCTTTCCCCATATGTGATTCCAATCCATTGAATGATGTATAAAATGAATCTTGTATATAAAATAGTTAGAACATTTGAGAGTGTTGCAAAAGTCAAAGATCTTATTCCTGACTTGCATGTGTATATGTGAAACAGTCCAAAAAGATTTATAATCTTCCAAATAAATTCAATTCGAGTGAATAATGGTAAAAATATTCTAAAATAAGTTGATACAAGGTGGATTTCCATGTATGAGCTTGCATGCAATGATTTTGAAGAATATCCATTGTTGGTAGGTTTTATGTATAAATATCATAGAGAAGTTGAAAAGGAATTTTTTTTGTATTGTTTGATATATTTAGAAATGTTTTTTAACATTTTTGGTATTCTTCCCATCTCGAAGGAAATAAATTTATTTGAGTAAACATGTTAAAAGAGAGGTCCATATATATTTTTTATTTTCATATGGTTTAGAAAACATGTATGTCAAACTTAAGATATTGTATACATGTCCCATAGACAATTTTAAAGTGCCTATAATTGAGAATTGGAAAATATTAACAAAATATTGAGGATCCTAAATTTCTATTTGAAATTCAATATTAATGATTATATTTGTATCATTATTAATGAGAAGGAGATACCAATGAATACTTTTTAAAAAAGAGTTGATTTGATTGGAGTGGAAATTGAAGAAGTTCCTAAAACATATGTTTTATATGACACTATAATTTCTGATACATGAATGAAATTGAGAAATATTTGACAAAACTTATCCGCATTATCATTTAAAAAGGGATGATAATCTAGATGCCATGGGAGTAGTGAATCCCATATTTTGGAACATTTTTTATTGTTATAATGAATAACTAGTAAGTAATCTATTTCTCAAATATACGGGTTCTCTGATTAAGCCTTTCATCATGTTTGTACAGATAAATGGAGTTGAAATTGAAGGGTATTTTGTAAAAATATTTATTGACATCTTAGTCAACAAAAATTAGACTTAAAATTATTATTCAATATTTTTATTTAAATGAACCAACAAAAAATGGATCTATCACAAGGCTATGGGAAAACTTTTATCCCAATAACATCCTACAAGAAAATATTAATGAATAGTTGTTATTATATGAACATTTCCAGAGAATGATTTTTAGATCAGTGGAAGATGAATGAGTCTTTAATCCATTATATTATGTTAAATCAAAACCTCAAAAAAGGTTGAATAAAAAAATGGAGACATGTTTGAGATTATATGCTTTATGTTATCTCATGGATGTTTTTTCTTATGAAAGGGAACTTTCCATTTGGAATTCCCTTACCTAAAGAAGAGGGGTCACTAATACTATGAGAAATAGAGATGATCTTAATAATGACCCAGGATGTGGTCACTTTACTGACACAGTAGAATGTCTCTAAAGAAAAAAGGCTTCCTCAATGATTTTTTCAACTACCTAAGTTTTAGGATTTTAGTTTGATAAGAGTTATTTTATATAAATATTTATTCCTATCTAAAAAATTCAAATGAAATTGTTACTATTATGTATGTTTTTGGATAAATGGTTTTAGTATCCTTATTTCTAGTAATTTTTATGTAATATAAGATATGAAAACAAAAAATAAGAATAGAAATCAGATATTATACTTTACATTGTTATGAAAAACAAAACACCACAAATGCTATGAAAACAATATATCAATATAGTGTTGATTTATATTATTTCAAAACAATTGACAAAAGTAAAAAATATCTAAATTGTAAATTGAGATTTACATTTCACCTCTTCTCAGTATTACAATTATAGTTATACGATATAAGGAAATACAGTCGAGTATCATTCTAAGATATTCCCTCTGGTATTGTATCTTATGTGACTAGTGTTCCCTATTTAATTAGATTGTCAGTTGTGGCATTGATACTAGAAATATTTTCCTTATCTTGATTGGATGCATCATCTACTGAAAGTAAAATAGGATCCACATTTGATTTCTACTTGAAACATATCTTTGGAACCATTTTATTATCCCTAATTATTTTCTTTAATGTGTTTTTTTGTTTATTTAGGAGAAAAAAAAATTCCTTCAGTGAAATAGTATCATTTAAAATTTTGTGTGCAGTCTTGAGATTAAGATCCAGGACTAGTAATTTATTATTCAATTTTTCATATTTTGATTGCATTTGAACAAAGAAATATAATTAATTAAAATGTTAAAATATGTAAAAATAAAATTTCAATGCAAAGAGAAAGTTAAACTTATGGAAAATTTAAATTTTTGAGTAGTTGTAATGACAACAAGGTTTTTTTCTCTTTCCCAATTCTTATAGTAATGTTGGGCTTCACCATTTATAATTTCCAACCTGTTTAGCATGACATCGAAAACGTTATCATTATAGTCATTTCTTATTGTAATGGCACATGAGAGAGATTGATTTATTAATACATATATCTTTGCTTGATCATTATTAACTAAATAAAATAAAAAATTTATTTGGGAATGGTTGCGAAAATGGGCATTTATTTCCTTCATCAAATCTTTGGCCCATAATTACCCTATTTTCAAAGTCTTAATATACTGCACAAAAATGTCATTAATAGTAGCATAACCACTCTGTTACGAAAAATTATGCAACATAAGAGTAGTTAATTTATCATTAGATGGTAGTACTGGTATCTATGTTGGAGAGGGTATCCCATCTGTAAATATGGGTGTCTGAGCCTATAAGACATGATATATTTGTGATGTAGGAACATCAGTTGTATATAGTCCAATTTGACTCCTTATATATATGTAATAAGTGGTTCTTGTAAGTTTCTCTCCAAAACCAAATTTGAAATATTCAACCTAGTCTTGTAATGTATCCTACACCTAGGAACTAGTATGTTACTCATCTAGGTGTTAGTATAGGCTTAAATTTAATATAATAAAGTGGTCATGTGATAAGCTTACCTAGTTAACCCTACTAAGGTGTAAGTTCACTATAGTTTTATTAAATCATGGTTTGATTTAGGTGGTTTTAATCTAACCAATTCTCAATCTTCATGATCATGATAAGGAATTAAAATGGAGACAGTTGTAGAATTTGGGAGAGATGTTAGAATCACTGAGAGGGAGGGGGGTAAATCGGTCCTTTAAAAAAATCATTAAATTAAACCATGCGCAATTATAAACCTTGTTTATCCATATATCAACCTATCATTAGTTATTCATTAATCATTCATCTAAACTGTAATGCACCATGAAAAATAATCATACATGAGTAAGAAAATAAAAAAAATGATACAAGATATAAAGTGGGAAAACCTCATCATGAATAAAACCCACTAAAACTCTATATATATTACACAACACAAAGGATTTGTGTAATGAAGCACCCAATTCATAAGGAGCACTAACCCCTAAAACTTTAGTGAGGAACTAGCCCCAAAAGGAGCATCAAACCCTAGCTTAGTAGGGAAAAAACACTAAAAGGAAGATGAAACCCCCTAGGATGACTAAAAATCCACTTAGCCACCTGATATGAAGATCACTTGATGTAATTGTTTCATTAACAACTTTTTATTTAACACCTTTCAAGAAACACATTCTTCCCCTTCGCTCATGCATGCACCTAATTTTTTTTTATTAGATCAAATAACCTTGAATCCCTATCCCCTTGTCTTCTCACGTTCTCATCCTCTTCTCTTTTCTACTCTGGAAAAAACTAAACACTCTCACACTCTTCTTTTACTCACTCATACCCTTACCAAAAAATCACTTAGGTCAAAAAAGGGCCTTGTGAACATACAATTTCTATCATAGACATCATAAAGACTCATTATAAACATTAAAAAAATGATACTCCGTGACCCTTTAGGTGGGCATAGGCCTAAACAACTTAAAGTTTCTTAACCAGGTATAAAACAAAGTCCTCTTTCCCCAAGGTTATATTTTGAATTTCATATGGATAAGGAAACTTCACCATGAATCCAACATCCCCAAATAATTTAGAAACATCCTTTGAAAAAAATCTATAATAAGGAATTACTCTACACTATCCATCTTAATCATGAAACATAATAAAAGACAAGTTTTACCTATTTGGTCTTAAGCACCTGAAAATCAGTCCTAAAAAACAAGTAACTTCTCATTTCAAGACTCTTCATCAAGAGGAAAAAAACATATCAACATAAATATCTTGATGTCAGATAACTCATGGAACTCATGGAAACCTTAAAGTCAAGGAAAAAGACCCCAAAATGCATGTATCTATGAAACTAATCAATCTTGGTTCTAGGTCTCAAGATCTAGTCTTATATTATTCAAGCTCAAACACCTCAAAGACAACTTCAAAACACAACCAAAACTTATAAAATTTCAAGGGAAACCTGATACACCTCATCTAGAACTAAAAAAATATACGTCACATCTAGAATTTTACACTTCCATACATGTACCAAAGACCTTCCTGTAAGTCCTAATTGGGATTACTAGGCCATTAGGAATTCAACATGAAAAGACTTCATCATATCACTCAAGAGCTCTAACACATAAATTTTGATCTCAACAATATGTTCATGCAAAAATGTCCTTGCTAGACCATGGATTTCCTTACAAACACCATCATACATCCATGACTGGTTTTAGCCCTCTAGAACATTAGTGGTATGCACTCTTTGAACACTTGTTACACTAAATATTTGCATAGTGTAGACACCCATAATGATTCCCAAGCAATCTAAATACTTAAATTGTGCTAAGTATCTCCTTTCTCGCAAATTGACGACATATTGTCAAAAGTGCTCATCTTCCCTCTTATTGTCATTAATTAATTACAATACACTAATTAATTAAGTCACCTATCCAACTAACATCCTGGTTAATGACCTTTCATTAATTATTCACCCCTTCTATCTAGAGTAATTAATTATTATTAGTTGATTAGATTTCCCTTCCATTTATCTAATAAATCAATATTTAATTGATTTAATTTTCTTCTAATAGCCTAAATTGTACTAATATTACTCCAATTAGATTCTATAATCTTACATCTACCTATTAGTTAATCACCTTTTATTAATTAAAATATCCCCCAACTCCCATGACTTGCTAATTATAAATTAAACCCTTCTAAACAAAGGTTACCTTTTATAAAGCAACCTTATCCATTCTTAATCATGTTTTACCTTTATCCCACATGCAAAGGGATGAAGTGTTTACTTTATCCATTAGGCTATATAAAGATCCCTCCTTCTACCTTTATACCTACACCTAAACTCTTTGAGAAAGAAAATGCAAAGCATATACCAAAATAGACAAAGAGCTTGTTTTTTGTTTTCTTGAGAGTTCATCATCTTGAAGAGTTAAGCCTCTTTCTAAAGTGCTTAGGTCATATGGGAGGTGTCAAAAGGGTCTTGTAGCCCAAATTTGACAAGCCCTCATTCCTAGGTTCTTGGAACATTAAGGAAAACCATATTTGATAGCCATGGAGCCTACCTAGGTTCCTTCCTTTATATGTTGTTAGAGAATAGAGTATTTTTAGATGTTTAAACATCGTTAGGTTCAAAGTTTTGTATTAATGAATGTTTAGCATCTAACCCTAATTCTTATCATGATGGTACTTAATATGTTGTTTAATTCTTGCTAATTAAGGCTATTTAGGTGTTATTATTTTACTCACATTTAGCATTAGTTTGAAAACAACACATGCACTCATTTGGCAAGCCCGGTGGGACCCTTAGTCCCATGGAATTTTAGTTTAAGTTTCATTGTTTTGGCTAACTTTTGATATGCACATGTAGTAATTAATGTCCATTTTCTTGGAATTTTTTCTATTTTGACATTTGTAACTTCTTGTTCATAGCCATCATTTTAATGGGTTATTGCCATTTTAAAACTAGGTTGTAAAAATTTGAGATATTATGAGCTTGCTTGTGTTTTTTGCCATATTTTGGTTGTAGGTGTGGCACAAGCACATTTTTAGGAGTTTAGGCATGTTTTTTGTGGTGCACATTCCTCTCTAGTGGCGTAGGTGAACTATTAAAACTTGGTTCTCCATTTATGGACCCTAATGCATACGCACTAACCCTGGTGCACACACCCTAACTAGCGTGCAAATGCACTAACCTAGGCACAAACATCATTTCATAATGTACCTTCACTACATTTTAAAACCTATAAAATTGGTGTGTACACCCTAGCTAGAGTGCACATTCCATTTTAGTGGCGTGGACAAATTTCTGGTGGCACGGATGTTCTCTCAGAATTTGGGACTATTTTAGAAAGTTGTGGCGCACACACTTTTCCGATGGTGCACATGCTTTTTTAGTAGTGCAGGCATTCTATCTGAATTTTTTTTTGTTATTCTTGTAGAGTGGTGCATGCATTGTTTTTGTGGCTCACATGCCTCTCTGGTGGCACAAGTGCATGGTAAGCCAAAAATACGCAAAGTAGCACATACATTGTTTTTGTGGTGCACACGTCTCTCAGGTGGCGTAGGTGCACTATAAATTAGAAAGTGGTATATACATCGTAACCTATGTGTGGATTCCAAAATAGGGGTGTAAGTGTCCTTTTATTTTCTTGAAATTAATGTGTTGAGGTTCTAACATTCTTACAGGTTTTATCTAATCATATACTTGTCTTTGCAGGCTATTTTTACTTGATTAAATAAACTTTACATTGTTCCTTACAGGAATAAGATCACATATGCTCTTCCCTCACATCCCTTGGGGTGATCTTGGGAATCATAAATGATTATTAAGTCCTTTTGATGCTTTAAGGATATTAGGAATATTTGAGTTAGAATTGGTTAACTTGGCGTAGTTGAATTAAAGTGTTTTTCCATTTGATATCTTTTTTTATTTTAGAAACACCACGTATGCTCTTCTCTTGCATCCTTGGATGATCTAGATAATTAGAAATGATGTTTTATCTTTTGATGGAAAACTAATAAAAATCATCATATAGGGCCAAAATGCCATCACTTGTCAAAGAACGAAGGAATCAAAACAAAGTCAAAAACTACTAATACAGTTATATAGGTTGCCAAACAATATTTGAGCAACCCACACCTAATTAAACAAGATAAACATCCATGGTTGTTGTGAACCTACACTAATATTTTTGGCATGCCTGGTGGGACATTAGAGGTCTTCATATTCATTGTAACAAAGTTGATGTGCATTTGTTGCAAGTTTCATGCTTGAAAAGAGCCTTGATCTGCACATCTGGTTGCTCTAAAGAGGAAGAATCAACTAGTTTCAGTAGTCATAGTCTGAAGATTCATGAGAAGAATCAACAGAAGATCAAAATCCAGAGAAGAAGGGTTATCTAAGTATTTGTAGCTATCTCCTGGAAGAAGGCATAGAGGAAGGAGGATTCAGATGTCTCCATCTCCACCAAAAAGGACTCTATCAACTCCTCCACCTTCTAGACCTTTCACTCAATCAACAAGGGTTCTCAGGCTAATCAAAATAGCACAACCCAACCCTTATGTAAATTTCACTGGTAGCAACCCACTTTCTCTCAATGCACAAAATCCAATTCCAATTGCAGCATTAAAGAGCATTCCATTCTTCATTGGATAAAATCAGACCAATCCTAGTGATCATGTTAAAGACATTGCTAATGTTTGTGCAATCCATGAGATTGTTGACATGCAAATTGCTATCAAATTACTAGCATCTTCATTCAAAGTAAAAGCATTGCAATGGTTTAGAAGCCTCGGGGCCGGTTCTATCCAAAATTAGAACCAATTGTGCATAGCTCTCCATGAGTAGTTTGGAGAGAAAGGAGATAAATTTTCTCTATTGGAACAACTGATACCATCAAGAGAGCTCCCAATGAGCAGCTGACAGACTTCAACTTCAGATTTTGAAGGACTTGGGATAGAATTCTAGTGACAGTAAGGCTAACAGCTGAAGGTGATTTTCCATACTATCTTAAAGCTTTGAATTCTGATATTTCTATGTTAATTCAGTCCATGGGAGGTACAACTATACCTACAGCTTATAGTATTGCCATTAGAGCTAAGAATTGTTTAATTCAAGCTGCTAAACTAGCCCCTAGGCCTCCCATGCCCTTATACCCAAATTTGGAAAATCCAAGCACTAGTCAAACACCTACTATAGCTCCTATTCCCACTACTATAAATCAAAGCTCAAATGAAACTCTTACTTCATCCCCTAGTGCTTCAAATGAACTCCAAGAAGTCATGAAACAATTGCAAAGCCTAGGTTATGAGCTGGTTACACTTAAGAGGCAGCAAACCCAAAGTTTTAGGCCTTCTTATGAGTCTCAAGCTTAGCCTAATAGGCCACCCAATCCTACTACAAATCAAAATCAAGCTAGGCCTCCTACCAATAAACCATTTCAGCCCTATAATCCCAATGTTGCATCTTCTTCTAAAGCTTTAGTGCCAGTGCAAAATAATGTAGCACAAGAGTATGTTTGGTGCTTCCCATGCAATGAACCTCATAACCAATCTATGTGCTTCAATGGTGCCTTGAACCAAGCCTTGATGGTAACAATAATTGGTGTAGATGGTGAGGTGATCCAGGAAACAAACCAACAACAAGGAACATCCCAACAAAATGCAATTCCAAATGAGACTACACTAGTGAATTGGCAGGCTGAGGATTTTTGTGGTATGAATCAAGTAATGTCTCAGGGTGTAGCATCTAATACAAGGTCAAAAAAGAGGAATATTGGCAAAGGGAATTCATTGGCTTTAGGTGATCCACAATATTCCATCACTCCACAAAGTGTTGCGAAGCAAAATGTAGTTCCAAACATACAAGGATAGTCCAAGCCACCTTCTAGACCAATTCAAATGCCAGCTATTGTTTTCCATGTAAAAGAAAAGAATGTGCAAAACAAGGGGCAATAAAGAGATTTTTCATCCCCATTCAACATCATTGATCAGATGAAGAAGAAAAATGTGAATATATTGATGTGGGAGTCATTATCCATCCTGTGCCGAAGGGATATACTACAAGATGCCATGAAGAATTGGTCAACTTTAAATCAGCATGTTCATATGCAAGATAAGGTACTCACAAATGTTGCTCAGCCCGACGGGAATCATGGAGGATAGCAAGGTAAAATTTTTAAGCCCCCTCAATTCTATGTTTCATTGATCATTGGAGATAAGTCAGTACATAATTGTATGATTGATTCTGGGGCAAGTAGTTCTGTAATTCCCAAGGAAATAGTTGATCAACTAGGTCTCCAATATGAGGTCATATCCAAAGGGGCAGTACAACTGAATGGGATGGTAGTAAAAACAGTGGGAGTGATTAAAGATTTGAATCTTACTTTTCATGCATGCCCTAATGTTATTTTTTTTCAAGATGTGTCAGTGATAGATTTGCCACCACTTTTTTCCCTATGTTTGTCAAGGGATTTCACAACGAAAATTGGAGGCTACTTATCTGCTGATCAATCACACATGTTGTTTAGAACCAGATATGGGACTAAGGAAAAAATTAGGTCTGAGCCTATTGCAAATTTTCACATTGAGCCCCATACCCCAAGCCAAATCAATGTCAATTGATTAGCATTTTATCAAGAGGATTATCCAAGTATAGAAAAAGCTGACAGCAAGGTTGGAAGCATCCTGGATTTAACTCTTGATGAATGGGAAAGCAAGGTACATAATTTTGATCCCTACCAAGAAATAGAAAATCTGAGCTAGGAGTTTATTACATACATGAAGAAAATCAGCCTATTGCTAGCAACACCAAATTAGACCATAAAGATGACATTGAGGTATGGTAGTTGTTCTTCGATGGATCAAGAAGTAGACAAGGTGCAGGAGGGGGAGAAATTCTTGTTTCACCTCAAGGCATAAAATATTATTCAACTTTTAGATTTCAATTTACATTCTCTAACAACACTGCTGAATATGAAGCTTTGATACAAGGATTGTATTGGTCAATTAAAAGAGGTATCAAAAATCTATAAGTCTTTTGTGACAGTGAGCTGATTGTTAATAAAGTTAGAGGAAAACATGCTTCCAAAAATGATCTACTCAAGTGTTACAAAAATAGGGTGTGGGACCTCATTGAAGATTTTGAGGGCTTTAACATAAGTTCCATCCCTAGGAAGGAAAACCAAGCTACTGATAGGCTTACAGCAGTTGGGGCAGCCTTTGATGTTGTTAAAAGCATCAAGAAAGATAAAGTATAGCCAAGCATTCATGTGATTGTGAGACCCTCAGTACCAAATAATAATGTAAGCTAGAAAGTGTTTGAAAATGATCAACAAATCATCAATTTCTTGCAAGAAGAAGCTAAGTTCTCAGCCAAAAATCAAGAAAAATTAGAAAAACGGTATGGTGATCAAGTAGTATAGCTGAGAACCAACAAACTACCAAAGAGTCTTATCACCTTGGAGTCCTTTCTTAATCTAAATGATCAATTTAGGAAAGAGAAAGAAAACATCCAAGTCAAGGGGGAAGATTCAATTCCCATCTTGGTGGGAGAAGGCAAGTCACTTCAAATTGGTAAGGTAACTTCCGAGCAAGAAAGGTATGAGTTTATGCAGATCTGTCAAGAGTTCCCTAATATATTTTCTTGGAGCTATGAGGATTTGAAAGGTTTCAATCCCAAGCTAGCTCAACATACAATTGAATTGGATCTAAGTGCTAAGCCTATCAAGAAAAAGCAAAGGCCAATCAATCCACACATAGAGCCTCTCATGAAGAAGGAATTGAATAAATTAATAGAGGAAAGTATCATATTTCCTATCAAGCATTCTAATTGGGTAGCAAACTTAGCTCTAGTTAGAAATAAGAGTGGGGAAATCAGATTGTGTGTAGACTTCAAAGATTTGAATAGAGCATCTCTCAAGGATCATTACCCACTTCCTTCTATGGAGAAAATTTTACAAGTTCTTGCTAGCTCTAAGAGGTTTTCATTGCTAGGTGGCTATTCAGGGTATAATTAGATCATGGTAAAGGAAGAGGATCAGTTCAAGAAAACCTTCACCACCAAATGAGAAAATTATGCATATAGAAAAATGTCATTTGGGTTGTCCAATGTTAGAGTTACCTTCCAAAGGGAAATGTATATGTAATTCAAGGGATTGATCAACAAGATAGTACTAGTATACTTAGAGGATATCACTATTTTTTCTAAAAGTACAGCAGATCATCTCTTCCATTTGAGAAAAGTGTTCCAAATATGTAGAAGATTTGGGGTGTCCTTGAACCCCAAAAAATGTATTTTCTAGCTCATGAAGGAAAGCTCCTTGGACATATTGTTTCAAAAGAAGAACTAGCAATTTATCTAGAGAGGGTTAAAGCCATAAAAGCATTGTCATTGTAAAGTCATAAGAAAACCCTCCAAATTTTCTTGGGAAGGATCAATTTTGTTCAGAGGTTTGTGCCAGATTTTGTAAACCTTGTCAAGCCAATAACTATGATGTTGAAGAAAATCATGGCCTTCAAATGGACAGTAGAAGGTAAGGCATGTTTTAGGGAAATCAAAGAGGCTATCTCACAATCTCTAACTCTCATTAACCCAGATTTCTCCAAGGATTTCATCCTTTATGTATTTGGAGGTGATGATACAATCTCTACAATTTTAGTACAACAGAACAAAGAAAATTCAGAGCATCCAATTGCCTTCTTTAGCCAAATCCTAGAGGACTATGAGGTAAGATATTATTTCATTTAGAAGCATGTTCTTGTAGCGATTCAGAGCTTGAAGAAATTCAAGCACCTAGTTTCAAGCAACAAGGTTCAACTATTGGTTTCTCATGTGGGAGTTAAATACTTCCTCCTCAACAAATATTTAAATGAAAAATGTGCAAGGTGGAATACTTGTGTCATGGAGTATGACATTGAGATCAAAGTCACTAAGTTGGTTAGAGGAAAAGGATTGTGTGAATAGCTAGTTTTAAGCAAATCAATGAAAGCATGCAATGAAAAGGATGTTGTTTTGGTGCTACAAAACAACCAAGAAAAAGGAAGTGTTCAAGAAGAGAATGATGGTGTCCTCACTCCTTGTTGGACCCAAGACATAATTCACTTCCTACACATAGGCCTATGCCCTCCAGAGATGAAAAAACTAAAAGAAGGCACTTTAGATTGCAGGCTGTCCCATATGCACTTATTGATGGTGTTTTGTTCAAAAGGGATGCAAGTGGAGTCCTGTTGAGATGCATTGGAACAAATCAGATTGACAGAACATTGGAAGAGTTCCATGGTGGGACTACTGGAGGTCATTTTTCCCCAAGAGTGACAAGCTTCAAGATCATGAAGGCTGGCTATTATTGGCCCAAAGTCTTAAGTGATTGTTATGCATGGGTCAAGAGGTGCAAGAGTTCTGCTTTTTTCACAGGCAAAGAGAGACTAGCTGCCCTTCCATTACATCCAATCTCAGTTGACCAATCATTCATGTAATGGGGTTTGGACTTCATTGAAGTTATTAACCCAAACTCAAGATAAGGACACAAGTGGATTCTAATAGTGACAGAATACTTCACCAAATGGACTGAGACAGTGGCACTCAAAAAAGTGAATGAATCTAACATTCTAGACTTTTATGAAGGGATAATAAAAAAATTTGGTATACCTGCCACTATAATATCAGTTAATGCATTAGAATTCATAGGATCAAGGGTGAATAAGTGGGTTGTCAAAAATGGGATTTATCTGAGCACTTCATGAAACTATTACCCTCAAGGTAATGGCCAAGCTGATTCTTCCAATAAGAATTTGTTAACGATCATCAAGAGGAATATTTATGAAAATCAGAGGACTTGGAATACTAAATTGAAATCAGCCTTATGGGCTAATAGGATCACTCCCAAGAGATCCACAGGTAATTCTCAATTCAAGCTTGTTTATGGAAGAGAGGCAATTTTTCCCATGTCACTTGAGTTGCCTACATTGGAACTCATGAAACAATTGGAATTATTGGAGTTTGAACCCATGGAGGTGAGATATGTAGAATTAATGGAGCTCTAAGAAATCAGAAAGCATGCAGCCCAAGCGATGGAGAAGGATCAAGCCTTGATCATGAAGACCTTTGATAGGAAAGCTAAGGCTAGAACCTTCCCAAGTTGGAGATCTAGAATTAAAATGGGATGCAAACCGAGAAAAGAAAGAAGGCATTCAAAGTTTGATGCCATTTGGTGTGGCCCTTATGTAGTCACAAAGTGTAAGAACAACAATGCCTTCCAATTGTCAACATTGGATGGGGAAGAACTGCATATTCCAATTAATGGAATCTATCTAAAGCAATTATACGAGAGGGAAACTCTCTACCTTATACATATTAGCTTATATTTTCATTCCTTCAAGTGCTTCTGCACACTATCTTATGTATCTTAGTTTTTTATTTCCCTAAGTGCTTTGGCACGAGCTTGCTGTCCCAAAATGCAGTTTTGCAGGCCATGTTCCAGATCAGGTAATGATTCCACTCTCACAATCTACCTCCTTGTAATTTTCTAATCAGTTGGGGTACCAAGCAGATAATTTTATGACTCCATTCCCAATGGATTGCTTCAGGAAACTAGTAACTTCATCCAACAGGCAGATGACCCCTCTGAGTCACCAAAATTGTTATCCGAAATAAGCCCCTTGCTTATTTTTTGGCTAACTCCCTTCATTCCTTCATCCCTTGTGTCTCAGTAAAATTTTTTTATCTTTCCAGAAATGTTTTGGAAGTGGTTTCATTGAATAGATAATCTTCTCAACTTTCCAGAATGGTAAAGTTTTCCTTCTAACTCCTTGTATTTTTCAAGTTATGGCTTAGTGGAGTTTTGGAGGGAAATTTTCCCATGAGAGGCCCGTAACCAATCAAAAGGTACCATGTGGCATCGGAATGGTGGAGGGCGGAGGACTTATAAATTTTTTTTATCAAGAATAGGCGGGGTGCACAAAGAACTTTTTTGGCCTGTAGGCTTGTCAACTAATAAGATGAGGCCACGTGTCCTCAGTGCCATCGGAGTTCGGCTCGGTGGAGAGAAATCAGAAAAATTTCCAAGGTTGACGCAAAGGAAAATTTGGAAGAAAAATCCCACCACCAAATCATAGTCTACCATGTGTCTTAGGGGTGTTGGGAGATAGAGGGGTGGAAGAAAATTTTCCCAAAGTCAAGAAAGAGAGAAAATTTTGAACTTTCAGCCTGCTAATTCAAGTTTGCCCTAGTTTTTCCCTAAATCTTCAGAAGGGCATAACTTATGATCTAGAGCTCAAATTTTCACGTTCTTGGTGTCATTGGAAATCTGGTGAAATCCTCTACATGATGGAGGGATTGATTTTGTGTTTTGGTGGGGTTTGGAGAGAGAAAATAAAAAATTCCTTTGTCACGTGGAGATGAACAAAATTGACATTTCAACCACCATTTTTAATGAAGTATGGCTCGTTTTCTCTCCCAGCATGGTCAAAAACATTGGGGAATGAACTCTTGAGGGTGCCCATGCTATTTTAATTTAATTTGGTTGGTGGTTGAAGGTTCCTTTCATGTTTTCCCATGTTTCTTCTTCCTAAGCTTGAATTTTCACCATTAAAAGCCAAATTTGGCTCATTTTGTAAGGGTTGGATATTTTTATGTTTTGCAAACTCCCTCTTTCACCCTAGAAAGTGATTTTGTTGAATTTGAGACATCTTTCAGGACTACAACATGTTTTCTACCTCTCTACTATTGTAATGCATGTATTTTTTACGTTAGAAAGGACAACACAAGTTCTATGAATGAGTTTCAGTCCTCTGCTTGTGTTGTTTTCTTCATTTCTGATATTTCATTACATTTCATCAGTTTATGCATGATGTTTTTTTGCATTTTTGTGATTTGTATCAATTTGCAGAAGTAAATTTTCACCACTCCTTCAGTGTATCACCTTGTTAGTATTAGTTTTATTCTTTTGCATTCTCTACCTCTGTCCCCTTGGAATTTAGAGTAGGATTTATAGTTTAAACCTCTGCAATTTGTAAGAATACATCAAATCAAGGGAATTGAGGAACCAAACTCTAATCTGGAGATTATTTTCCCACTTTTACAAGTCCCACACTTGGGGAAAAGATTCAATGTGTGCAATCACACTGGATGTCCAAATATCAAACTAGAAATCTGATAAACATCCAAGGGGGTTGTGATCTCCACTAATAGTTTGGTTAATATATCTTGGTGATATTGTTGTGTCACTCACGAATTATAATTGGCATTTTTTGAGATATAGGTATTAATCGAGTTTGATCTCACTCCTAGTATATCTTGTTAGGAGGTCACATTGAGTTTTTGTATTTACTTATGTTTTGTTCATTCTCATGAACTTAGCATAAGTAAGAACATCTTGTTGATTATCTTACGACGTGAAACTAATTTTTGAGACGTAGTCTAAGAGGTACTTCATTTGATAGGTTTAGGTACCAAACATTTTTGCCACATGTGATTTATCAAATTAGTATTCTCACATTGTTATTCATTCATATTCATGATAATTTATCTTGCATTTCACTTAGGTGTGGTCACAAAGTTTTAAACACATTTACAACTTACCCTAGTAAAACTATCACAAAAAAATGGATCCTAAAACATGATTAGGACTCAAGAAAAATAAATACAATGAACAACAAGCACAAGCTTCGGAAGCCTCTAACAGGAAACGGTCAAACCCCTTCATAAGACATGATCTAGGACCTTTGTTTTCTATGGAAAAAGAGATAGACGATATGGTTGATCATAGCGGAAATGAATTATAATCCCCACATGCAGAATTTGATTTTGACACTACTTTATTAGAAAATTTTCTTTTCAGAAATAAAGATAGAGTGCTAGCATGGGTCGTAGAATTAGGGGCCAAATTTCCCACTGAAAATGAAACAATCCCACCTGTGAATAACACTACTGCGAAAGAATGACCCCTTATAAATATGGAGGATATTTTGACACATGGACATTCTTCTACCTCCAATGTAGGGAATGATAAAGTGGAGGGACATAGAATACCATTTATCAAAGTGCCGCGTCGAAACAAGACATGACATGAGACTGGTGAAGAACCTCCACAATACGAGGAAGAGGAGGAACCCTTAGAAGAAGAAACCACAATTCAATAATAGATTAGTAACCTAAGAAAAAAATTAGCTTTTCTAACCTCCCATGTACAGAAGGAAGTAAGAAAAAAAGTTCAAAAGTCGAGGCCTAAGGTTAAGATCAATGAACTCCATAAAGAAAACCAAGGAGAAGATGATACGGGGTATCATCATGTATATATCCCCGCTTCTCCCACTAGAGAAAATTTACTTGCACAAGAGGTACAGTCTATGAAAGTGACACTTATAAGCCTACAAGAGAGCAATATAGGGAGCATTAGAAAGTATCAATATGAAGAATTATGCCCCTATCCTTTTGACAAGACTATGACCCTTCAACCCTTTCCTAAGAAATTTGATATGCCAAAATTAGACAAATATAAAGGGAAGGGAGATCCATGGGATCATGTCAAAGATTTTGATATGGCATGTCAAGAGGTGTATTATAGTGACAATTATCTCATCATAATTTTTTCTAAGAGTCTCGGAGGTCAAACCATTGAGTGGTTCACACGTTTACTTGAGGGATCAATTTTCACTTGGCCAAAATTGGCAGAAAGGTTCATGCATCACTTCTCGTACAACATAGAGAGTGATGTCACCATGGAAGATTTATGTGGCACCAAAGAATGCCCTAATGAGATTTTTGCCAGCTTCCTCCAATGGTGGAGAGGGATATTTATCCACTTCCATTGTGCTTTCCCTAAAAAATAGTTTGTTAGTATTTTCATTCCCAACCTAAACCCGGACATAGCCTTCCACCTCCAAATGCATTGTGTTCACACTTTTGAGGAGGTCATCGAAAAAAGGGTTTAAATAGAGAAAGCTCTCATTGTTAAAGGAACTCTCAAAACTCAATCTAGAGATAATAAAAATGTTAAATCCAGAGAGAAGCTGAAGGTCTTTAACAAAAACAAAAATGTGGTGGGAGATGTGATGACTGATTCCAAACGTGTACAAATAGTCCAAACCGGTCAACCTTTTAAACTGACCAAAGGACTAATTTAACCACCACCAAAGTGAGTAACGTTCACCTCTTTTAATGAACCTTTATCAGTTATAATAAAACAATTTGATGCGGCCCACATGATGACATATCCTACGACACAACCATTTGACTATAATTCTCCAAAACCTTCATGGTACAAGGAGCACGAATATTGCAAAATGCATTGTGTCAAGGGGCATAAGACAAACAAATGTCTACTAATCCATAATTATATTCAAGACCTCATTGACAATGGGGAGATAGAGGTGGACAACCCAGGAAAAATGTAAACACCTAACGAGAAAATGGGGATACAGAAAGAGCCATTCCCAAATCATGATAAATAAGAAATGTCAAAGCCGGATAAGGGAGATTCATCCCAAGGTTATAAAGTAGTGAATTACTTATACACCAAAAAAGACAACAATCATTATGATTCGCTTATTGGATGTATTCTCTCACCTATTGACCTTGTCAACACCATCCGAATCAAGGGAAAGGACTGCGCCATGGCAATGAGGTGTTCCCACCTTGTGATTCCAAAACCTTCTCCATTTAACCCACAAACTAGTAAATATAACCTCTTAGATCAAATTAAGAAGATGTCTTCTAAGATTTTGATCTTAGATCTTCTTAAGATATCCAATGTGCACAAATACATTCTATACCAAACTCTTTAAGGGTCAGGAGTGTCATTAGAGGTTGATCCAACACATCTTCAAGCCACAGTCACAAACATCATACCAAAAAAACATATTACCTTCAACCATAGGTATATCCCTACTAAAAATCCAACACGTAATCTTCTGTTATATATTAAGGTAGTTGTCACTCGTAGGAAGATCAAATGAGTGCTTGTGGATAACGGATCAGGGTTGAACATTTGCACACTCAAGCTGGTTAAATAGTTAGGACATACTGAGGCAGATCTTGAGTCCAATATTATCACTATCACTGCATATGACAAGGTGGAAAGTGAGTCAGCGGACATAATCATGTTGCCCATGGAGGTGGGTACCACTTTCCATTAGACAAAGTTTCATGTTATGGACTTGGAAATTTCATATAATATGTTTCTAGGCTGACCGTGGATTCATGCCATGCAAGCCGTGCCATCAACATTTCATCAGTGTATTAAATTAAAGCATGAAGGACACACCATTACAATACAAGGAGATTCAGATCCCTTCACTCACTGTAGAGCTCTCAATAGTTTTACACGAAAGGGCACATACTCATGTGCCTCCACCGATATAGTTGTCTCTCTCTAATATGAGGCCATGGAATCCCAGGTAGATTTAGATTCTCTTAGTTCTGACGCCCATGGGGTATCTACATAAACATCTCCTTTTGATTCATGGGAGATGAAAATCCTTGAATATGGTTGTGGGGAATACAATGTAGAACAAGTGCTCTTTGTTTCAGACCTCTCATTATCACCCAACACTAGAGGTTGACCCAACTATCGTTTCAGAAGACCTAGAAATGAACACACTATTGGGTCATTCCTACCTAGAGGCTTGTTGGCTAAGGAGAAATTTCTAGATCCACCTACAACTTGGGTCCCAGAGGATACCTAGCCATCCTATTATCAAAAACTAGAATATGATAAATCTAGTAAAATGATGTACTATGTGAGCTATAAAGGCCTAAGATGTGGTAGAAATGAACAAGGAAAGAGAGAGCTATTGCCTCTTCTGCATTTCAAAATAGAAAAATATGGCATTGGGATTCGTCCTTATGATCAAGAGGCTACTTGATGATCAAGAGGCTACTTGTTCTAAATGTGAGGATAGCTCTTACTATCTAGACAGTGATACGGACTCCCATTGTAGCCAATATGAGGATTTTACCTCCACAAACCTATTCATGAACAACATTGTCCTAATTGTAACCCCTACGGAACCAACCCTTGACCTTGTTTACCCTTCCCTTATTAAATGGGACCAACAACGTTACATGTCTATATATTTATTCAAGAATGATGAAGCCATCAAAGAGTTCATGGGCATTTGGGATACAATTCCCATTGGAGACCACAAGAAGGGTTTCTTTATTGAGTTCGATACCTGTGCCTGATTTGGTGAGGAGGCTAAGCTTTTGGTCAACAAAACTTAAAGAAAAGTGAGGGCAAAAGTTCCAACATAAAGCCTCAGTAAAAATCAAATTCCAAGTCTCACAGTGAAAACCTCTTTGAGGCACTGACCAACAAGTAAGTAAAAAAATCAAAGGAAAAACAAAGTGACCACGCCAAGGATGAAAATCTTGTGGAAACATCCTTGGATGAAGATCTCAACCTTCCTTTGATCCTACGTGCATAGAGGAATTATCAAAATTACTAGTCAAAGAAACCATTGATGTGAATACTGGTACAAAAGAAGATCCCAAGATAGTAAAATTGGGAGCATCACTTTCAGCCAGGGAACAAAAGACATTCAAGATGTTGCTACGAGAGTTTATAGATGTGTACGCATGGTCTTATAAAGACATGTTAGGCTGAGATCCAACTTTGGTCATGCACAACCTAGCTGTGCATGTAGATGCTAAGCCTATCAAAAGGAAACTTCAAAAGATGCACCCAAGACTGGCCTTACTGGTTAAAGAAGAGTTGGAAAAATTGTTTGCGGAAGGGTTCATCTAACCTATTGATTATTTTGAATGGATATTGAACATTGTTCTTGTCTAGAAAAATCCTTTTGGTATCGAAATATGCATGGATTTTAGAGACATTAATAAGGCTTTCCCTAAAGATGATTTTCTACTGCCAAATATTGACATGATTATCGACTCAACAACAGGGTACGAGATGCTATCTCTCATGGATGGCTTTTTAGGATACAACCAAATCAAGATAGCTGAAGAATATTAACACAAAATTGCTTTCATGACTCCTTGGGGAACCTTTTGTTATCAGGTGATGCCATTTGGCCTCACAAATGTAGGAGCTACTTATCAGTGGGAAATTCCGGTAATTTTTCATGATATAATTCATGATATCATGGAGGACGACATGGATGACATCCTCAGAATGTCTAAAACAAGAGAGGATCACCCCATCATTTTATGGCATATCTTTGAGTGCCTACGAGAGTACAAGGTCCATCTGAATCCATATAAGTGTGTATTCGGTGTGTTATCAAGAAATTTGTTGGGCTTCATCATGTCAAGATGAGGAATTGAGGTAGACCCTACTAAAGTGTCTATTATTACTAAAGTTCCTCCACCTAAGAATATCAAGCAACCGCGTAACTTACAGGGAAAAATCCAGGCCATTCACCGCTTCATCTCCCAGCTCACAGATAAGTGTCACTCATTCACCCACTTTCTTAAAAAGGATGCCACCTTCATCTCGGGACCTGAGCAATAACAAACCTTTGCTTTACTTAAACAATACTTAGATAATCCACCTGTCCTCATGCCTCCAACTCCTATAGAATCACTCTTGCTCTATATTTTGTCTACGGAATTTACTATTGGTGTGCTACTTGCCCAATATGACCTTGGTCATAAGGAAAAAGCAATGTATTATCTCAGTCACACCCTCATCACCTACGAGCTCAATTATCCTCAAATTGAAAAAGCTTGCATGGCTATTGTTTTTACCTTTCAAAAACTTCACCATTATCTATTGAATACGAAAACCAAGATAATATCCAAGGTTGACCCACTCAAGTACTTACTATCTAAACCCACCCTCACAGGTAGAATGGCTAATTGGATCATTCTACTTAGTGAGTTTGACATAGAATTTATACATCAAAAGTTGGTTAAAGGACATGTTGGTGTCGAATCACAGCACCCCTGGGACTCTGCAACTCGATGGGTTGAGAATCTCAGTGCGATTGCACAACATGGAGCTTTTCCCAAGTGTGGGACCTTGCGAAATCAGAAAAGCTCTCCGGATGAAGGCCGGTTCCTATTCCTCTGTTCAGATGCACACGAAAAAATGCAGAGGGTCTACTTAAAACCTAATCTAATTTTTCAAGGAGACAGGGGTAAGAAAATGTATAAAATAAAACCTAAACTAACAGAGGTGATGCACCGAGGAATGAAGAACACCTGTCTTGCCAATAAACACAGACCAAAAAAATGTAATGCAAGATCATGCACAGATAACCAGATTTACAGTGAAAGATCAAGAAGAAGCAAATAAACACTGAGAGGGTTGATAATCATCCACAGACATGCATTAAATTGCTCCAAAGATTGATACAACACACTGCAAAATGCCAAGAGGCAAAGTTGCATTACAATTTTAAATGGGAAGTTTTAACTCCACAGATTCACCTGCCAAAGAGAAGAAGGGAGGGGCAAAACAAGAATTTCCAACCTTTAGAAAGAAGCCCCTCCTTAAAATTTATAGGAAGAATGAGAGAGAGAAGAGAGAGAAAGTCCAAATCTACCCCAACCACCTCAGGTTGTATCTAATTCATCTCATTATGGTGGTAGGTGAGGACCATATCAAACCCCAAAAGTGGAAAACTGTATTTTGCATTTTTAAGAACTTGTTCCCATCCAATTAAAGATATCCAGTCGTAGTTAGGTAGAGGACGCCGTAGGCTTTCCGAAAAGTCCAACCTTGTGTGAATCGGAGCTCCCAGTCAAAAGTTATGGCCATCTGAATATTTGGGTCAGGGTCTGCTTCCTGTCAGCATTCAGAATGTTGCGCCTCCTGAAGGTGCGCCTTGGCGCATCCATATGCATGTTGACAATCCTTTTCGGGTGCCAAAGGTGCAAATATGTTTGTGTCAACAACCCTTTTTGTGTGCCAAAGGTGCATTCATTTGCATGTCAACACTCTTTTCTGTGCACCAAAGGCGCAAATATGTTTATGTCGACACATGTTTACGTGCGCCACTTTACCTGTGCCAAGGGCGCAACTTTTCCTGTGTCAACATTCCTTTCTGTGTGCCAAGGGCGCGTCTATTTCTATGTTGACATCTTCTTCTATGCGCCAAGGGCGCATTTACATTTGTGTCGACATCCTCTTATGTGCGCCAAGGTGCAACTTTTTCCCTGTTGACACTCATTGTTGTGCGCCATTTCCGTGCGCCAAGGGCGCATCCTTTACATTGTCGACATCCATTTCTGTGCACCACTTTCCTGCACCTTGGCGCATACATTCTCATGTTGACACTCATTGTCGTGCGCCCATTCTGTGCGCCAAGGGCACATCCTTTACATTGTCGACATCCATTTCTGTGCGCCACTTTCCTGCGCCTTGGCGCATACATTCTCATGTTGACGCTCATTGTCATGCGCCCATTCTGTGTGCCAAGGGCGCATCCTAGGGATTTGAGCTTCTTCAATTTCTCCATTCTCTTGCTCCTTGCCTATATCTACCCAGGGGAAAGATATATACAGCAGGACAATTACTTGCTGACTAGCTAGTAGAAGCACCTTTACAAGGCACTGAACCTTTGAATTTGGATCTGCCAGATGCCTCCTTACTCTACAGTGAAGAATATGTCATGTGACAGATACATTTTAACGGTTCCTTTATGTTTCATGGTTTAGGTGCAGGGGTAGTTCTTATTACTCCTTCTGGCGATCCTATACCACAGGGTTTTCACCTGGGCTTCCCTTGCCTAAACAATATTATAGAGTATGAGGCTCTTATCATAGGGATGAAGCTAGCTATCAAGTGTAACCTTCATCATGTCAAGGTTGTGGGTGATTATTATTTAATTATCAAATAGGTTAATGATGAATATAAGGTTAAGGATGACAAGCTCATACCCAAAAAAAAATTTGTCGAAACTCTAAAGGAGTACTTCATGTACATTACATTTGAACAAATCCCAAGAGTGTAGAACAGATGAGAAGATGACATGGTGACAATGGGTTCTATGCTTGATATTCCACTAGGGAATAATGACATGTTGTTCTTTGTAGAAACTTTATGCCAGCCCACGTATGACATACAAGAATATTATCTAGCTTGTGATGTTGTTGGTTCTAATTCCCCGTGGTATGAACCCATCTTTAGCTATCTCAAGAACAACACATTCCCTCCTGATATTTCCCATTTTGAAAAGAAAATTTTTATTCACCAAAAATACCATTACACCCTTTTAGGATGTACACTTTATCATCGTGGCTACGATGGGAATACGTTGTATTGATGTGATGGAGTCAATCCAAGCAATCAAAGAAATACATGAAGGGGTGTGTGGAGTGTATACAAATGGAATGGTATTGGCCAAGAAATTGTTAAGAGTAGGTTACTATTGGCCTACAATGGAAACTGATTGTTACAATTATGTCAGAATGTGTGTCCTATGCGAGATGTATGGAAATTTCATCCATGCTCCATCACAACCATTGCAACCTATCACTACCCCATGAACATTCTCTAAGTGGGGACTTGACGTGATAGGGAAACTTACTCCTACCTCATTTCATGGTCATACACACATCATCATAGCTACAGAATAATTTACACAATGGGTCGAGGTTGTCCCTTTAACCTATATAACTGGAGCTTAGATTTCCAAATTTATCATGAATCATATCATTTGTTGATATGGCATTCCCGCAGCCATCGTTACAGATAATGGAAATTCATTTAAGAATAATACTGTAAAAGGTCTTTGTCAATGGTTCCAAATCAAGTTAAAATGGTCCACACCATATTACCCTTAAGGTAATAGACAATTCAAAGCCAAAAACAAGAATTTTGTGAGAATAATGGAGAAGATGGTCAGCAAAACAGGTCATAATTGGCACTTGCAAATCTAGCTAGCCCTTTGGGCGTAAAGGACCTCCATTTGCACTCCTACGAGTGTGACACCATATTATCTAGTATTTGGGACAAAATCCATCATCCCATTAGAAATCGAACTTCCTTACCTAATAATTCCTCTCAGGGACTACTTGGATAAAGATGAGGATTATTGGGTAGCAACACTAGCTGAATTAGAACTCCTAGATGAGAAGTACATTCATGCTCTTAATCACCTTAAAGTGTATCAGAATAGAGTATCTATAAACTAATACATGAGAATCATACATCGTCAGTTTGAGGTTGGTGATTTAGTTATGAAGGAGAGTCAGTTCAACATAAGAGCAGAATGGGAAAACAAAGGAAAGTTCAAACCACATTAGTTGGGACCCTATGTTATAGTGGCCAAATACGGCACATGGGCATAAAAAATTGTTCACCCCAATGGTGATGAACTCCGTGAGCCCATAAATGACATGCATCTTAAGCAATTCTACGCTTAAACATGGCACAAAAAGTTTAGAAAAGAAAAAAACTCAAAAACATGGTAAAATTATTAAAAATACAAAAAAAAAAGAGAGAAGAAGAAAAAGAGAAAACAGGTCATCCACAAGTGAAAACCATGCAATTGTGGCACTTTGGATAATTCCTTGGATGAAAACCAATTTTTCGCACCTTGGGAGGATTCGTTGTTCACAGGAATCTTGCATCTAGAGGGTACTTTTACTTGGCCTAGCCCTGATTTTGCCTTCGAGATTTCCTGTGAACCCCATCCTATCAGGCCTTCATCTAGATTTGTCTTCTTTTATTCATCTATGAGGGACATGGTCTGTCACTATTTCCCATCTTACGTTGGGGGAAATTAAATGACTTCACCTTCTTGTTCATAAGCGCATGGCTTCTACCCTTGTATATTCCCCATCAAACACTAGGGCATCCATGCTTTCTTCGTTACCTGTGCATAACTCTGGAAAACCGTTAGAAAACCACAAAAAAAATAGAAAATTGTTTCTCAAAAATTGCAAAAACATTCAAAAACATCAAAAACACAAAACAATAAAAATTGTTTCAAAACCCTAAACAGTAGAAAACTATTTTGAAAACACAAAAACAATAGAAAATTGTCTCACATACATCAAAAACCATAGAAAATTGTTGCAAAACAAACTTACAAAACATTTACTTATAGTTACTTGCATTATCTTGTTTCTTGCTTTGTTTATTTTCTTGTATAGTTGTTTCATGTTTGTGCTTTTGTGTTGTTGCTTGGGCATACTTTTTTCGAATTAATCTTTTCTTCCTTAGGTTAGATTTATTCTTGCTTGTGCATATTGAGGTGTGTTTTTACATGCTAGTGAATCATGGTGTATTATTATGTTAATTCATTGTGTTCTTTGTTAGTATTTGATTGTGTTTATTGCATGTGCATTGTTTTGTTATCATAAAATCACATTACCATCACTATCATCACATTTAACATCATCTATACATCATATATCAAGAAAAATCTAGGTATACATCATACATGAATGCTAAGCTAATCATCACATATCATATCATAAAATGTGGGCAAGAGGGATAAAAAATATCAAAGTCTATCTCCCCCCACACCCTTATCATCATATCATCCCATCCACTAAGTCTGGCACATCTCATAAAAAAAACACATTTGATATATTCTATAAGGTCACATCATCTTGAAATAAAAACACATGTGATACATCAACAGGATCATTGATACATATACATATCAAATCAAATCAGAATACATCATAAACACATTTATCTATCCATGATAAATAATAAAAATGTGTCCATCTCATATATACACATATGTCATGTCACAAATGTCCAAATCATATAGGTGTGGTATATTTGTATCAAAAAAGGTATACATCATGGCAATACATCATAAAATCCTTCATATGAGGCATATAAAAGAATGGTAGATATAACAAAGGAATCAAAGCCTTCATGAGAGGTATGTATCAAAAACTTATCTATATCAAAAATGCCTTCATCTGAGGCATACAGAAATGATACATCTATAACAAAATAAAATCCTTCATTAGAGGCATGTGTCAAAACTATAATATAAAATACAAAATGAATATACATAGAGCACAATCTGCTCATAGCCTCACAAAGAGGCATATGTGGATATATAAAAAAATAATCAGGGCTGACTGAAGCCCTCTGAGGGTGTGGCTGGCCTATCTCGTGGAGGTCGCATGGCATTAGCATCATTGGCTCTCTCTGGACATGGCTGGTCCACTGAGGCCTCAGGCCTCTCTGATCTAGTCCCTCTATTGGACTAATAGCTATAGGATGGTGCCTGTCACTTAGGAGGCACTACCTCAAAATATAGAGATTTATAGTATGAGGTCCTTCCCTCTACTGTGGCCAAGTATCTATGTGTTCAGGCAGTCACTGCGGTGTCATCCATGCATTGGTAAGATGCTATCTATGTTGTGTCTCCATCCAATTTGGTCTGGCCCACTACTCACTCTACCATGATCGTGTCCCACTCTAATATCATAGGCTACATCTGAGGCTGTCTACTGGTGTAAACCTATGACCTAGGCCATCTGAGAGGCCATCTACTGAATTTGCTGGAAAAGCACAACAATGTAACCTCCTAGGCTAGCCTGGGCCCGAGCTTAGTCTCGCTCTGATAACAATTTCACAATCTCGGTCTACACCTAATTGCGCTTAGCTATCGCTATAAAACACAAGCCTCAAGCCTCATCTCTCTCTACTCTAGCTATGTCTCTCTCTACTAAAGCCTGATGTAGCTACTACTATAGTGTGGTTATCTGTGCCACTAGCTGTGTCACCCGGACTTGTCCCTGGGGTGCTCTTAATGACTGGCCCTACTCTACAACCCTCACTCTGGGAGTGTGCACTGGCATTTGTATTGATCCCTATGGCCTTGGTCTATGTGTCTATGGGGCACCCTGATCATCATGCGGTAAGCCATCAAAAGGATCCTCTAGATTTGGACCCACTGCTATCTCTCTACACTCTAAACCATGCCAGATCTCTATAGGTGGATGAGCACCTACTACTCAAGCCTCCTCTAAGATAGTGAGATGCCAAGGTAACATAGTGACATACCAAGCTGCATAGATTGCTATCATCCCTATGTCCCGCACCTATCATTTTGGGTCCCATATCTATCGGAAAACTTGTGTAAAACTCGCCCTAGCTTGGGCCACCAGTATATGAGGCCCCATGGTATGCCTCTCTGAATCTTTGCGCACATACTAGATATCTAGCTGTGGGACCCCCTGTACTATACCAAACTACCACTAGCATCTTTCAACTTGATAAAAATCTATAATGTAGCTATGACTACCGATGATAAAGTGCTCTACTGAGCACACACTGAGCTCTGTGCCATCCTCTGGCCACTGGAAATGTCTGTAAGGCTGCCAGATAATATCTATCTCTAAAAGCTCATCGAACTCTTGCCTATATCTGAATAGGATGCCTAGGTGGCCTCTTGCATCACCACCTGCTAATACCCACACCATGTAATATGGATCCTCTAGGTCTAGGACATGTAAAGTTCCTACTAGGTGTCCAATCGCAATCTGGTCCCATGACCATATCTGTAGCAAAGAGGCTGGACCCATGGTCTTTTGAACGTGGTAGGTAATTAAATGCAAATCCCAGTATAAGTGGGCTAGTATACATTGTCCCCAACAATATCACTTACCACTGAAAATACCATGTACCAAAGGTAGTAATCCTCTCATGAATGACATCCCTGTCTTATCAGTGAGCAAAAACCCACTGATAAGAGACATAATGTAAAGAGACCCCCGATGTAGTGTGGGGTCAAAAATGGACTCGAGTAGGGCTATGGTCATACCATCAAGCAGAATTTCATTTATATCAAAGAGATCACTACATGCTACTCTAATCAGCCCTACATTAGAGCTGTACTCAATTAAGGTGCCTATGATCGGCACACGGAGGATCTGCCATACATAATTTAGGGTCACAGTCATCTCCCCTATAGGCAATCTAAGGCACTAGCTCTCGGTATGCCATCACTTGGCTAGCGTAGTCAGTAGGCCATGGTCAAATGTACTAGAAGGCATCCAAGCCATGGGGCCTAGCCCCACTGCCTCGAGAAGTATCGCCATGGCTTGCCAGTCTCACCAACGCATACTGCCCTTGATCTCACCTATCTAAGAGTGGTGCTCCTACATCTGTAAAACTAGAAACTGTCTCTACAAAATATCAAATCACTCATCAGTTACTAACATTTCTTCTAAAAATCTATCTATTATTTTACAGTTAACCCAAAAGTTTTAAAATTTCTTCTAAGTGTCATCTTTTTAGCATTTTTCTATCTATCCTCTACTGTCCTAGGATGCATGCATGCCCTTTTGGGCATGTGCACCTCCTTTTTTGCATGTGTTCATGTGCACGTTTGTCTTCTGGTGCTTGTACCATCATTCAGGTGCCTACGCACCCTTCTAGGCATGCACATCACATATTTGGCACTTGCGCCATTGTCTCTATGCTTGCACTCGCCCACGTGTCCCCCCACATGTGTGCACCCTTCCTTTCATGTCTGTACCCCACTTTTTACATGTGCACACCCTTTCCAGTGTGTGCATGTGTGCGTGTGCACATTGGTGTGTGCATCTCATGCCTGCGTGTGTGTGCATGTGTGTAGTAGTGCATGCGCCCTAAAAGTGGCGCCTGTACCCCCAACCTGACACTTACACCTATGCGCTGATGTGACTTCCTAGTGCTAATCACTTAAATTGGGGAATTACTAACAAAATTTAATGAGAAAATATTTGATACTTAAAAAGGGGTCATCATCAACGTGCTACTGGTACCCTCGGACTGCATCTATGCACCTCACTCGGTCTCGTGCCATCATCATTGTCCTCATCACTATTAGAGCCTCATGGTAAAAATTTTTGTAGGGCTTGGTTAAAATGAATTGGTCGTGATGATTTTATCCCCACTAGGTGGGGTCTATCAACCTGTTTTTCACCGCTGTGAAGGCCTAGAGGCCCGTTTCGAACCCGTTTTCTTCTCTGTTCACCGTGGAATAATTATTTTTATTAAATAATTTTATTTCTCTCTTTATTTTCACCATATTTGGGAATTTTTTGCTGTCCAATACCTCTTTCTTCCCCCTAGGGATATTTTATTGCTCCTAGATGATTTTTCTTCTTATTCACTCTTGTTAAATAATTATTTTTGAAAAATAATTATTTTATTAATTTTTCCACTAAACAAGGATATTATGTCACTTGTTTCTTCTTTCTTCCACCTAGGGAACTTTCTGTTGCACCTAAGCCCTCCATTCTATTTCTTCTATTTTTTTCTACTGTCCACTGCATTATAGAAAAATAGAAAAATAAAAACAATATATATATATATATATATAATCTGAAAACAAGACAAATTTTTTCACAAAATCCTAAAAAAGTCAAAAACATACAAAAATGGTAACTTTCTTATTGCAGCTGAAACTTGTGTCTTGCGCATGGTATTTTCTCCATATCCTACAGGTTTATTTCACATCTTCCATGATTAATACAAATCACAGATTACCAGATTCATAACCATTTACAAAGCTAGCTCCTTGCTTCGTCTGTACTCTGGGGCACGTTTGTTGTCTGGTACTGTTTCATTGTGCACAATGCTTTTCTTGGACCCCTTGTCCATTTTCATTTCCCCTAGCACGTATCCTTGCTCAGGGCATCATTTTTAACCCTTTTCATCAATCATAAACATGTGGATCTCTTCAACTTGATAAAAAAACATTTGTACAACTATCTTAACCATTGTTGGGTTGGATATGTGCATTCGTAATTGTTTTCCTTATTAAATGAGCTTGTTTCCTTCTTGTATTGCATTGCATTGTTGTATGTTACATGGAGTTGGTATTTTCAGCAATGGACAATTTTTCATAGTTTTGATTTTCATGTCATTCTACTTTTGTCGTATGCTTATATTTTCATAAGGACCGATGATGTAGAACTCTTGGCAATATGATGACATCACAATTGTTCCAATACACAGTGGCTGGAGGCTAAGCTCTTCTCTCCCCTCTCCCATATTTCTTCTATGTCACTTTTTTCTCACCCCTAATCTTCTGTCTCCCTGGGGCATCTTACCCATTCCCATTCTTCTATTTATCTCTCACCTTTTTTTATCGTTGATCATCTTCTTTCATCACCCCATTGACACTAGAGGGGGCATCTCTCTCTCCTACTAATTTTTCTTCTATCCCTTCAAAATTTTCTTCCATCCACTGTCTTTGAAGTGGCATCACTTACACCACCCCAAAGAGGGGCAAATGTAGACACTCATAATTGTGCCTGAGAAATCTAAATACTTAAATTGCGCTAATTATCTCCTTTCTCACAAATTGATGACATATCATCAAAAGAGCTCATCTTCCCTCTTATTGTCATTAATTAATTACAATACACTACTTAATTAAGTCACCTATCCAACTAACATCTAATTAATGACCTTCCATTAATTATTCACCCCTTCTATCTAGACTAATTAATTATTATTAATTGATTAGCTTTCCCTTCCATTTATCTAAGAAATCAATATTTAATTGATTTAATCCTCTTATAATAGCCTAAATCATACTAATATTCCTATAATTATCTTCTATAAGCTTGCATCTACTTATTAGTTAATCACCTTTGATAAAATTAAAACATCCCCCAACTCCCATGACTTACTAATTATAAATTAAACCCTTCTAAAGTAAGGTTACATTTTATAAAGCAACCTTATCCATTCCTAATCATGTTTTACCTTTATCCCACATGTAAAGGGATGAAGTGTTTCCTTCATCCATTGGGCTATATAAAGAGTCCTCCTTCTACATTTATACCTATACCTAAACTCTTTGAGAAAGAAAATGCAAAGCATATAGAAAAATAGACTAAGAGCTTGCTTTTTGTTTTCTTGAGAGTTCATCAGCTTGAAGAGTTAATCCTCTTTCTTAAGTGCTTAGGTCATATGGGAGGTGTCAAAAGGGTCTTGTAGCCCAACTTTGACAAGCCCTAATTCCTAGGTTCTTGGAACATTAAGGAAAACCATTTTTTATAGCCATGGAGCCTACCTATGTTCCTTCGTTTATATGTTGTTAGTCAATAAAGGTTTTTTAGATGTTTGGACATTGTTAGGTTCAAAGTTTTGTATTAATGAATGTTTAGCATCTAACCCTTTTTTAATTCTTATCATTATGGTGCTTAGTATGTTGTTTAATTCTTGCTAACTAAGGATATTTACGTGTTAGTCTTTTACTCACATTTCGCATTAGTTTAAAAACAACACATGCACACACATAGAATCTATCAAAATATCTTAATGGATTCTTAGCACATATCTAGAGATTTCTCCTACATAATATTTTTCATCATGACACCTGCAACACATATATGTACCAACAAATCTTCTCAAAATAGAGGCACCCCCATAACAAAGCTCTATCCACATAATCTAAGTGATCAGACAGAGGTGAGAATGGCATATTTATTGATGGATTTTATGACGACCTAAAGGGAATTCCTGTAAACTGCATCGTAGAGATGGGGACTTGGTCAGCTTCAGCTTCCATGGGTAAGAGACTTGAAAGTAGGTTTGTTGGATGTCGGGTAGTAGATGGAGAATTCTCGCCAAGAGGCAAAGGATTCCCACCAGGTCTATGATGGGTGGAAGGGATGATGGGAGTTCCTCTATGAGGAGAGGAATGGATAGGTGCTCTTCTGTGGGTGGAGGAGGTAATGGGTGCTCCTCTGTGGGTGGAGGAGATAATGGGTGCTCCTTTGTGGGTGGAGGAGGTAATGTGTGCTCCCATATGGGTGGAGGAGTTATGGTAGGTAAAGGTTCGCTAAGTGAAGAAGCTAGGGGTGAGATGGTATCCATATAAGCAGAAGACTCCTCTGTACATGACGTGGGAGATGAAGGTTGTTCTTCTATTGGTTAAGGAATAGTGACGGTTGGTTCCAATGTGGAAGGAAAATTTTTGGGTAGGATTTCCTCTATGGAAGGGATGTGAGGTAATTGAGATGCAACAAGTACCTAGTTGAAGATCGCATGAACCTCACAGGTATGGGTATTGTGAGTGGATGTCTCACCGGTTTGATTGGATGAAGGGGCATGATTGGGAAATGGTTTTTCAAAGATTTGTAGATTTTGGTTAGGGGTGGTATTGGGATTATCCACAGTCAACTCACCTTTCTCGAGCATTTCTTGAACAATATTCTTGAAAGTGATGCAGTTACCATCACTATGACCCTTTACTCGGTGATAGCTATAGAAATATTGTTCCTTATACCATGTGGGCATGGGGTGAGCAGGGTCAAAACTAGTGTGTGGTTTTATGGGTGGAAGGGTGATGGCACCAAATTTGATAAGCTTCTATAAGACAAAGGAGTAAGGCTCCTCGATTCAGGTATATTTTCGTTGCTCTTGTCTGAATAGAAAATTTTGAACAGGTGATAAATTAGATGAAGGTGTAGCTTGATTGGATGGGTGAGATGGGCCGGCCTTGAGTATGACTGCATTAGCAATTCCTTTATCCTTTGAATAATTGGTTGGTGGTTTGGAAGAAGAAGAGGTTTCATTCAACTTGAATGCCAAATTATTATTTTGTAATTAGATTTTATTCTCTTCGATGGTGCAAATCACTAACTTTTGTGGCATAGTGAATGCCTCATTGAATGTTCAGAAATTTTGGACCTGCAAGGTCAGGGATATATGTCTGGCACAAGCTTGTGTGAACATCTTGATGAGTTTAGTTTATGGCAGTTGAAAGGTAAGTTGATTGATCAGGCTGTGCCAGTGAGTGACAAAATCTGTGATAGATTCATCCTTGTATTGACATGTGGCATATAGATCGATCATGGTAACTTTCTTAGCGATATTGAAAGAGAAATGATCCAAAAAATCTTGGGCTACCTGATTGAATGAAATTATGGAGTGTTTTGGTAACCCACTATACCAATCTAATGTATGTCTAGTGAGGGATTGTCGACACTAAAATTTTCCTCTGTAATTTCTATTTCATTAATGTATGTATTAGGAATAGGATGTTGTTAAGTATAATTAGTAGTAGTGTCTGATAGAAGATAATGGCACTGCCGGTATGACACCGCCAATAATGTATAGTATGGTAATAGTCAAAAGTATAATACGAATGTTGGGGTAAAAAGTAAATATTTGTTGTAAGTGGTCTGGTAATGTTAAAATGTCAAAGTGAGGGTAAGTAGAGAAGTACGGTCTACATGATTAGGAATTATAAATATTATATTGGTAATAAGGACAAGGAGTGAGGTCATAAGCATTTTGTGTATTTTATTTGTAAAAAGCCTAAAAATGTGGAACCCATGTGAAATGATAAGGTTTATCTTATCTTAAAAGATAAGCTTACATGTACAGATAAGAGTTAAGGTATGGAATATGATTCGTCAGAGTAGATTTCTTATTCTATCTTATAGATAAGATGGATAAGCCTGGAAGTTCTATAAATAGAGAGGCCACCCCTTCATTTAGCATAAAAGGAAGTAGTGAGAAATATTGTATGAGTAAGTGTGTAAAGGAAGCCATCATTTTGAAGGTGTGCTAAAGAATCCATTAAGAGGTTTAATTGTGAAGTTTCTTCCATAGTTATGATTGGAAGGCAAGTGAAGTCAGTAACACTTGAAATACCTCATGGGTGGGATTGTAACAATTTCATGTTGATATTATAATTTACACTTATATTTCAGATTTATCATCATTCCTTCTTATCATAGTCTATGGTATTCTTGTGTTATGTTTGTTGTTTTGTTTCCAGATTACATCCACCAAACTAAAAGCTATGCATTAGTAAATAATCATAGCATGAGGAGTTCCCAGTGAAGAATTATCATAGTGCCAGATTGGTGTTGACAGGACATGGGAAAAGTTCTCAAAAGTAAGGCATCATCATGAGCAATCAAATAACATTCATGTTTAAATGAGCAGGAATGTTGTTGTCGGTCTTCCTTACTATTGAAAGGATTGAATTTGGGAATTTCCCAATGCACAGGGTATGAACGGATGGGAATGGATGGGTGAATAGGCTCATTACAAATCTCATTGTAATTGATAGTGTTACAGGAGCCAGAAATTGATGCATCTAATGTCTACATCTTATCCATCATCAATTTAATTAGGTCATTGGTGGTTTGTGATGATTAGATGCCTCCTATAACATGAGGAGGTTGGTTTTAGGTGTATAATGGGGGTGGCATTCCAATATATAGGGCTGTTATGTAAGGTTGTGGAGAAGAAGATAATGAAATAGGGGGTACGTACTTGGTATGAATGATAGATGAAACAGGAAGTTGTTAGTAGTATGTATATGGGGGAGGAAGGGTCATGGTAACCCTAGTGGCAATAGGGGCTAATGATTGTGGAATGGAAAGAACTACATTTTTAAATGGGGTAGAGGTCACTGAAACTGGAGGTGGGAACATAGCTACAGGTATGTGTGAGACATGAGGGATGGATGACGTTGTGTTTGGAGTAATCGTCAAGGGTATTGTGGATGTAATGGGTGTCATAGAGGTAACTAATGTGGCAGTCATGGAGGATATGAAACCTAACTACAAAATGACTAGGGGTAAGGTGGATGTAGGTAGCACATAGCCAGATGATGTTGATGTGGAAGTGGGTGAGAGAGTCGGGGGGATAAATATGGGCATGCCATATATCAACTGACTCGAGGTGACTTGAGTGGATGAATGGGAGAGGTAAAACTGCAAGGCAGTAGGGTTGTAGTCAAGGAGTCATGCGAACTCCTCATCTCTGGTAGCGATATTAGTAGGCTGGATGGGATCCATGGCTAGTGATAAAATAGAAGGTGGTGAAGGACTAGGTGGGAGTGGTTAGCAATTGGCATGGAACATGAGGGAATTTTCTTGTCTTTGGGTCAGTACCATGTGAACCTGTACTAATCAGGTGAGGGTGCTTCTCTTTAAATAATACAAAGATCAATAAGAATAGGTGAATCTGGTGATAAAAAATGGATGACGTAACAATTGGTGGGTGGAATATGAAACAAGCTAATTGATGCCGGTTAGGGAAAAATGACGTCGGTCAGGAGTAACCACTACCGGTCACTATAGAAAATGGATAGTGTGTAAACATCAAAGCAGAAGGAAGGATTTGACAAGTATGCAAAATATGGGGATACGTAAAATGTCAATGGAAAAAGTGACAGTGATAGAGACTATTGGAAGTGGAGAAAAGTGAAGTGAGAATGTCCTTTGGAGTATGATAGCAAAAGGACTTGGAGCCAATATCGACTGTGTATAACCGATGGCAGTCAGAGGTAACCGATGATGGTTACTATGAAATTGAAATAGTGATGAGACAAAGTGGTTGTGAATTATAATTTGATGTAGAATCAGACCCAGAATTCTGGGAATGATGGTGATATGGCCTAGGCACACTTAGGTGAAGCCCAGATACACCAAATATGATGAGAAGCATGCAAGGATGAACAAAAAAAAGTGATGAATGTGATCTTTCACCTCAAAGTGCAAACCAAGTAGAAACACTAAGAAAATGTGATCCTAAGAGTGCCCTTTTCTATTATGTTTGTTTAGCTTATGCTATTTAGGGACTGACACATGAATCGTGAAATATATTTGCTGGTGAGGATGGCTTCCTACAAAGAAGGAGATCTAAAGGGTGAGGTTCCAGGTATGTTATGATGGGGGTGGGCTACACTCTGAAGTATGACTAGATAGAGCAGTGAGCTGGGTGCCCACTATACCATGATCGTGTGATCACCTACAGCTTCTTTCAGGTAAGATGTTGTTTAAGAATGTATGTATTTAAATTTTTGTGTGGTTTGGTAATACTCAGAGAAAGAGAAAAGGATAGAAGTACTTTTCTATGATTCATTTCTCAACCATTAGTTGGTAATGAACTCCAGTGTATAGATTGCCCTCAATTAATGTGAGCTAATCCAGAAAATCATAATGAAATGCAGTGATTTTAAAATAAAAATCGAAAATGTGAAATTGGATGACATAATAAGATGAATAGGAAGAGGGATTCTCTTTCACTAAAATGCAGAAGAAAACATGAAGAAATGATTCTTTTTAAATACACCAAAAGAAAAGTTTCTTTTAGAGCAAATAGAAAGGAGTGGATTACCAGGGAAGAAAATTCGTGTGTATGCTTTTAGAAGGGAAACAAACACACAATTTTTTCCTAGGAATGAATGAAATGCAAGGATCCCTAGATGGGTCCCATCAGGCATGCCAAAATCTTTCACCTTTTTCTTAGATTATTTCTTTGAATTGCTGATGAAAAAAATAGGATAATGGGCGTAGGAGGAATACCTATTCAAATGTCAGTTGATGGGTTATTGTGCGTGTATGAATTCTAAATCCAAAGCTAACTATGAGAGCTTCCTTTTGGCTAGGAGGAACTACCTGTAATGAAAGCAACACCACCAGAAAAAATAAAACAATATGGGAAGTAAACTGCATTGCATGAGCTAGATCCAGGAAGTATGGTACTTCCTAGATGGCTATCAGTCCATTGTTTTCAAAAAATTAATGATGAAAACAAGGTAAATATTATTGTTATTTTACATTGATTTAGGTATCTCACTTAGAAACACAATAAGAAAATAGATATAATCTAACAGGATAAGATAGAATAGAATCCACGGGTCAAATGGTTGGTTCTGGGTTGTACAGGTCTGATAAGTTCTCGGGTAGGTCACAAGTGAGAGAGGGTGGGGTAAAATTAGGTGGATAGGTCTCTGTTTAAGACTGTGTGGGAAAACATAGAGACTGATGTCGGTCAGGGGTGACTGACCACGGTTAGGTATAACTGGAACCGATTACTGTGAGATCTGGAAACATCACAGAATAGGGTTTTGGTCTCCTTTGTGATTGTACAAAGGATTTAGTTAGTTGGGAAGAGGTATTGGGTGATTGGAATAGGTTTTTGTGAGGTTTTGGTGGGTCTATGGAGGTACAAAATGTTGGAGATGGTCAATAGGGAGAAAGATAAACAATGGATGATAAAATAAGGATAAAATGAAATAACTAGGAAAGTATGATGTTGTACTTACTTGGATTTCATTCCTAAAGGTCTGTGTATGAAGGATGGAGGTGTTGATGATGGGTTTGAAGGCTGTAAGTGATCACCAACTAAAGAAAATCTTTTGCATATGGTGCATGCAAACTCCTCTTTTACTTGGATAGATCAGAGGGTGGATAGGATGGCTGTGTAGGAGAAGATCCTCAATCTCCTTCCTTGGACATCAGTTCTTGCTGGAATTGGCTCTCTGAAGATGCATTATCTCTTTGAGATTTTGTTCTTTCTCATCAAATTTTCTACATTGTTTTTTCCAACTTTCATCCAAGTTAAAATTTCCAACTTCAAACTTCCAACCTTGAGAATAAGGTTGTTTTGGGGTTAAAAGGGGTAACCTTGAGAATAAGGTCGGTCAAGGTAGGATTTCCTAGGTTTACTAAACTTAAGGAGATCCTCCTGATTTCCTTGAATCTTGTGTTATTACCCCACGAATTAGACTGGGAGCTTCATGTAACCATGAGGGAATGTGGTTAGAGGGAATGTAGGCATTGATTTTTAGGATTTGGGTAAGTCTTAGTTAGTTATGGTAACTTTCTAAGAATAGGTCTTAGGTTGAGTTAGCTTGGTGAGGTCTCAAAGTGAACTATTTGTGTACATATTATTTAAATAAGATATTTAAATAATAAATATATTGAGGATAAAGCATTAATTTAATTAAATTAATTAAATTAATATTAGTAGAGTGACCTAATTTTAGTTTCTACATTCTACCCCTTTTTGTTGTGTAGCTTGTATTGGTAAGCGATGCTAACAAAAATAAGATGTGGTTGGCCCATGTGGGGGTGAAGGTGATCCCCCTCAAACCAGGAATTGAAAAATTAGTAGGTTGAAGTGGTGAGTCATTTGATAAAAGGTAAATGTGAGGAAAAGGTAAGTGGGTGCAGTGGAAGAGGGTGAAAGGTCTACTTAGGCAATCTAGGTAATAGTTCAGGGTCAAAGGTAGCAACAGTTGAATGCATGCACACATATAAACTGCAGCACGCTATCGGGTTGAAGAGTAGGAAAATTGTACATTGCCTAAGGTGAATAGGTTTATCTAAACAAGGTTGAAGTGAATCTGGTATAGGATAAGGTCAAGAAACACAACATAGGTTAGGTACAGGAACATTTATGTATGTTTCGGTACACCAAAGGTAGGGTTAGGATAAATGGTCACGACAATAGGCTAGGTAATGTCATTAGGTCAACAACACAGGTAACAATGCCGCAAGGTATAACAAACACATCAGGTCAAAGGTCACTAGTGATGGTCTAGGTCCAACTATCGAGATCACGGCATGGGCAAGGGCGAGGAAGGAGTAAAATGATAAGGTGTCAACAGTGGGCGCAAGGAGGTTAAAGAAGGTGGAGGGCCAGAGGTGAAGGTAAAGTGGTCCAAGTAGGTGTATGGAGGGAAAAAGAAAAGGGAGGTAAGGAAAATGAGGTAAATGTGAGGGTAATGAGTATGCATCGTAACTAACATCGGTCGATATGAATTTACGATAGTGTAGGGGAACTGACAGCGGTAGTCTAGGGCATCAGACCGGCAGTGGTCAAGGGTTAACTGATGTCAGTCGGGTCGGGTAGCATATAAAAAGTAGAAAACCTGTATTTTAGAAGTCATTTGTGGATTTGGAAATGGAAAAAAGGACAATAAGAAATAAAAGAGGAAGAGGAAAAAAGAGTACAGCAGAGAATTTTGTTAGTGAGCCAAATAGATGAGATTGATTGGGCGAGGGGTGGGACCATGAGATCAGGTGGCACAATTTATGTGGCTGAGGATTGGTTATTCTTGGCTTGATGGTAGAGGTTGGAGAGGGCTCGAGAGGAGTGCCACGAAGGCTAGATGTTCCACCATGATGGAGGCAATGAGATCAGGTAGGATTTGAACCTTTGGTTTTCATTTTTGACTTAATTTGATGTAAAATGTAGAAAATATAAAAAAATGGGGGTTTTAGGGGGAAATAATTTCAAAATGGGAAAAAGAGAGGGAAAAGGTAATATTGAATGGTAAGGGGTAGGGAAAAATGGTAATGTAGGAATAATTAAGGGTGCAAAGAGAGATTTGGGTGGGTAGAATGATGAGGAAGGGAAAAAGTAGGGTTGGAAAGATAGGGCAAGCGGTGCTATAGTGACCGACGTCGGTCATCTAGTGGCCGACGTTAGTGGGTAAAGACCAGTATCGGTCACAAGAACAATGACCGATGCTAGTCAACGGGAGACCATGGTCAGTCAGGGGATAACTGGGGTCAGTTAACCTTACATTTGGGTAGGTGTGGTTGAGGGTTAGGTTAGATAGGTTTAGGTAGATGGATTTGGGTAGGTTTTGGTGGGGGTTAGGATAGATAGTTATAGGTGGATGGGTTTGGGTTGGTTTTTTTTTAGGGTTAGGGTAGGTTTGGATAAGGGTTAGGGTAGGTTTGGATGAGGGTTTGGATAGATTTGGTTAGGATGTGGGGTAAAATAGGTAAGTTGGGAAAGGTATACTAATACAGTGCTTTTGTGGGATGCAGGAAAGAGATGAGCTGCGGATGAGAGCTCGAGTGCCAACCTTGTTGTTAAGAGTATGAGTGAGCACAATTCTGGTGGACTGGAAACATGTGGCAGAGGTGGGATTGATAAGGGTGAGGAACTACCGAAATGTAGTCTGGGAGGTGAGTCTTATGGTTTCCCTCATCGATAGATGGGACTTGGCGACCAATACCTTCAATGTGCCGATGGGTGAGATGACGATAACCCTTGAGGATATATATAGGATATTAAGGTTACCGATTAGTGGAGCCCAAGTTTTCTTAGTGACATCCGAGGTCGCAGAGAGGTGTATAGATGAGGTGTTTGGAGAGAGAGTAGGTGAGTTACGCTAGCATAGTGCCAACCTGAGTTACAAAGAGGTTTATGCTGCCCATCCTGAGGAGATGATATTGATAGTGTTGATGATGGAGGTGATCAGGTGCTATGCATTTGTAGATTCAAAGGGTGTGATATTCCCATGGTCACTGATGGGTGTCCTTTGGGACATGATGATTGATCATACCAGTTTTGCATGGGCACCATCTTTCTTGGTGTAGTTATATAGAGAGTTGTGGGCCTGCAGGTAATTACGGAGATTCAGTCTATGTTGTATTTTCCTTTTGCACTGCTGGGCCTATGAGCACATTGTGTGTGTGTGACTGACAAGCCTGCCCTAGGAATATGCATTTGAGTGGGGAGTCATTCAAGTTTGTTATAGGTGATGGGTACCGGAGGGCAATGTGTAAAGAGCTCGAGCTACATATAACGTAGCGTATTATAGACAGAGACTAGAGAGCCTGTCAAGTGTAGATATAGTCTAGAGACCCTATGTGACCTATCCCTCTTACAAAGGGACTACAGTTATGGAGGTGGATATAGGGATGTTGTGTCAAGGAGCATGAGATGATACATGTCAACTGAGTGAGGCAATAATTTGGATTAGTACAGGATACACCTTCGCCCTTCCCACAATATAAGAGAGAGGAGGTGGAGAGACTTTTGTCTCCACCCCATCTAGCAGAGTCAACAGGGGAGGAGGAGTAGCCTGTGGATTGTCGCATAAATGATGTGGGCTGACAGTGGCATATAGCTAGTGGTGGGCCATACAAAGGCAAGGTCAGGAAGGGATAGCTAAGAGGCAGGGGTCACAGGTACATGCCGAGAGGCCAGAGCTGAAGATACAAATAGAGAGGTGAGAGCCTTAGGTATAAGTGTAGGAGGAGGATCCTAAGCTATAGATATTAGTAAATGGTGTAATGAGACCACCACAGACAGTCTCGAGTGAGAAGACACAGTCTCGCATGTATAGTGCTGAGAGTATAGGTGGTCAGTGAGCCCAAAGGAGAGAGTAGAGGACATCGATTAGTGCATGGGGGTCAGCATCAGATGCCAGGCCATATAGTGGTACATTAAGAGTAGAGAGCCACCGCTCTGAGTCAGAGGGGACCATTGACATTAGAGATGAGGAAGATATGTTATAGTAGATGTGAGACAGTGTATCACCTATTTTTGTATTGTTTGTCCTTGTTTGATTTTGGTGAAAACCGGCCTACGAGACAGCAAGACTATATTTGATCTAGTCTTTTCTACAGACACCGCCTGTGGAGCCAATGATGATTATTTTGGAGATACATTTTTAAAAAAATGTGATACGCGTGTTACACATTTGTATTGATACAACACCTAGTTAATATAGCAGGAATAGATGAATATTTTCAGAGTTATGTTGTTGATGTGGTATGAGTTTTTAAATTTTATATGATTATGGATGGAAAATGATGAGCTAAAAGGCATGGATCGAGTCAAGTGATAGGCATGATGAAGTCAGGTCATTTTAGGGGGCCTGGATTGGGCTTAGGTTAGTTTGGGCATGATAGTATTCAAAAACGAATGTCCAGTGTAGGCTGGATGAGTGTAGGGTTGGTTGTTTAGCATGGACCGAGGCAGGGGCAGTATAGGCATGGATTAAGTTAAGGTCTGGTGATATGCCACATGGATTAAGTTAAGGTCGCTCGGTGTAAGGCAGAGTGGAGTGATGTCAGGTTGGGTTTAAGCATGGTTGAGTCATTCAGTGTAGCATGGTACATTGACGTTTGTGTCGTGTCAATGGCAATGAGATATGTGTTAGGTTGGTTTTAGGCTATAGGTCAGTTAAACCATTGTAGTTTTTTGATACAAATGGCATATAACTGCATACGAGGTGACTAAATGCGTGGAAAAATGTTGGTTACTCATAATAAAAATGTGAATAATTAAGTGTCTAAAGTCATGTGTATGGTTGTAGAGGTCGAGAGTTTTTTATGATGAATAGGAACTCATAACTGGTGGTGAAAATGAGTTAGGATAAAGAGTGGCTGAGCTAACCTTCCAGGGCCCCATGCCATGGAAGTGCTGCCTACATAGTCCTAGCAAGAAGGTACCTCAGATCGATGTAGTTATCCCATAATATAGGAAATAATATGATAATATAGAAGAATAGGTAGTGAGGTACATAGTTAGGTTGGATTCGAGTTCATAAGTATGATGGGGTCAAGGTTGATTAGGTGAGGTGGAATATAGGTAGATAGGTATGGGTGATTTTAGGTTGATAGGTGGGAGAATAAAATATCAAAAGACAGGTGTCGAGGCCCTAGTCCTATATAAGAAGATCAAAAGGTAATGAAGAAGAGAAAAGATAAGAAGGGGAAAGAAAGCCACCTGATTGGAAAAGATCAAAACTTATGAAACACAACGATAGATAGGCTAATGAACGTAAGACCCCAAAGACATTACATAATTGATTACTCTAAAGGTGAAGAATAGTCACATAATCACCAAATTTAGTAGGTTTAGTAGGTCCCTTGAGGTATTATGAGGTGAAGAGACAATGGGTAAAGAGGTGCAGGTAATTGGGTTAGAAAATAGGAAGTAGAATTCCTTGGGCAATAAAGCCAAGATCACAATAGGCAAGTCCATGACAAAAAATCTTAGTTTTATTTTTCTTTTTCTTTTTTGACTTTTAGATAGACTGATCAATGTGGGAAGTCTATATGGGAGGAATTTATGTCTCCTTGAGGTCTTCATGAAGCTGATCGATGTGGGAAGCTTCTGAATTTTGATATTTGAGAAAATAGTCTTCTTTTTGGAAAAACTATGTAGAGGGTTGTGAGCTTTTTATAGTTGTCCTTTGAGGGAGCAGTCTACTTATAGCAACAATTGAAGGTGGAAGATGTCCTTTTGAGGGATTCATCTTTTATATTGGAATTTTGACTCAAGGAGTTGATCCCTTATATTGGAAGATGTCGTTATGAGGGATTCATCCTTTTGTTTGGCTTTTAAGTCATGGACGAGACTATATCGAAGCATTTGGTTCTTGTTGAGAAGGAAAGGGTGAACAACTATGGGATGTCATCTGAAAGAAGATGAAAAGTATCCATGAGAATCATGCCATGTGCAGAGCCATGGTGCACATATTTAGAATAAGGAAAAATGGTGATGGATAATCACATGATCCTTGTTTAATCATTGGAGATGAGATGTGGAAAATATAAATGGCACTCAAGGGACAAGCATGAACTAGATAAATAGTAATGTAGGACTAGAGGTCAATAGTAGAATAGTTGAAGATGTAATGCATTAAGGGGCTTAGGTTCAGGTTTACTCTCAAGTGAGGACAAATGATAGGCACCTGATCCATAGGTATGAGTTACGATGTATGGTCCAAGCCAATTAGGAGAAAATTTTCCCTGTTTTCTTTTCTTTTCTTTGGTTATGGGTTGATTTTATTTCAAAACAAGGTCACCAACTTCGAAGGTTTATTCATGAACATGTTTTTCATAAGCACATTTGATACATTGTTGATAAACTTGAAGGTGATCTAGAGCATTCAGACGAAGTTCGTCTAATAACTCTAGTTGTGCTAAGCGGTCCTAACAAAAGTCATCATCAGTAAGCATGTCATGGAGAGAAATGTGAAGTGAGGGGATCTGGAATTTGAGAGGTAGAAAAAACTTGGTACCGTAGACTACTGAAAAGGGTGTAGCCGCAGTGGTAGTAAGAATACTAGTGCGGTATGCCCATAGAGCAAAAGGAATGTGTGTATGCCAATCCTTCCCAGTATCGTCAACCAATTTCATAAGAATTTTATTGAGGGTTTTTTTAGTAGATTTGTCTTGGCCATTGGTCTATGGGTAATAAGGTGAGGAGAAACTAAGCTGAATGTCGAAGGCATCGCAAAGTCTTTGTAATGTTTTTTTTTTGAATTGTTTTCCATTGTCAGTGATGAGTCAATAAGGGACATCAAAGTGATAAATGATGTGATGTTTAATGAACTCAAATATTTTCTTGGCTTTCATGGAGATAATTTTTATGGCTTATACCCATTTTGTGTAGTTTATGGTAGCAGTTATGATCCATTGATGGCATTGGGAAGAATGAGGATTGATTTCTATGACAAGATCCAAACCCCATTGAGAGAAGGGCCAAAGGTCACGAGTGACCTGTAAGGCATGATTGGGTGTATGATGAAAGTTGGAATACTATTGACATTTCACGCAGCATTTGACATAGTCACAAAAATCATGATTAAGGGTCAGCCAGTAATGGCCTTGGTAAAGAATATGCTTAGTAACAACAAGACCACTAAAGTGACCTCCACATATGCCATCATGAACCTCCTTGATGGTATAAGGAATTTTAGAACTTGTGAGGCATCGTAAGAGAATACCATCAAAGCTACACTTATAGAGGAGTCCCCCAAGGATAAAGAAATGGGAGAAATTCTTAAGGAAGGAACATTGTCCGTTATGGGTGAGATCAGGAGGTAAGATGGAGAGGGAAAGGTAGTCAAAGTATTGTTTATACCAAACCTCACTTGGGTCATGGGTGTCAGTTTTGATTGAGTGAACATCATGAGGTAAATAAGAAGGTAAATGGAGGCATTGTATAATGACAAATATTTTGGAATCTATAGGGGAAGTGGGTATTTGGGAAGCTAACCAGGCCATAGTGTTTGTAAATTTGTTGGTTGACCATGGGATGGTTTGAAGGGTGTAACATTCAAAGGTGGTAAAAAGTATGTCTACATGATGTTTATACTTTTGAAGTATCTTTTTACGACATTGATACATACCATTGAATTAGTTTATGACCAATTGTGAATCACCAAAGATGTGGATTGATTTGACATTGAGGGAATAGGAGGTCTAGAGACCTAGTACAAGTGCTTCATATTTGGCAATATTGTTCGTGAATTCAAAGTCTAGTTTGAAAGACAAAGGCATGGGTTCTCCATCCAGAGGGATGAGGATAACACTAGTTCCACCCACATGCTGACACTTGGAACCATTGAGTCATTTGGTAAGGGGGTTTATCTAGGGAAATGGTAGTAATGGATTCATTGGGAAAGTCAAAATTAGAGTGTCGGTCCCCGGTAATAGGTGCGTCAGCCAGCTAGTCATCGATAGCCTTGCCCTTAATGGAACTTTGGTGAATGAATTCAAGGTCAAGATCAGCTAAATGCATGAGCCAACGTGTGGCACATTGATTTTGATAGGGTTTGGCATACATGAAGTGTAAAGGGTTGGTGTTGGTCACAACATAGGTTTTGTGGTTGAGTAGGTAATGGAGGAGTTTGGTGGCAACAAAAAATAAGGCTAAGGAAAGCTTTTCTGGGTGGTTATATCGGGTTTCATAGTCCAAAAGATTATGGATTATATAATAAACTGCCTGCTCCCTATGTTGTTCATCACAATGAGTGAGCATAGCCCCTAAAGAGTGATCGGTAGTAGAGATGTATAGGTAGAAGGGTTGATCGTCTTTAGGTGGGATAAGTACGGGTGGTTGGAGAAGGTATTGTTTTAAGGCCTCAAAAGCTTTGTGGTAGTTTTCATCCCATTTAAAAGAGATGTCCTTTTTGAGAAGGTGATAAAATGGTTGACAACGGTCAGAGAGTTGAGAAATAAATCGGTGAATAGACTGTAATTTACCTTACATGCTACAAAGTTGTTTAAGGTTAGTGGGCAGAGGCATTTCAAGGATGGCCTTGACTGTAGTAGGGTCAACTTATATACCATGTAAGGAAATGATAAATCCCAAGATATTTCCTGAGAGAACCGCGAAGTTGCACTTTAGGTTAAAGGTGGATGCAATATTTAATGAGGCAATCAAAGATGGTTTTGAGGACAATGAGGTGCTCAACGAGGCATTTAGATTTAGCCAAGAGGTCATCCATGTAGTCTTTCAATATACGATGCATGGTATCATGGAAGATATAAGTCATAGCACACTGATATGTAGCACCAACATTTTTAAGGCCAAAAGGCATGACTTAATAGCATAAGGTCCCTCAGACGGTAATGAATATGGTTTTGTGTTGATCCTCTAGGGCAAGAAAAAGTTGGTTATAACCCAAGAAACCATCCATGAGTGAGAGCATCTCATGACCTACGGTAAGGTCCACCAGTTGATCAATACCAAGAAATGGAATGTCGTCTTTCAGGTAGGTGAGGTTGAGATCACAGAAGTCTGTGTAAATACGGAGTCCCCCTGTTGCTTTAGTGATAGGGACAATGTTAGAAATCCAACGAGGATAATCAATGGGTAATATGAAGGAAATGGAAAGAAGGCACTGAAGTTCTTCTTTGACAAGAAGAGCAATGTGAGGGTGCATTTTCCTCAACTTTTGTTTGATAGGTTTGGCATCGGGAATGGTTATGATATTGTGGACCACTATGGTGGGGTCAATACTGGGCATGTCTGCATAAGACCAAGTGAAAGCGTGGATATGATCTCAAAGAAAGGAAGTGATGGCTTCCTGTTTAGCAACATCTAAAGATTATCTGATATTTAGGATGTGTGGGTCATCTTGAGTATGAATGTTGATCTCGATAGTCGATTCATTCAACATGGTCTGTGTCTCAGTGGGTAATGACCGATGAATATATGAGTCTTCTGCACCAAGGTAGGTGAGTATGGATTCAGCATTCTGAAATTGAATGATGTTAATGGTCAGTGTGTCATCGTCAATCATCTCAAGATACAAAAATGGGAGAGTGGAAGGGGCCTCACCACCCTCGCATTGATAAGTCAAAGGCCCCAAGGAAATGATGTTTATGAAAAAAAATGTTAGGAGGGATAGATTTAGGATCCATTGACTCCATCGGTGAGGGTGGTGATGAAGGTGAAGAAGGGCTAGGGTCCTTACTGATTTCAATGCGCACTTGTGTGGTAGAAGGGTCGGGGAAGCCAATAGCACTCTGTTCATTATGTTTACGGGTGGTACATGGAATAATGGTATGGTGACCTTGCTCATAGAAGCCAAAACCAAAACCCTTCCACACACAATGGTGCAGGAAAGTGTGGGCGAAATGGTGATTGGTAAGTGATTTGAAGTCAGCGGAAAATGGGCAGGGTTGTGAAGGTGGTTCAAGTGTTTAGGTGGTAGTATCAAGTCCCCCATAGGTGAGACTATTACGAAGATGAGGAGGACCATAAAGGAGGCATTCTCCTAAATGATGATCATAGCGAGGGTGTTGGTGAAGGCTTCCATACTCATGTGGAGTAAGGAAGGTGTTGACACTATATAGGCGGTATTCCCCTAGAGTGAGGCATTGAAAAACACCTTCCAAGGGAGCAATGGTTGGTATGTGGGTAGCTGGTATATACGATGTGTCAGAGGTTTATGCGGAGGTCGTTAATGGATTGGAAAGGTAATGGTTCAGTTGTGGAGGTTATAGTAGTGGTAGGCATGGAGGAGGTATGTGCGGTGAAAGAAGTGATTGTACTGAAAGGTGTGTGTGTAGGTGTAGATGAAGTGGTATTGGTTGTAAAAGTAGACGGCTTGACCGGTACGAGTACATTGTTTTGTCGGTAAAGCATGTTGCATGTTTTGAAAGGTGATGGGTCAGTTGGAATGGTATAAGTGTGTCCTTCATGTTCAAACTTTACACAATGATGTAAAGTGGAAGGAATGTAACCCATGACACAGATCCAGGGTCTACCATGCAACAAGTTATATTGGAATTATCCCTCCAAAACATAAAACAATTCGGGAACAGTGCGGGGGCCCACTTGAATGTGAAGGATGACAATGCCTACAATGGACATGATATCATCATTGAATGAACGTAACATGACTTGATGTTTGTGCATGTAGTTGTTAGGTATGCACATTTGATAAAATGCAAGGGATGAAATGATGTTAATGCTAGCGCCTCCATCAATCATCACACGACATACCCGTATGTCATCAATGTGTACAAAGATGAAGAGGGCTACGTCTAGGTCATCATTTTGGTATGGCGTGATCTCTGTCTTTGAGAAGCTGAGGGAGGCCACTTGGTGAAAAATGTGAGGAGAGGATGAAGGTGTTAATTTGGTGAGAGAGGCTACATTATGGGGTGTGATAATGGATGCTACGGGTGTAGGTTCATTAGGTAAAATCTCAATAGATTAAAGAACCTCCATGAGGGCTTGCCGATGGGATTATGAGGTTTGGATGAGGTCATATAAGGACATTCTGAGGGATGATTGGTGTAATTTTTTTATCATGGTGTGATGTGTGATTCCATTAGAAGTGGGGCATGTGGGACCATGGATAGTTATCTTAGGTATGGGTGCAGATGGTGTGTTGGGTATAGGATTGGTCTGTGGGTCAGCTGTATTTTCTTTACCCTTCTGCACATGTGTAGTAACGTGTACCATGTTGATTTGAGGGAATTTTTTAAATGGAGAGGGTGTAGGGTAAGTGGTATAACAACATGAAGGGAAAAAACCTATGGGAGAAGAAAAGACCTGTGAGGTCAGTTGGGCGTAATGACATTTGGGTGGTGGCGTGGCAAGTTATCTAATGTGAACCATTATAATTTCAAATTTTGTGTGTGGTTGTTGAGTGCGTAGTGTGGGAATGGGTGTAGGTGAAGTAGGATCCTCATCAATAAGGTCGTCATCATCAAAGTTGGTTTCTAGTGGACGTAATTGGATAAGAACGGTTTTTAAAGCCTTGTAATTCTCCACATCATGCCCTGGCACACAATGGTATGCGTAAATTTTGGTATCATCAAACCCCTTTGGCTTGGGTTTGAGGGGTCATAAGGTCAGAGTGGTGGTAATGTGATAATAGAAGTCTCAAGGAGGTTGGTTAAAATTTTGGCATAAGACCCTACTAGTGGATTGCAATGGGAAGTAAATGTGGGTTTGGATGTAGGTGTGGTTGGTTGTCAAGGAATTGTTTTTGGAATTATAGGAAGGGGTCGAGCTATGGATTTAGGCACCAGTGTGGTTTGAGGTATCGGTCGGGTTCGTTTAGGTATGGTTACAATAGATGGATGGGTAGGAGGATGTGGGGTTGTTTTGACTACCTTGTTATAGGGTAGTGCGGTTTTGTTTTCAGGTTGCACCTTCTTAGGTAAAGGTGATGTGGGTATACAGGGTCTAGAAGGAAAATAAAATGGAGGAAGAGGGTGAGTTATCAATGGGGATAACAGGGGTGCTATGAAGGTAGATGACGTAGGTCATTCTTGGGGTGTGAGGGAAAATGACTGGACTATAGTGGGTAGTGAAGCAATGCCTGAAGGTATCAGAGGTATTGGTGGTAAAGAGACAGTAGGTAAGGATATGAGTCATGTTGTGTGCTTGGGTAGGTTAGTGATTTGTGAGGTAGGAATGGGTGGTTGTGCTATTTAGTTATGAATGGGTGAGGGGTGCTTGACCATGTTGGGTAGCTGAGATCTTAAGATAGACGGGACAAGTGTGGGTGTGATTGGTGCAGTATGGGTATGAGGTTGATGAGTTTGTTTATTTAGTTTTGGTGTCAGAGTAGGTGTGGTTTTAACATTGGAGGATTAGCTAAATCCATTTTAATAGGTGGATGAGTAAGGCTAGTGGTCGGGATAACCCCTAAAGTGGTAATAAGTTTAGTGGAGATAAATATTGTGGGTATGGTTTTGGGTTTAGGCATAGGTCAGGTTATGGGTGAGGGTGTAGTGTGAGTGCTAATGGGTATTATGGATGGGGTTGCAATAGAAGTGGTTGTATGTGGTTTGATGGGTGTAAATGTGTTTGGGAAGATAGTGGAGGTGTCATCAAGGGATCTCTACATTTGTGTTGAAACAGGGAGTAAGAGGCACCCCCATAACAAAGCTCTATCCACATAATCTAAGTGATCAGCCAAATGTGAGAATGGCACATTTGTGGGTGGAGCTCGTGAGGACCTAATGGGAATTCCCATAAACTGCATCTTAGAGACGGGGACTCGGCCAGCTTCAGCTTCCGTGGGTAAGAGTGTTGAAAGTAGGTCTGTTGGATGTCAGGTAGTGGATGGAGAATGCTCTCCAAGAGGAAAAGATATCCCCATAGGGTTTATGATGGGTGGAGGGATGATGGGAGTTCCTCTATGAGGGGAGGAATGGATAGGTGCTCCTCTCTAGGTGGAGGAGGTAATGGGTGCTCCTCTGTGGGTGGAGGAGGTAATGGGTGCTCCTCTACGGTTGGAGGAGTTATGGTAGGTAAAGGTTTGCTAAGTGAAGAAGCTAGGGGTGAGATGGTCTCAATATTAGTAGAAGACTCCTCTGCAGGTGATGTAGGAGATTAAGGGTGTTCTTCTATTGGTGAAGGAATAGTGGCAGTTGGTTCAATTGTGGGAGGATTTTGGGCTAGGATTTCTTCGATCAAAGGGATATGAGGTAATTGAGATGTGATAGGTACCTCGTTAAAGATTGCATAAACCTTACAGGTATGGGTATCATGAGTGAATGTCTCACCAGTTTGATTGGATGAAGGGGCATGATTGGGAAATGGTTTTTTAAAAATTTGTAGATTTTGGTTAGGGGCAGCATTGGGATTATCCATAGTCAACTCACCTTTCTTGAGCATTTCTTGGACAATATTCTTAAAAGTGATGCAGTTGCCATCACTATGACCCTTTACTTAGTGATAGTTACATAAATCTTGTTCCTTATAGCATGTGGGCATGGGACGAGTAGGCTTAAAACTAGTGTGTGGTTTTATGGGTGGAAGGGTGATGGCCCTAACTTTGATAGGATTCTCTAAGACAGAAGAGTAAGGTTCCCCAATTGGGGTATATTTTCACTGCTTTTGTCTAAATTGAAAAGATTGAACATGTGATAAATTAGATGAAGTTGTAGCTTGATTGGATGGGTGAGATGGGTTGGCCTTGAGTACCACTGCGTTAGTGGTACCTTTTGCCTTTGAATAATTGGTTGGTGGTTTAGAAGAAGAAGAGGTTTCATTCGACTTGAATGCTGAATTCTTATTTCATAATTGGATTTTCTTCTCTTCGATGGCGTGAATCTCAAACTTTCATGCCATAGTGAATGCCTCATTGAATGTTTAGAAAGTTTGGACCTACAAGATCGAAGATATATGTTTGGCACAAGCTCGTGTGAAGAGCTTGATGAGTTCAGTTTACAGCATTTGAAAGGTATGTTTATTGATCAGGTTGTGCTAGCGAGTGACAAAATCTATGATAGATTCATCCTCGTACTGATGTGTGGAATATAGATCGGTCATGGTAACTTTCTTAGTGATATTGATAGAGAAAAGATCCAAAATAGCTTGGGCTACTTGATTGAATGAAAATATGGAGTGTTTGGGTCACCCACTATACTAATCTAATGCAGGTCCAGTGAGGGACATGTGAAAAGTTCTCAAATGTAAGGCATCATCATGAGCAATCAAATAACATCCGTGTTTAAATGAGCACAAATGCTGATGTGGGTCTTCCTTACTATTGAAATTATTGAATTTTGGCATTTCCTAATATGCAGGGTATGAACAGATGGGAATGGATGGGTGAATAGGCTGATTACAAATCTCATTGTAAATGAGAGTGTTGCGGGAGATGGAAATGAATGCCTCCAGTGTATGCATCTTATCCATCATCAATTTAATTAGGTCATTGGTGGGTCATGATGATTGGATGCCTCCTATAACGTGAGGAGGTTGGTTTTAGGTGTATAATGGGGGTGGCATTCCCGTATATGGGGCTGCCATGTAAGGTGGTGGAGAAGAAGATAATGAAATAGGGGGTACGTACTTGGAATGAATGATAGACGAAATAGGTGGTTGTTGGTAGTATGTATATGGGGGAGGAAGGGTCATGGTAACCCTAGTGGAAATAGGGGCTAATGATTATGGAATGGAAAGAACTACATTCTGAAATGGGGTAGAGGTCACCAACATTGGAGGTGGGAACCTAGCTACAGGTATGTGTGAGACATGAGCGATGGATGAGGTTGTGTTTGGGGTAATCATTGAGGGTATGGTGGATGTAATGGGTGCCACAGAGGTAACAGATGTGGAAGTCATGGGGGGTATGAAACCTAACTATGAAACGACTGGGGGTAAGGTGGATGGAGGTAGTAGGGAGCCAAATGGTGCTTATGTGGAAGTGGGTGCGAGAGTTGGGGGGATAGATATGGGAAAGCCTTATATTAACTGTCCCAAGGCATCTCGAGTTGATGAATGGGAGAGGTAAAAATGCAAGGAAAAAGGTTTCTGGTTAAGGATTCCTGCGAACTCCTTATCTCTGGTAGTGATATTAGTAGGTTGGATGGGATCTATGGCTGGTGATAAAATAAAAGGCAGTGAAGGACTAGGTGGGAGTGGCAGGCAACTAGCGTGGAACATGAGGGCATTCACTTGTCTTCGGGTCAGTACCATGTGAACATGTACAGATCAGGTGGGAATGCTTCTCTATAAATGATACAAAGAACAAAAAGAATAGGTGAATCTAGTGATAAAAAAAATGGACGACGTAACTCTATGATGGAAAAGTGACATGCAAGGATGATAATTAGCAAGTGACCTTCCCCATACCTAACCTCCTGAGGTCATGCTGAGATAGCCGGCGGTTTGAAATACGGGTGACTTAGATGAAGTCACAGCCAGGATTATGGTTAGTTTTCTAAGATAGAAAAGCTACAAGTGAGGATGAGAATTGGCAAGAAACTTTCATATAGCTAACTATGAGAGGATCAATGACTAAGATCTGGTAGTGTGATGTCCTAGTAGCTAAAATGACAAAGGGGAAATTTAGCGGCTATGAACGGGTAGCGTAAATTCCCTGGTGGTTTATCCTTCTAATTAAGATCTAAGTGGTAATCTAATTTAAATTCTTTGAATTAACTTAAACTGAAAATAACAATTTATACTACTGCTGAAAGAGAAATTAATCTAAACAAAATACATGACTGAAACATTATAACTACGAACAACAATTAAAATACTCTTATACTAAAACTAAACAAGAGAGATAACCTGGTGTGGTTATTCATATCTACAAATATGTGAATCTAGATGAAAGACAACTAATTAACTTAATTGAAAACCTTCAATCTTACCTCAGAAATGAGGAACAAATCATATCTTCTCAGAAACTATTATTCCCCACAACTTCCCTAGTAATATTAAGAGAGAACTTTTAACTGAAATAAAATAATTCACTACTCTATTTGATACGTTGTAACTAGAACATTGATAGCTCAAACCTGGCATTTACAGATAAGTGGTAAATCCAGTTGTGTGTGATTTCATCCCTTCAGTGTGATCTCCCCATTCCTTCGTGTCCTTGTGAATCCAGAAAGTGTGTATATGATAGTTTCAACAGAAGATGGTATTTAAAAAATGGCAGCTTTGGATATAGACCAAATAAAATATGAGTAGGAGAGGGATAACGCAAGTGAACAGAGCTTGACCATGTAATTCCTAGTGGGATTTATTACGGGAATACAACGCAAATGGACCGAGAGTTTTAGAATCTATCCTTGTGAAAAAGAAAAAACCTACAACTTTAATGGAATCTAATCTGGAAATGAAGATATTCTATGCTAAACTTATTGTATGGAGTAGAAATGGAACAAGACTGAAAAAATAAGTTTGATTGACTTCTAAACAACAAAGGAAAACTAATAATTGATGCAAAACATGAAGCTAGTACAAATCTAATGAAGAAATTCAAAGACTGAATAATAGAATTGAGAAGATGAGGGGCCATTTGTTTGAAAACAAGCTGGCTATTTATAGAAAATGTAATTACCAAAGGGTAACTCCCAATTGAACTCTTTTACTATAAATAAAGGAAAAACACTATTACCAGGGAACCAAAAACATTAATGCAAGCCAAAGTGGTTGAAGAAAGCATGTAAAATTGAAGATTTACGTTTGATGTGATCGTCGGAAGAATCTAAAAAATGTGTACAGGACTTTTGCCCTATACAGGGCAGTGGTTATGGAACCACCGCCCTATCCTAGGCGGCGGTCATGGGACCACCGTGCAGGAAGGGTGGTAGTTTTGTCACTGAGGACTAAAATGCAAGAAAATAGGGGGGCAAAGGGAAAAACAAAGCATGCAGAGGCTAAGCAGGGCATGTAGGATACAAACGTATACTTGGCGAGCCTTTCTGTATTCCAAACACCTTGTAAGGAGACTCATGTCATCATTTGGGTATGTGTAACATCGTTCTGGCGGTGCAGTACCCTACAATTTCGGGTACATACATATTTTCCCCTTGGAGAAGCATCTTAGCCATGAAGACGCATAGAACGGTGGATTCGAGTATAGCGGTCCCAAAATGGGGAGTTAGGAGTTATACCTGACATGCCCGTGTGTTGGAAAGTTGCCATCTAAAGTCCCACTATCTACAAAAATAAAAAAAAGGACTCAAGTGCAGATAGATAAAATAAATTGAGAAATAAATCAAAATTTATATGAAATGAGGACTTACCATCTATGCGCGGTTTAGAACTTACCTCCTTCGACACTCTGACCCTACGAAAGACATTCAAAATCAATTTAAAAAGGCTATATATATAAAATGAACTCATTTTACTATTCATTTGCATGGATTGATTTGATAGTTTTTGAGCTCTGCGACCCACGGGGATAGTTTTCGATGCGAGTATATTCAAAATGTTCATGGTGAGATAGTGATCATGCCTCCGAGAGTGGAACATCAACCCACGAAGTCTTAGGTTAGTTCTTCTCAATTTATCATTTTTAAACCTAGAGTGTGGGAATGATGAAATCTTTGTCTCGGGGGGGTCATTTTTGAAAATATTAGTTTTAAATGGGTCTCTAGGGGGGAAACCCATAGGGTAGGCTTTTATTTTAGTTAAAATTGTGCATTTTCTTGTTAAAATTGTGCATTTTCTTGTTTTTGGGCATTTTTAGGGCTTACGACCCATTTGTGTTTGCGGGATAGGACTGCTGCCCTATGTAGGGTGGCGGTTACAAGACCACCACCTTAGAAACTGGGGGTTACGGAACCACCGCATTGCACAGGGCATCGGTCCACAATAGAGAGCAATAACAATACTATATTTTACTTTTTTTTTGCATGTGTTAGCATTTTTACTTGTTCTTAATAGTCTTTTGAATTGGATTTTAGTACTAACTTACTCCTTTTTTGTGTTTTTGGGTGTATGCAAAAGGAGGAGTATATTAGATGGAGCCAAGAGAGGGAGTGTGATTGGCTCCCATTAGTGTTAGAGGCACTCTCCTAGGCAGAGTGAGATATTCTTCAGAGGGCTGGCATTTGGAGGATTGCACAGGTCCCTCATATTGCACCTACCAGTCACATACTATGTGACTTATTTTCATACTGGGATGTCGATCAGAACACCTTCTGATTTCCAAGACTTAGGGGTGAGTGGACCATCACCCTGGAGGATGTTTACCAGATATTGGGGGTTCCGATCCTTGGGAGGTAGTTGTCTCTTAAGATAGCAGTATCGAGATCCTAGGTGGTTTAGTGGGCCACCTACATGGGGGATGCAATTGTATCGATGGGATTGAAGAAGGGAGTGAGGATCCACTCCATTATTGAGTTAGACATTCTTGTGCTCTACAAGGCCATCATGGGTATCCTTGTATCGAGACTGATTGGGGATAAGGGAGGGGACACACTCTTATATTGTTGGGCCCCCATTATTACAAAGGTTAAGGGCCATGTACATGTCTACACTTGGGGACCAGATATCCTCGGGACTACCTACCATGATTTATACAGGGTAGTCTGATTATAGGGAAAGTCACTGAGCCACCTAACTCTTGTCATGAGTTGAGTGTATGAGCATATCACCCCATATGGGAGAGGTGCAGAGGTAGAGGATCTCGAGGCCATCAAGGCAGCGAGGTGGATAGGGATGATAGTTCTTAGAGAACCGCACTAGCTAGTGGCCTCCTTGACCACTGCAGACATAGAGGAAACTCCTTATCAGGCCATGGCAAGGGTATGGGGAGAGGAGACCATTACATTGATTGCTTTCCAGTCTACCAACTAGTTAGTAGAAAGGGAAGGGAAGTTAGAGATCCACCACTTTGATAGATTACCACAACAGTTTGGCCTCCCCTATATTGACATGTTTCCTCTAGTGGGGCCAGTGTATAGATCTGTCCGTGAGGCTCTGGGAGGTCCTAGAGGCCGGGGTTGGACCATTGTTACTCCCGGTGTTCCCATTGTGGCCAAGAGGGTAGTACATGCTCAAGGGAGAGCCGGTGCTCCTAAGGCACCTTTACTTCAGATTACCACTGGCCCCTCCCATAGCAGCGATGAGCCCATTGACATGGAATTCGAGTCTGAGGAGTTCACTAGGGGAGAAATAGAGGAGGAGATAGAGGAGATGGAGATCAGTGAGACAAGTGGGGGGGATGATAGTGATCTTGAGTGGCATGATACTCAGGAGATCCTATGGGCCGAGAGGGCGGAGTGGAGCATAGAGAGGATGACTTTGGTCTTAGAGGAGTTTCTCTCTCAGGACTTAGTTAGAGATGGTGAATCTTTTGCGGGCTGTCATATTGCCCTAGACATGGGATAGGGACACCAGTCAGTGGAGACATCAGTGGTAGGTGTAGATCCTAGAGATCCTTCTTGGAGGCCCAGAGATCTGAGTGAGTTATCACTCTTCTCTTGACATTTGTTTTAGTTAGAATTATCTTAGTCGCTATTTATTTTTGTTTTGTTCACTCTTGGTTTTATCTTTGACCGTTTTCTAACTTGTTTTTTCCTTTACTTGCAGCAAATGCTGATGAGTGGCGAGACTTGATTCACTAAGTTTGTATAGATACCCTATTACTCCCCTTAGAGAAGATTTGTGCTAAGCTATCTATAGATGTGGGGGAGCCTTCATTAGCTAGTAGGCATACTGATGTTTTCACATCTATCTAGCATGCGGCAAAGATCATGACTTCACTCCACACTGAGGTAGCTAGATATAGGATGGCCAAGTGCTTGATGAGGAGGAGTCACTCTCATAGCGAGATGATAGCTACTAGCCATGACCATGAGCCCTCAGTGCATTTGGAGTTCTGGTGTAGCCGAATTCCTAGATGTGGTCGTGTGCCTTCTGAGGAATCCCATAGGGATTGAGAGGCCATTTTTTTAGTATTTTGTTAGATATCTATATGAGTGTTTTTGTACTTTTCGGGCTCATTGAGCTTTTTGACTATGCCTAGTGCATGATGACATTGTATATGAAACTTGATATATATATATATATATATATATATATATATATATATCTTTTTGGATCCAGACTCTTGGTGCCTAGAATTTTGTGACTCATTTCCACATGTGTACTTAGATGTTTTTAGAATATTTTTTTCATGTTTTTTAGAATTTATGCAATGGATAACAAATGATAGTAAATGAATGTTTTACTTTGTATGTTTTTTTTGTAATGCTGATATGAGATGATACAAACATATGGTAGCACTGAACTTTTGAACTCTTTGGGCAACGTTTGTAATTTCTTCTTATGTTGGAAAAATGTGATTAATTCATAGTGGTAAAGAGATGAACTTGCCCCAATCCCAAATCCACGCAACTAATAAGATGCGATGGCTCAACACTAAGATTTGGGAAGGGCACAAGTTGTATGAGTTTGACTGAATGGAATGATGAGAGACAGACAAACTAGTAACAAAAACCAAACTTATACCTACACACCTACCCTACTCAGAACTACCGCCAAGCTTAGAAGGCCACTTACTTTCCAATTTATCTAGACTTAGATTCATAAATGGTAACCTGGTTGACAAAATCTGGTTTTGAGGATTTGATCTCTTTGGAATTTGGACATTTGTTTTCTCTTAGTATAGTTTGATTTGTACTTTTTGCATACCAAGATTTGTTAATTTCTGTGAATGGACCCCCCACACCATGCCTCATGCCACTAGTAAGAAGCATGGGTTTGTCACCAAAGGCAATATATATGCGAGTAAGGGCATTTCTTTCCTTTCCCAACCTCACACCACTAGTAAGAGATGTGGGCTTATCACCGAAGGTTGATGGGGCAAAGAAGTGTGTAAAATAAAATATTCTGTTTGTTTAGTGCTTTTGATTCTAATTGATTTTGACATTTCTGATCTATGAATTTGGGATATCCTTTCTTTCAAAAAGATGTAAGAGGGATAGATGTGACACAAAGAAGCTTCTAGAACAGACATTAGGTAAGGACAACTTCACCTAGTATTTGAACAAGAAAAACCAAGTATGCATGCCTTGGTATAGTTTTCATCAATACTTGTTTGTCAAACCTGATGAGAAGATTTAAAAATACTTGATGATATTTGAAGAGATGTGATTTGAGTTCTTTTGCCAATACTTTTAGAAATTTGTAACAGATTACTTAAGAGTAAACTCCTAGACTACCATTTTTATAAAATGAGTGGACAAAATGAAACAGCTAAATGACTAATGCAATGTAGGAAGCTATAATGTACAAGTGGTGTTTCAGATGTTTTACGTGTAAAACCATTTAAGATGCAAGGAATTGACAATTTCATTGAATTCCTCACCTTCTAGTGTGTATAAGATATACGCACCATTTCTATAATCCTTCATGACTCAATATGGGCCCAACCACTTGGGCTAGAACTTCATCCCTTCACTGGTTTTCTTATCAATACAACTATCTAGCCTTAGAACTAGATCTCCCTCATATATTTCTCACTCATAGACCTTTTAGTTATATTGCTAGCACATCCAATTAGAATAGGATCTGTGTCATTATTTTACATTTAGCCTTGCCTCGTCAAGGCTTTCTAGTTGAGAGAGGTGCACCTCCCTGTAAGCTTCTTCATCCAGAATCCCTTGTAATGAGATAGAGAGACTGGGTATTTCAACCTCAAGTGAGAGAATCGCTTCTACCTTGAACACCAGTGAGAAAGGGGTTTCTCCTGTTGGTGTTCTTATTGAGGTTTGATGGGCCCACAAGTCCAGATATAGTTTTAAATGCCAATCTCACTTGTTTTCCTTGACTGTTTTGAGGAGAATAGCCTTTACTGTTTTGTTTGTTGCTTTGGCATGCCCATTGGCTTGAGGGTAGTAAAGAGAGGTCATGTGATGGTTTATCTTGAGTTTACTACATAACTCATAGACCTCGTCATTTTTAAAGGATGTGCCATTATCTGAGATAATGACTTGTGGGACACCATACCTACAAATGATTTGGTTTAGAATGAATTTGGCAATTACCGAACCTGGTACTGTGGCGAGAGGCATGGCCTCCACCCATTTGGTGAAATATTCCATGGCTGTAATTATAAAATTATGGCCATCAATTAATGAGGGATAGAACTTCCCTATCAATTCCAGACCCCACATGGAGAAGGGCCATGGGTTCGTTATTGGCTGTAGGGATTGTGTTGGCAAGTGAATCTCATGAGAGAATTCTTGGCATTTTTGGCACTTACGTACAAATTCCATTGCGTCATTCTTGATAGTGGGCCAAAAATAACCCATCTGATGTATTTTTCAAGTAGTGGCATGACCACCAAAGTGGCCTCCACATATCCCACAGTGGGATTCATGAAGAATCTTTTTGGATTCTTCTGTATCAACGCATCTTAGAAGCATGTTGTCAAAGGCTTTATGATATAGTACTTGTTCTAAACCAACATATTTAGTGGTGATAATATGTAACTACCTTCTTTGTTGTGATGTGGCATCCTCCAGGTATGTGTGGTCTATGATAAAATTGATGATATCAGTGTACCAGGGACATGTAGAGATGGGGGCCTAGTTTTGATGATGTATACACACTCATCAGGAAAGTCCAGATTTACCAGATCGCCTCCATCTAGTGGATTTTCAACTAACCAGTCTACAATGACTTGTCCCTTAATGGATTTTTGGTATACAAATGTCAACTCGAATCCACCCATTAAGGTTATGAAATGTCCAACCTTTTTAGACAAAGACCCTTGCGTGAGAAATGCTCGTAAATGATCTGTCTTTATAATGACCCTCATTTATTGGTTTAACATGTAATGCCTTATAAATTTTTTTGCAAAGACTATGGAAAGGCATTCTCTCTCTTCCTGTGTGTAACGTGTTTCATAATCAAGCAATGTTTTTCTAATGAAATAGACTGCACGTTCCCATTTATCATTGTATTCTTGAGCTACCATGCAGGCGAGTGAGACATGAGTGGCTCGTGAGTATAGGATCAAAGAGTGGTTTGGTTTGGGAGGAATTAATGTGGGTGGAGACAACAAAAAGTATTTAACTACTTTGAAGGCCTCGTTGCATTCTTCAGTCCAATCAATGCTATAAGCTTTCTTTAATAGATTGTTGATTGGATGAATGAAAAAATTTAAATATGGGACGAACCTTCGGATTGCACCGAGTTTCCTAAGAAATGACTTGATTCCAGAATCATCCGATGGTAGGATCATTTTGAGAACAACCTGTATTTTGGCTAGATCAACATCAATCCCTCATGAAGATATAATGTAGCCCATAAGTTTGTCTCCTGTCACACCAAACACACACTTCTCTAGGTTTAATGTGACGCCATATTCAATTAGTCATGAGAGGATGATACAAAGAACTTCTGGATGATCACAACGTTTCTTGGCCTTGGCCAACAAGTCATCCACATAGGATTCCACAATTTTATGGATAAGATCATGGAATATATATGTCATTTCCCACTGATATGTAGCACCAATGTTCTTAAGACCAAATGGCATGACAACGTAGCAATATGTTCCCCAGGGATTTATGAATGTAGTTTTGGCTTGATCCTGTTAAGATATTTTAATCTGATTATACAATAATAACCCATCCACGAGGGATAATAGTTCAAACCCAGCTATTGCATCAACGATAACGTTAATGGATGGTAATGGGAAGTCATCCTTGGGACAAGCTTTGTTAATATCCCGAAAATCTATGCAAATGCATATCTTCCCATTCTTTTTTAGAACAGGGACGATATTAGATACGAATTGTGAATAGTCAATGGGCTTGATGAATCCCATTTGGAGAAGTTTTATTACTTCCTCTTTTACCATGAGAGCCACTTTTGGATTCATTAGTCTTGACTTCTGTTTAATTTTTTGCATCTGGCTTCATGACAAGATTATGTACCACGATATGTGGTGCAATGCCCGTCATTTCTTTATAGTTAAATGTGAAATCTTGTTTATGTTCTTTGAGGATTTTGGTGTGTATTTGTATCTCCTCTGGAGTTAACAAGGATCCCTACTTTAAAATCTTTGGTTCTTCCTCTGTTCTAATGTTTATGTCAATGGTTTCTTCTATTAAAGAAGCGTTACCTTCTTCAAATTCAGGTGGGGGTGGAGGTAGTTCCATAATTTCTCCATCTTCTATCTCATACATATTGAGATCCTTCTGTATAGGAGACTCTACCATGTGATTTCCAAAATAGGAAGAGGAATGTGGTATTAGGGAAAGATCAACTATACAGTGAGCAAGGTGTAGCTCTGCATAGGCATTTAGATATTCGAGAGTGATTCTATCATCGTCAAAGTGATCAACGATAGAAAAATCATCCCCAGCTTCTCCATGAGTCAGGAGTGAGTTTTTTGGTATTTTATGCACTAATGGTTAGATACGAAGTGATAATGTGAAATTTGTATCTTCCAACTTGTTGTTTGGAGTGAAACGAGAAGCTGAGGTTGCTATCGAGTCTGCGAGAAGGTTGTGTTCTCATGGGATTGCTTCAATTGACATGAAGTTAAATCCCTTGCTTATATCTAATATTATTGTTTTATAGAGTTGTAAATGTTTAGCCCTAGTTTCATATACCTCAAAGACATGGTTTGCAACTAGTTACGAGTCTCCTAGCAATCTAATGTTATCAACACCCATTCTTTTGGCTAGGATGAGGCCAAGGAGGAGAGCTTCGTACTCAGTCCCATTGTTTGTACATTTAAAGTTTAATTTAAAGGTGAAAGGTAGGATCTTTCCCTTGGGTGAAGTAAAGATTACTCCTGGCCTAGCTCCAAAGCGACATTGGGATATTACTGGAGCATTGAATATTTTCTTGGAAAAATGGATGTCGGGATATCTGTCGTATCTATTTCCTTTACTTTGATTACTTCTACCATAAAAATTTCATCTAATGGAAGAGAAGTGATTCCCAGGGTGTGTCTCATACCTATAGAATTGAATGGTAGGAGAATAGGTAAGTCCTTCTCTAGCAACTCAACAATTTTTGCAGTAGTCCCTAGTGACACTATTTTTATAACATTGGTCTCACTTTTGAGTGCCGAAATGTCTTCGGTTGGATTTGTAATCTTTAATTCTATAGTGGGTATCAACTCTTCTTTAGGTTTTGAATTAATTGGTTTGATGAGTTGATCTGTTGGGAGTTCAAACTCAGAGTGAACACCCAGTCTTTTCTTTAAATCAGCTAGGTGTATATCGAAGGGTTTTGGGTCACCTTGTGCCATGAATATTTTCCCTAAGTGTAGAAATATTATTTCTTGGAATAATGTGGAAGGGATTGCCTTCATGTGGTGTATCCATGGCCAACCAAGGATCATATTATAGTTGGTTTCTCGATCTATAATATAAAACTCAATGAGGACCGTCTTGGGTCGTAAAGTTATTGGTAAAACTATGTTTTCAATTGAAGTGGCCTTGAGGCTATCATATCCTCTTAGCGTATTTCATGTTGTGGAAGATTTTGTCTCTCCATATCATAACTTTTGAAGAAAAGCAAAGGGGAATATGTTAACTGCTGCCCCATCGTCAACCATTGCACATTTAACATAATTATTGTAAATCCATACTTGCAAATGTAAATTTGGGTCACCTCTTCCTGCAATCTCAACGTCTGTTGGTATTTTTCTTATATCAAATATAAATTCAGTATCCCTATCTATCTGCCCCAGAGGATAATTATCAAAGTCCACATGGTTTACTTTTAGTTCTGAAGGAGGAGTGATGTTGATTAAATGACCAAGGCATAACACTTTTAAGAGGAACAAATTTATGGGCAGGAGAGTTCTTTAACAAATCCAAAAAGGAGATGTGAGAGAAGGTTTTAGTTAAATCGTTAATTAAATCATAGGCACGTATGGGTTTTACCAACGTTTGTTGATTGTTTTCTTATTCCAATGGATAACTTGGAGTAGGTTGAGAAGAATAATCCTATGTTCTTGTTATGGTTTCTACAGGTAGCTCGGTGTCTAACTCTACCAAACCAACTATCTTGGTTTCGGGTCAAGTTCCTAGTTTGGGTGTGACTGGTGGATTTAATGAAGTTGAAGCTTCATGATAATTTTTTCTTGTTAGAGCACCCTTGTTTATTTCATTAGGATCTAGACTATTATTGTTAGAATGGTTTGGGAGTGAATCATTAAAGATCTTGAGGGGTGCATTTTGAGGGGAAATTTCCCCCATATAAGTGTTTGGCGTGGGTACTACAGAATTTTCTAAAAACATATCTATAAAGAGTTATTTTTGATCTTTTGGAAAACCCTACATGAATTTATTGTATTCATGAAAAGTCCTAGTATCATGGCCTTGAATCTTGTGGAAGCCACAATATAAATTAGGATTATAATTTCAAGGCTATTGATTTATAATTTGTTGTGGCCCGAAATTCTAATAAGGTTGCTAGTTGTTAGAGTTAAAATTTTGAGGTTGTTGCCTTTGGTTTTGAATCTGATATCTAGTTGGGTTTCAATTTTGCGTTTGGATTTTTCATCGTCGTCGTTGTTTCCGTGGTGGATGATTAAAATCCACCGTGTTGATTGTTGGAGTAAAATTGTTATTTCACTGATTATTAACAGGTGGTAAAATGTTTACAATGTTTGTCATTTTAACTTTGTCAGTTACTCCATCTGTTGTAACTTTGTGGTTCTTGTTAAGGATCTTAGGCCCTTGATTAGCATTCCCTGCATTAGGATAGGCCATGGTGTTTTGATTGGGAGTGGTTAATTTCCCATTTTTCCCATATGTCTTACGGCCACTATCTATCACTGCTTGGTCGATTTAGAGAGCACTCTCAAGTACTTCATCGTAAGTTCTTAGTGGGAACTTATGGACTTCTTCCTTTATCTCTCTATTGGGATAATTAAGGAATAAATCACATAGTTCCATTTGATCCATGTTTGGAGCACTTGATGATGAGTAGAGAACCATACGCCATCTTTGAATGAAATGAGCAGTGGATTCATTATGTTCTTGTTTAATATGCAAGAACTCCTTGATTCCCATTCTTAACAATTTGTTCATGTCAAAAGCTTTGATGAACTCTGACATGAGTTGTTTAAATGAGTGTATCAAGGCTTCAGGTATTCTATAATACCAATCAAGGACAATACCTTCTAAGGTCTTAGGGAATATTTTAGCGATAACCTCATCCCAAGGGAGTAAATCTCGTATGGTTGTGGCATAGGCCTTAATGTGTGTGTTTGGATCCCCTTCCCATTTATATTTGGGAAAATTGGGAAGAGTTCTTGGAAGCATAACACTTTGTATGGTGAAGTCGAGGGGCTCTTTTGAATATTCTTAATAAGTCCCTATCGCATAGGCCTCGACCATTGATGATGCTTACTGAGGGGGTGGAGGTGGAATGTGTTGTTGATATGACATAGCATATGCATTTATAGGGACATAAGGGAATCCCTGTGGTTGAACGAATATCTCGGGAGAAGAGAACATGTCTCCTTGTGGTGAATTTGAATAAATGTTTAAGTAAGGAGGAGCATTGTTCTGGTATGGGTTATTTGGTGCCAAACTGGGAGGTGTCATTTTTTCAACTGGAGCGGTGTTTGCTATGGGTAATTATAAGGATTTTGAGGACGCATGCCTAACATGCCTGTTCCTATAAGGAGGTTAACTTGACTGGGATGATGCAGAGGGTTGGGGATTCCTGCTTTCCCAAAATATGAATTTTGGTTTGCTTGAGCAAGTTCCAGCCCTCTAACCTTTTCAATTAAGGATGAAATGACCTCTATTGGTGAAGACAACATTTTTTCACTAATGGCATTTTTTGTATACCTTGAGGTTGTAAAGGGGTGGGATACCCTACTATGAATTGATCATTACCCTACCAAGCTTCACCGAGGGTATTTTCCATAAGTGGAGAAATGGGGGTGTTTTCCTGGAATATGGTATTAGATTGTATTTGTAAACTCCCTATAGGTGGATACATATTTTGTAAGCACTGTTTGCTTTTGGCAAAGCATGCTAAGTATTCCTCATCCAAAAAGGGTAGTTAGTCTGACTGTCTACTGATCTATGGTCTGAACAAGACCTGAGGAGATGAAGTGGATTCTCTAGTAAATGTCGTATTGTTAGAGCTTGAGGGCTCCGACTGTTGTGTTTGTGCAAGCTGATCAAACTCCTCAATTCAAAATGAAGAACTTGAGCTAGTTCTTTGAGGGGGGGTTTGAGATGACAAGTAATTACTTGAATAGTTAACAACCCATGTAGAAAGCGATGGTGATGGTTGTCTATTTCTTTGACTATAGTTTACTTTGAGACCTAAGAGAGGTCTGCCATATGCATCACATCCCGACATATTCGGGGGGTATATGAATACCCGCAGAATAATGGGAAAGAGTGAAGGTGGATGAAAGAAATGAAAAATAAAAGAGGAAGAACTATTTGTTCATGTCGGGTTCACCAATTTTGTACGATGGAAAAGTGACATGTGAGGATGATAATCGGCAAGTGACCTTCCCTATACCCGACCTCCCGAGGTTGTGCCGAGACAACCGGTGGTTTGAAATGCGGGTGACTTAGATGAAGTCACAGCCAGGATTATGGTCAATTTTCTAAGATGGAAAAGCTACAAGCAAGGATGAGAATTGGCAAGCAAATTTCCTATAGCTAACTATGGGAGGATTAGTGACTAAGATTTAGTAGTTTGATGTCCTAGTAGCTAAAATGACAAAGGGGAGATTTAGTGGCTATGAACGGGTAGCCTAAATTCCCTGGTGGTTTATCCTTCTAATTAAGATCTAAGTGGTAATCTAATTTAAAGTATCTGAATTAACTTAAAATAAAAATAACAATTTATACTACTATTGAAAGGGAAATTAATCTAAAAAAATACACGATTGAAACATTATAATTGCGAACAGTAATTATAATACTCTTATACTAAAACTAAACAAGAGAGATAAACTAATGTGGTTATTCACCTATGTAAATGTGTGAATCTAGATGAAAGACAACTAATTAACTTAATTGAAAACATTTAATCTTACCTCTGAAATGAGGAAAAAATCATAGCTTCTCAGAAACTATCATTCCCCACAGCTTCCCCGGAGATATCAAGAGTGAAATTTTAACTGAAATAAAATAATTCACTACTCTATTTGATACGTTGTAACTAGGACTTTGATAGCTCAAACCTGACATTTGCAGAACAGTGGTAAATCTAGTTATGTGTGATTTCATCCCCTCAGTGTGATCTCCTCATTCCTTCGGGTCCTCGTGAATACAAAAAGTGTGTATATGATAGTATCAATAGAAGATGGTATTCAAAAAATGGTAGCTTTGGATATAGACCGAATACAATGAGAGTAGGAGAGGGATAGCACAAGTGAAAAAAGATTGACCATGTAATTCCTTGTGGGATTTATTGCGAGAATACAATGCAAATGTATCGAGAGTTTTAGAATCTATCCTTGTGACAAAAAAAACCTACAACTTTAATGGATTCTAATATGGAAATGAACCTATTCTATGCTAAACTTATTGTATGGAGTAGAAATGGAACAAGACTAAAACAAGAAGATTGAATGACTTCTAAACAACAAAGGAAAACTAATAATTGATGCAAAACATGAAGCTAGTAGAAATCTAAGCAAGAAATTCTAAGACTAAATAATATAATTGAGAAGAGGAGGGGCCATTTGTTTGAAAAAAAGCTGGCTATTTACAACAAATGCAATTACCTGAGGGTAACTCCCTATTGAACACTTTTACTATAAACAAAGGAAAAACACTATTACCAGGAAACCAAAAACATTAATGCAAGCCAAATTGGTTGAAGAAAGTGTTTAAAATTGAAGTTTACGTTTGACGCGATCGTCAAAAGAATCTGGAAAATGTGTATAGGACCACCGCCCTATCCTGGGAAGAGGTTACGGAACCACCACCTAGGCAAGGTGGCAGTTTCATCACCAAGGACTAAAATGCAAGAAAACAAGAGTGTACAGGGAAAAACTAAGCATGCGGAGGCCAAGTGGGGCATGTAGGATACAAATGTATACTTGGCGAGCCTTTTTGGATTCCGAACATCTTACAAGGAGACCCATGTCATCATTGGGGTATGTGTAACATCGTTTTGGTGGTGCAGTACCCTATAATTTCAGGTACGTATAATAATAAATGGTGGGTGGAATATGAAAGAAGCTAACTGATGCCAGTTAGGGAAAATTGACATCGATTAGGGGTAACCGCTATTGGTCATTGTAGAAAATGGACAGTGAGTAAATAGTGAAGCAGAAGGAAATATCTGACGAGTATGCCAAATCTGGGGATGCATAAAATGTCAATGGAAAAAGTGATAATGACAAAGACTATGTGAAGTGGAAAAACATGAAGTGAGAATGTCCTTTGGAGTCGGTTAGCAAAAAGCCCTGGAACTGACCTCGGTTTCATATAACCAATGAAAGTCAAAGGTAACCGATGACAATTACTTTGAAATTGAAACATTGATGAGAGAAAGTTGTTGTGAATTAGAATTTGATGTAGAATTAGACCTAGAATTTTGGGAATTATGGTGATATGGCCTAGGCACACTTAGGTGAAGCTGAAATACACTGGCTATGATGAGGAGCATGCAAGGATGAACAAAAAAAAGTGATGAACATGATCTTTCACCTCAAAATGTAAACCAAGTAGAAACACTATGAAAATGTGACCCTAAGAGTGGCCTTTTCTATTATGTTTATTTAGCTTATGCTATTTAGGGACTGACACATGAATTGTGAAATAGATTTTTTGGTGAGGATGACTTCCTACAAAGAAGGAGATCTAAAGGGTGACGTTTCAATGTTATGGTAGGGGTGGGCTATGCTCTGAAGTATGACTCGATAGAGCAGCGAGCTGGGTGCCCACTATGTCATGGTCGTGTGATTACCTACAACTTATTCCAGGTAAGATGTTGTTCAAGAATGTATGTATTTGAATTTTTGTGTGGTTTGGTAAGACTCAGAGAAAGTGAAAAGGATAGAAGTGATTTTCTACAATTCATTTGTCAACCATTAGCTGGTAATGACTTCCAGCATATAGGTTGCCCTCAATTAATGTGAGCTAATACAGAAAATCAGAATGAAACGCAATGATTTTAAAACCCAAATTGAAAATCTGAAATTGGATGACACTATAAGATGAATAGGAAGAGGGATGCTCTTTCACTAAAATGCAGAAGAAAACATGAAGAAATGATTCTTTTTAAATACACCAAAAGAAAATTTTCCTTTAGAGAAAATAGAAAGGAGTGGACTACCAGGGAAGAAAATTAGTGTGTACGCTTTTAGATGGGAAACAAACACACAAGTTTTTCCTAAGAATGAATGAAATGCAAGGAACCCTAGATGGACACCATTGGGCATGCCAAAATGTTTCACCTTTTTCTTAGATTGTTTCTTTCAAGTGCCGATGAAATAGATAGGGTAACGGGTGTACGAGGAGTACCTGTTCAAATGTTGGTTGATGGGTTTTTGCATGCGTATGACTTCTGAATCCAAAGATGACCATGAGAAATTCCTTTTCGCTAGGAGGAACTACCTGTAATGAAAGTAAGACCACCAGAATGAATTAAACAATATGGGTAGTGAACTGCATAGTGTGAACTAGATCCGGGAAGTATGGTACTTCCTAGATGGTTGTCAGTCCACTTTTTAAAACAAATTAATGTTGAAAACAAAGTAAATCCTATTATTATTTCAAAATTATTTAGATATCTCACTTAGAAACACAATAAGAAAATAGATCTAATCTAACAAGCTAAGCTAGAATAGAATCCATGGGTCGAATGGTTGGTTTTGGGTTTTGCAGGTCTGATAAAGGTCTCAGGTAGGTCACAAGTGAGTGAGGGTGAGGTAAAATTAGGTGGATAGGTCTCTATTTAAGGTTGTGTGGGCTAACACAGAGACTAACGTCAGTTAGGGGTGACCGACCGCGGTTAGGTATAACCAGCGTCGGTTACTGTGAGATCTGGAAATGTCACCGAATAGGGTTTTGGTCTCCTTTGTTATTACACAAAGGGATTAGTTTGTTGGGAAGAGTTATTGGGTGACTGGAATAGGTTTTTGCAAGGTTTTGGTGGGTCTATGGAGGTACAAAATGTTGGAGATGGTCAATAGGGAGAAAGATAAATAATGGATGATAAAATAATGACAAAATGAAATAACCAGCAAAGTATGATGTTGTACATACTTGTTTTTCATTCCTGAAGATATGTGTATGAAGGATGGAGGTGTTGATGATGGGTTTCAAGGCTGCAAGTGATCACAAACTGAAGAAAAGATTTTGTATGGGGCACATGCACACTCCTCTTTTACTTGGATAGATCAGAAGGTGGCTTGGATGGCTGTGTAGGAGAATATCCTCAATCTCCTTCCTTGGATGTCAGTTCTTGCTAGAGTTGGCTCTCTGAAGATGTGTTATCTCTCTGAGATTTCGTTCTTGATCGTTAACTTTTCTGCAATGTTTTTTCCAACTTGCTTCCAAGTTTCAAGTTCCAAGTTCAAACTTTCAACCTTGAGAATAAGGTTGTTTTGGGGTTAAAAGGGGTAACCGACGACAGTCAAGCTTAACCGGTGACGGTTAGGGGAAACCAACGTCGATCAAGGTGGGATTTCCTAGGTTTACTAAACTTAGGAATATCCTCCTTATTTCATCGGATCTTGTGTCATTATCCCGTATATTAGACTCGGAGCTTCCTGTGAGCATGCGGGAATGTGGTTAGAGGGAATTTAGGCATTTATTTTTAGGATTTGGGTAAGTCTTAGTTAGTTATGGTAACTTGCTAAGAATAGGGCTTAGGTTGAGTTAGCTTGGTGAGGTGTCTAAGTGAACTATTTGTGTAGACATTATTTAAATAAGATATTTAAATAATAAATATAGTGAGGATAAAGCATTAATTTAATTAAATTAATATTAGTAGGGTGAAGGGGGTCATGGCTAGGTAGATGTAATAAAGGGGGGCTTATATGTCGAGGGATGAAGGGTGAGTGTGACCTAATTTTAGTGTCTACACTAGTATCAACACATGCTTATAAATAACTGACATGTTCTTCACCTTGTAGACTCTCACACACTTCTACTACATATATTTAAACATGTATGACACCATATAAACCTTCATACAACCTCTTAAGATTATACTTAAGACCACACAATCTTATTCATGCACCAATAACATGTTACATCACCAAGACACCATGTCATGACACAAAAGCAAGACACTACTAATCAACCTTCAATCTTATTGAAGAATAATGTCTCATACTAACTCTAATTCCACTTATAAAACATCATGCACTCAAAAATACCTTTGACATCATTTCCACTTGACATTAATGAAAATAACATGAAACAATGTCCAATAATCTCCACATTTGTTTTCGATGGAAACCATCGTTAGAAAAATTGATGGAAACTATTTCATGCAAGAACCTTCAGACTGCCTTCATACATATTTTAATGTTTTTTATTTCACTATCCCCCTTTTACATCCATGACAAAGGATCCTATAAGATCTTGATATGAAATCAACAACAAAAATGCACATAAAATTAATTACAACCTCCCCCTAAGATTATGCTTAACTCATTGACTTAAAAAGATGTTAATGATCGATGGACCTTATCTTTAATCATGCTCAATGATCCCCCTTATGCATTTATATCTCTAAAATACAACTAGCTCCCCACTCCATATGCATACTTCATCAAGACACCATAGCTACATATTCAATTCCATATTTTTTACACACATCCTTTCTTAGCTTCTTTAGAACAGTTTAGATGTCTATAACCATGTTATCTTTAAAATCTGGTCTATATATTCCAAAAATTAATAATACTCTTATAGTTCTTCCATGCACACATGTAAAACTCCATATGGCTTAAAGAAATATTTCATAAGTTCACTCTTCTATCCTTGAAACCAATATATTTACAAATACCCTATTTCAATGTCTGCTGTAAAAATTTTCATTGAGATATTTAAAAGACAAAACCTCCCTTCATGAGTCATTTTAGTACATAATCATACTTAGATTCTGTAGTAATCTATTTACTAAACCCTCAAAACTAGAAATCATACCTTTACATAGCTTCTAGGAGCATATTACATATTGACTTTCTCCTAGTTGAATTTTTGACTCTTATAGTGACTATCATGGGTAAGAATCACACCTAATGTTTTCCTTAGGTTCGCAAATAATTCCTTTGTGAGTGGTTTGGTCAAGATGTCTCGTAGATCTTCGTTGTTATAAACATGTTCTAACTAAATCCTGTACTAACTAACCTAATCCCTTAAGAAATAATATCTAATTAGAATATTCTTGGTTTTATAATGCAAAACATGATTATTAGATACACTTACAACATTAGTACTATCATAATATATAGGATTGGGTCCATCACATTCTACCTTGTAGTATTTTAGGGTATGTCTCATCCATATAACTTATGCACAACATAATTTTACTGATATGTACTCAGCTTCACAAGTGGATAGGGTTGCTAATGATTATTTCTTTCTCAGACAAGAGATAATACACTTACAAAAAAGGAATACTCCTCCACTAGTACTTCTCCAATCATGAATACTACCTTCCAAATCAGAATTACTAAACGATTTCAATTAAAATTCTCACTTCTTTGGTACCATAATCGATACTCTATATTTTCCTTAAGATACCTATAAATCCTTCTTACTATTTTCAAATGAGTCTCCTTTGACTCTTCTTCAAATATTCCTACAAGAATTATAGCCTGTAAAATGTCAGGCCTAGAATAAGTTGTACACAACAAGCTACCAATCATGGATCTATATTATTTTTGGTTTACTTTAGGTGACTTGTCTTCTTTTCTCAATTTGCATCATGTGACCATAGGTTTCCCAATAGGCTTGTAGTCCTGCATTTTAAACTTATTTATCATCTCTTTTATTTATTTTTCCTATCATATGAATATGATTTCCTTTGATTGAATTACTTGTAGTCCTAGAAAGCATGATAGTCCTCTAAGCATGGAAATCTAAAATTTATTCTTCATAACTTAGAAATATTCATGTTTCATATTATCCTTTTTTCCTCTAAAGATGATATCATCTACATAAAGTACAAAAAGCAATAGGTATCCTCATTCATTATTTATGTACAAATTTCTTACAGCTATGCCTTTCTTGAATCCTTGTTTAGTTAAGAACTTGTCTAATCTCCCATACCAAGACATAGGGGCCTGATTAAGGATATAGAGTTCCTTTTTAATCTTTCCCACATATTATTTACCATTTGTTAATAATAATTGATCAGGTTGCAAGACATATACCTCTTCTTCTAGGTTTTCATTCAAGACATAAGATTGAGCGTCCATTTGGTATAATTTAAATACTTTGTAGCCTACATATTCTAGAAATAGTATAATATCCTCTATCCTAGCCACTGGTGTAAAATTGTAATTAAAATATATTTCCTCAACCTATACATGTCCTTTGCAAACAATCTTAGCTTTTTTCCTTGTAACTTCACCATCCTCATTTATTTTTTTCTTAAATACCCATTTAGTTCTTAGGCTTTGGTACTATATCTTAAGTTTTTTCCTTATCTATTTGATCAAATTATTCATTCATACCATTTACCAAACACTCATCTTTGCTTTCCTCTATAACATTTTTTGGTTTAATTTTAGAAAATAGAGTACTATTTTTTTAGTTATGAAGACTTACTAGTTTTCTCCTTGTTATTATGTTTTTTTTATTATTAGTAAATAGTTTTGGTAGGACTATACCCAATTACAAGGAAGGATCATCAACCAGATATAACAATGAGAATAAAACAACAAAAGAGACCAGAAGTAACATCGTTACTCAAGGTAACCAAAATCATGGAACAATAAGGAACAAAAGAAGGATGTAGCCTGCAGCTAGATCGCAGTAAAGTGGTAACTATATAGCAAAAGGAAAGCACAAAAATAGCCACAAAAATGAATTCCACTAGCCCAAGACAAATTATTTTTTGGATGCCCTTTCAATTCTGGATTGAATCATCTACAACGAGGTGAAAAGTGCCAAAGTAGTTGTGTGAATTGAGTCTGAAGCATCCATTTATGTAATGGTCATATTCCTCTCTTTTTCATTTCCCCATAGAGTAACAGGGATCCCACTTAACCTCCCAATGCTCTAGACCTGCTATTCTAAGAAATCACTTATGGCTTTAAAAATAGCCAAATTATGTTCGTGTCTATCCTTTTCTCTTCCCATCCTAATATCAAGAGAGCTCAACTTCTTGTAAATATCATAGAGTTGTTCTTTATTAGTGTCACTCTCTTCTTTAATTTTTCTCTGCCCTTTTTTCTTGCTTAATGACTGAAAGTCCTTCTACTTTTGTTTAACCTTAGTCTCGAGGGAATCCATTCTAATAGTTTTTAGATGCAGATCCTGTTTAGTACCTGCATTGTTGATATGAGGCAAGTTTTTGGCAACCTCCAGATCCTTAGAGCTTCTGAGGATCCGACTAGTAGTAGGAATTGTAGTTTTCACAGGGTTCTTGGAATTAGAATTAGAAGAGGTGATAGACATGGTAAAGGGAACAGAGGAGGTGACAATGAGTGACTCTCTAGGAGTGATTGGAAAACTAGGGTACTTGGAAATGCAGAGCTTGTGAAGTAAAAGGATAAGGCCCTGATGTAAGGGAATAGCTTGGGAATGCTTTTAGAAGTCAATCACAGAACACTGAAGAGACTTAAGTAGATAGTGTGGGAAAAAGACAGTGAGATCTCTTTTGAAATTATTTAAAAAAACAAGATGCTTTATGGGGACCATTTTATACCGCCCCTCTAGTGAAATGTATTTAACCATCATGTTAGTCACTTCATCAAACGGTGCAGGGATGGAACTTACCTTTAAACCTGCAGTAACAAAATGCAGCTCTTCTCCCTCATCTGTAAACTTCTTAGCCTCTATTTTCCTACCTACCCTCTTACTAAAAAATCAGAAGCCCTCCAATTCCATGCTCATTTCCTTGACTATTAGCTCTTCATTGACAATAATTCTATACCCACCATACTTAACTCTCATGTCCTTCCACTCAGTAGCAAATTGGACTGAGATATTCAAGTCTTGCCCCTTAATTTGTTTGATGAAATTAGAAATTCCTCATTTTTTACGAGATTCTAGAGTATCACATTATTTTTCTAGGCTAGGCCGCAACTCATCTCTAAATGACACAGATCCCCTCCCATATTTTCCTTATTCCTACAGATTTGGCAAAAATCCTGCTCAAAACCCTCGTAAGGGACTACAATTTTCCTATATCCGTTCTGAATTTTGAAATACCTCTGATCTGTGCAAGGCTTGATTTATTTATAGTTTCCATAGAGAGGGGGATAAATCGCACAAGTGAGATCTTTCACTTCCATTAAGATCCACACCCTACCGTAATTGTGATTATGCCACATATGTATTTCCATTATTATCGTCATTGATACTGATTTAAACTTCCTTGGGGATGTTCTTAGCATTATTCCACATGGTGAAATTAATGTTAATGCCCACATTAGCCAAAGTTCCTGTTGTTTTATTACACTCTCTATAGGTGTGTCTAATAATAATATGCTAAATATTATTACAAATATTTATACCTTCCATAATAAAATCCTTGGTGGTCTAGCTAGGAGGAGAAGAATGATTCAAATGATTGATAATATTAAGAGATTATCCTTCCAAGATTAAATTTTGGATATCAAGATCTTTTCCAATCCTGAGCCCCCAAAGAGTAGCTAGGGGTTCAACATAGTTGTTCATCTGAATCCCCATTTTTCCAGCATAAGCAACAACTAAGAAGCCTTTGTGATCTCTTAAAATTCCATCCCCAGCTGCCATGTTAGTATTACCCTTACAAGCTCCATCAAAATTGAGTTTATACCAATTTCTCTTAGGAGGGATCTAGTGGACAAAATACCTATCAATATTTGAGTTATTCTTGATCAACCTTCCAACATCTACGATCTTCCAATTGGATAAAATGTACTCTTCTTCTACAGGATATTTTTTGTTTTTGGGGGGCTTATATCTCCTGATATCAGCTTTAACATCATGCCCAATCTTAGTGAAGCTAGTCTTGTAATTTTGTTTGTTATTTCTAAAGATGATATCATTCCTATCTTTCCATATTCTCCAGATAATATGGGGCATGATTAGATTCCAGAGTCTTCTCACAATGCAGTGTTTAAAGGTGGGGTTCCATTGGGTCCACAATTAAATGAAGTACTTAGGGATTGTCTAGAGGATATTAAACTTGGAGAGGGCATGGCTCCAAATCATGGTAGTATAATGACAGTGGATAAGTAGGTGTTTAATATATTCAGAATATTTTTGTAGAGATGAGATCTATTGGGCATGATGAATCCTTTCTTAATCAGGTTATCATTGGAAAGAATTCTACCTCTAAGAACAAACCAAAATAAAATGTTTATTTTAGGGGTAAGCTCAATCATCCATACTTTGCTCCAATCAAATTAATTTTGGGTATTCACAAAGTAGGAATTGTATCCAACTTTCACAAAATAGACCCCATCTTTAGAATTGTACCAAAAATTTTCATCTTTGACATCTAATTAATTTAAAGGAATAAGATCTAGATGTTATTGAAGAGATGATAACACAGAGTTCTCATCCATACCATCCATAGAGAGTTGTTTCCATCTCTTAAGATTACCATCAGTTTCCATATAGTCTATGACCTTAGTACCATATTTTTTCTCCAGTTTCTCCTTAGCTGCACGAAATCTTTCATTAAGGCTTCCATTAGACCAATTTTCATTGCAGAAAATCATATCCCTACCATTTCCAACTTTCCATCTACTCCCTTGCTTGATAAAATTCCTAGCAGGAATCAGATTGTTCTAAGATATAGAGCCACGAGGAAGTTGTTTGTTGACCCAAATATTGATTCTTAATGAGATCAACCCAAGGTTGATCTTCCGAGATCAATCTCCACCCCATTTTTGCAATTAAGGCCATATTCATTTTTCTAATGTCTTTTATACCCAAGCCTCCAATCCTTTTAGGAGTACACACTTGATCCCAGGAAACTAGGTGGTACTTGAATTTTTCCTCCATTCCCTGTCATAAAAAATGTTTCTGAATCCTGTTAATTTTATCTCTAAATGTAGATGGGATGTTATACATAGACATAATATATATAGGTAAATTCTGAAGGGTGCCTTTGATATAAAATTATGTCTATGTATAACATTTCCCATTGCTAGAGAGAATGGCTCCTTTCCAACCAACCAATTTCTTTTCGAATCTTTCTAGTAAGTCATTCCAAACTTTATTGGAAAAAAAAATTTGGTACCCAGGGGAGACCCAAATATGTAGTGGGGAGCATATTAATTTTACATCCTAATAATTTAGCATTTTTTTTTTACCTCTCGATAGGAGTATTAAGAAAGTAAATGGAGCTTTTGTCAAAGTTAATCTCTTGTCCAGAGACTTCCTCATAGAATTTCAAAATAGAATTGATCGCCTTAGCTTCTAGAAGGGAAGCCATTAAGAGCAGGATAGTGTCATCTAAAAAATTGGTGATGAGAAGCTACTTGAGTCATGGAGGTAGGTTTGATGTCTTTTATTAGACCATCTTTAACAGCTTTGGAGATTGTTCTACTAAGGCTATCAGCCATTAGAATAAAGAGAAGAGAGGATATAGGACCCCCATGTCTTAGCCACCTACTGCTGGTGAAGTATCCCATAGGTTCCCCATTAACCACTATTGAGAACCTGGCTGAAGAAATGCAAGCTTTAATGATTCTTCTAAATTTATCTAGAAATCCAAAATTGGCCAAAACTTTGTCCAGAAAAACCCAGGAGACTTTGCCAAAGGCTTTATTCATGTCAAGTTTAAGAACCATGCTAGCATTTTTGTTATTATCCATAGAATGAATAACCTCATGAACCATGATCACCCCATCTTGGATAATCCTCCCTCTGATGAATCGACTTTGCTATTTTGAGATTAAATCATTCAAAATGGCCTACAGTCTAGTGGTAATAATCTTAGTGAAATTTTTTTAAATAGCATTAACCAGGCTAATGGGTCTAAAGTCTTTGAAATATTTAGCATCCATATTTTCAGCAGCTAGAATTATATGGGTATTATTAAGTTCTCTCAAAAGATCTCTGGTTCTGAGGAATTCATTAGCTTCCTTGAGGAGATCATTTGAACAAATTTCCTAAAAATTTATAGAGAAGCCATCAAGTCCTGGTGCCTTGTCACCCTCTAGAGAGAAGACAACTTTCTAAATCTCCTCCAAATTAATATTTTTGGTAATGTATTTAAATATAATCTCCTCAATTTTCCATACGGAATGGCTTCAAGCATGAAATAATCAGCCACCTAACTTACAACATTCTTCTCATTCAACAATTTAACATAGAATCTAAGAGCCTCTTCTTTGATAATTTGTGGATATTTTATAATGTTATCTTTTCCTTTAGAAACTTCCATAATCTTATTGCAAGCCCGGTGCTTCAAAGTGGTCATATGAATTTTTTTTGTGTTTTTGTCTCCCTCTTTCAGCCATATAGCTCTAGATTTAAGTCTCTGAAGGGATTCTTCTTTACTGCAAACCGTGTGTAATTCAGAAAGAATTTATTTCTCCACTTCATGATCCTCCCTAGACCTCCCCTTAGATTTTTTTTTTCCCAGATCTCAAAGACTTTTCTTTAGCTCCTTTTTTTTACAAAAACGTTCCCAAAGACTTCTTTATTCCAAACTTTAACTTGCGTTTTAATATTCTTAAGCTTTTAAACAAGCCTAAACTGGGAAGCTCCCTCACCACCCCTGATCCACCAATCCTTAATCCTATCCAAAGTGTCATCATGCTCCATCCACATTTTTTCATATTTAAAGGAGCTCCTGATCGGCTTAATCTAGTTAACAAAATTTAAAACAATTGGATTTGTGATCAGACCCAATTCTGGGTAGAGAAGTGAGATGAAAATATTTTTGCACAATCCAACTAGCTGAAATAAGGGCACGATCTAATATGACATGGATCATATCCTTTCCTAACCTTTTATTTCTCCACGTATACTGATTGCCATGTAGATCATTATCTATAAGATTCAACTCATCCACAAAGTCAGCAAAATCATCCATATCCCTAGAGAAAGAATAGTTTCCCCCTTGTTTTTCTCTAGGATTTAGAGGGGAATTCAAGTACCCCATAATCAGCCAATTGTCAATACTATGCTAAGATATAAAAACCCTTAAATCTCTCCAAAGTTTCCTTCTTTCACTAATCGTATTTGGGGCATAAATATTAGAGAGGATCCAAGTATTTTTTTATTAGTAAAAAGGAATTTAATAACAATATGTTTATTTGTTTCAGAAAGAATTGTACCAGTAAAATGTTTCTTTTCCCAAAAGGTAGCCAAGCCACCTGACGCTCCCTGAAAGTCCACTGTAGCCATGTCTGAATTTTCCCAAAAATTGTTTTTACAAAGCCCAAGAATTTTAGAATTCATCTTCATTTCCTGTAGAAGCAGAATGCTCGGTCTACAAGAAATTCTTAAATATTTGATAATTATTTGTTTAGAATTTCCATTTAGACCTCGGATGTTCCAAGAGATGAACTTCATCAAAAAGATATTGCTAGTGTGATTCCCTGATGAATCAGTTGGCTTTGAGTTCCATCAACAATATCTTATTCTATTCTTTTGGTTCTTAGAGCCTTTTTAGAAGGTCTACCTCTTTTAGAGGTGCTTCCAAAATCAACTGCTCTCCTAGTAGAGGATCTTGTAGTTCTGGATGTTGAGTTTTCCCAGTTGTCAATTTTCTTTTTCTTCTCATTATATAAAGAATCTAGGATGCTCTCAAACCCATTCATTCTTTTATTTTTTCTAGATTTAACTTCTAAAAAACCCATGGGATCAGGATCTTCATCCCCCATCTTTTCTTCTTTAGAACAATCAGGAGCTTCTTCCCCCATATTTGCTTCTTTAAATGGCGTAACTTCTCCTTCCTCTCAAATCCAGGATACCATCTTTTTAAAAACAACCCCATATTTCCCAGCCACCATGGGCCTCCCAAAATCACCAATTCTAAATCCATCTGTTGATTGAATTTGGCCAGGAAAAATACCCTCGACATAATGGTGATATTCAGATCCCCTTTTGGTTTCCACTTTCTAAATGCCCATTTTCTAATGGTATCAATATTCGGTCTAGGGCTGAGAAACTTACCAACAAGGGAAAGATTCACTTTGTCCAAATCTTGATGTAGAAAACCATATGGCACCTTCAGAATGGTCACACCTTCCTTGTCCTTCTCCCACGTGAACTGCCTCTTAGCTTGAGATTATGGACCCACATTCTTGATTGGTAGGTTTTTCTGTAGTAGTATAATTTTCCAAGCTAAAGGTGTAGTTTTGCGTGTGGGTTTTGCTTACAACTTATCAACCATCTAATCCAAGCTAGAATGTAGCCCCTTCAAATTCATATCTAAGTTAAAAAGTAAACAATCTGTAGCTAAAACAAAAAAAATAGTGCTTACTATTCCTCCATCGATTTGCTATGTTAGCATCCTTCTTGCCTAGGACTTGAGCTTCAGGATGATATCTTATATTTTTTCTTGAAGGGGATTCAGTATCTTGTCTCTCTTATTCTTCATATTCATCATATTCATCATCTTATTCTTCAATAATATTTAAATCTCTTCATCTTCTTTAGATTATGACCATTGTGATGTAGCTTTTGACTAGGATTTAGACATTATGGGATAGGATTCATGAAAATTTTCATTTGCACATTCAACTATCATTTGTAGCCCTTTTGGTAACATTTCTAATCCCAAATCATTAAGGAAAATTGTAATAATATTCCCTCATTAGATCTTAAACCAATTTTTACTAGGTTTTCTTCATTTCTATTGATGAAGCATATGTACCTATTAGTGAAATAATTTTCCATATGATAAATGAGTTGATTTCCACAAATTCTCATGGGGATATGCCCTTCCTTGTATATAGGGAGGCTCCCATTATTAATTGTAAACTAACTCAATCCTATATATTGTTTTGGGGTGGCCAAATAGGTAGGGGATGACATAGGAACACTTCAATGAATGTGTGAAAAAGTGCTTATATGGGGTACAAGTGAGGAAATTATAGTAGTGAGGGATGAAGGAGATAAATTAGACAAAGGAAGGTTATTTTTGTGAGTAGGTATAAGTAGAATTAACACCCAATAATCAAAATAGTTCAACATTAAATTAGAGGAAAGAAACAATGAAGCCATTTAGTGAGAAAAAAACCCATAAACGTAGTTCTTTGGATTCATTCATCAAATATAAAAAACTCTTTCTTGATAACTATACTTACAAAGTGCATATAAGATAGAGAATAGATGAACACATAGGAAAAGGGGACTGGAAATAATGTAGCTTTTATTTTTTGTGCACTGGTGATAAAAATCACAACACCCAAAACCAAAATCCACAATCACTACAACATAGAAACTAGAAAAATATAGATCCTTTGGAATGGATAAGCTATCTGGATTTATAGCCTTGTGAATTGACCTTTCTTCAACCCCCCCCCCCCCCCCCCCCAACATGAAGCTTCATGTTCCTATTCCACTTGTGTCTTTATATATTCCTAGGAAATGAGAAATAAGTTCCATTTTTATAAATTAAAGGGAATTTTAAAATATAACTTTAGAAAATCACTCAAGTGAATGAGATAAAATAAAAGGATTATACTCAATGAATAATTAGAAGGGGGTAGAGGAGAAAGGGAGAAATATAGGAGAAGGGATAAGTTGCCACAACTAATGAAGAAACTCCCCATGATTGATAACTTTGATGATTCATGCTTCCTGATGAAAATTCTATGAAACATGCTCCTGATCCTTGAATTCCTTACTAAATTAAGCTATCGTAGCTATCAACTTATCCTCCTCAGGAATGAAAATGCATACTAACACCTTGGTCCATGTCTCAGGAACATCACTATTCTTCTTACATTGACTGAGCCATCCTTCATGATTCATAAAAATTTCAGAAATGCAACTTCTGATGTTGGCTAAGGACACTAATTTGTATTTATAAAAGGAAAGAGAGTCACATGCCTCTTTCTTGACTAGCTCCTAGAAGGAAATAATGAGTTCTTCGGATGATATATCCTTAGTGAGTGGAAGGGAAATAAAGTTTTGAAACACAATTGTAGACATTTTTCAAGATATGGAAAGCATGTTGTCCACGTGATTATAACTTAGAGATTACATTCTTGATCATTCCATATTTCATATCAATGATACGGATCCAAACTTGAAACAAATTCTCTACAATGGATGTGAAAATGTTCTTACTCATGAGAGTGTGAGAGTAAAAGGATATCATCTCAGGTACTATGGAAACTCCTCATCCAAATGATTGACCTCTTTCTCAAAATCCTCATTTTATTTGTTCACTTCAAATAGTGTTGCAAGAACATACTTGATGAGATAAATTATATTTGGAAATAATGCCTTTTTTTTCTCAATGATTTTCTTGATCCATTTCTCATTGGCCTTTACCCACATCATGTAGAATTTTTATTTCTTAATCACAAAAGGATACACACTAAAAATTATAAGGATGTATTCTACTAGAAGGGAATATGTTGATTCGGGTTCCAAGAAAGGTTGAATGTGAGAAAAAAAGAACTTTAACCTACTCCTCCATTTGCATAATTTTTTTCTTGTATTCTTCATTACAAGTGAAGAGGTGGGAAGAGCATTCCTTGAACATATGAGAATCACATTCATGTGAAGTTGAACCTAATGAAATATGGGCCAACTCATAATATGATGGAGTCATCTCCTCGGTAGGATTTTCATTCCTATGCTTACAAAATTCAACATACTAATTATCTGAGGTGCTAATGAATATACATGAAGTTTTTTGGGCCTTCTTTCTTCACTTGGACTTCAAGTTTCTTGATATTGATTTGAGACTGGGCATGATAGTAATCTAATTTTTCCTTGGCTCACTCTAGAGAATTTCTTGAATCCATGTAAAAGGATCTCTAGTAGTTGATATAGTTTCGTTTAGTGGATCACCTTTAGTAGCTTGCTATGGAATCAACTCTTGATCATCGTGGGGAAGCTCTAGCCTCAGATAAGACATACCTAGATTCTTATGTAAAGAATATGCCAATATGAATCACTCTTCTTTTCTTGATAATATCAATCCAACCAATTGTCCTTGCCTCACCCAACTGACTCTCCTAGATCATCGAGCTCACTCAACTAGCTCACGGAGCTCAACTAACTCAACTCACCTTGAACAAATCATTGACCTCACTCAACCAACTCACCAGGGGAGCGTGGATGGATCTAACCTGATTGAATTTTAAAAATGATGACCTCTAGATATTTTGAACAATTTTTTAATATCTTATCACAATGCACAATGTCTTTTGTATTCAAATGTTGTGCCTTGCGATGTTCTGCCTCAGTTTTGTACCCAACTGTGACAAGAATGATGCCTTAGAATCCATGTTAAATATGAATTGTCTTATTTGAGCCATGAAATTACTTTTTAACCCTTTGATCATGTAAAAAATAATAGAGATGAATGAAAATAGCACCTACTATAACGTTTTACACCCAAAATGAAGCCTTTCTATGTTTAGCAGGTTGAACTATGACCTACTATTTTGGAATGTTAGGTCTGTTTTGCTCAAATTTGAACTTCTTGATTATATTGAATACTCATATCAAATCCATTGACGATGATTTTATATTTTTTAAAACTTTATATTTTTATATGGTTTCCTCCACTTTTATATTTCTTTTTCTTTTTTGCCTTTTTGACCGAAATTGCCTAGTTTAACGCTTTAATTACTCACTAAGTACATTACTTTAAGAGGACTTGGTATTCTTAGTGAGTTACTATTGTTAGTAAGTGGAGGCACTATAAGCTTACTATTTTTGTAAATATAACTTCCCCACCTTGGTTTTCAACAAAAAAACAACTTTGTTGGAATAGGCTCACTCTTGGGACCTTTTGTTCCAATTTTCTCCTTAATCCATTCACAATAATGTTTGGAAACTAGAAAATAATGAGCTAGGGAAGAAAATTATGGGTTTCTACCATTAAAAAATCAAGGAATATTATAATTTTCTATAAATTTCTTCTTGAAGTTTCGTGGGATGGAGAATTAATGTAAAAATGTTGTTTAGAGTCATTCACCCATTTGACAGATATCAATATTTCTAGTTTCAGAGCACATGACAACTCTAGAGGAATTTAAGAAGAGTGTATAGAAAATATGAATTACTAATGGAGGTTTTACAATAGACTTTAGGATTTCATGGAAAAAAATGAAGCACGAAAGAACTATTTTGTGTTTAAAACTTTTTGGCAGTACATTCTACGCATGACAAAGGAAGAAAGAAAAATAGTGGGTTAAAACACTTAGCCAAAATTTGAGTTTTACAATAAATTGAAATGGAGCACATTTTTGTCCCAAATATCCAAAAGTGATAGAACAGATGGGGTAGAAAAATTTTCCCTAATGTGATCATGGCAAGTGGCAGGGTTTGATTACTTGATGCAGGAGAGAGAAAAGAGGTAGCAATTATCACCTAAGAGATGAGACTACGTCACATGAAGAATCATGGAATGAGTAGAGGTTGGGAAAATTGTGTAGTCCTAATTATCCTAAAGTTATGGGATATATTGGGTAGAATAATTATCCCTAATGTGGAGGTGACAAGTGGCAATCAATGCTTTGACAATGTGAAGAGTAGAGAGGGCTTAAAAATGCATTGTGGAGCCTGTTTTGGGTCATGTGAAGAACCGTGGGATTAGAAAAGGATGGAATTATTTTTTATCACAATTATTACAAAGGTATGGCAGAAATGAGATGAAAACATCTTCCCTCACCCTAGGTGGAGAAGTGGCAATTTGTGATTGCACTATGAGAAGGGATGAAAAGAGGTGAAAAGGGGCTTAAAATACATCATGGAGCCTCACCAATGTCATATAATGGACTAGATGGAATAAATAGTTCTGGGTGCATTTTTTTATCCTAACTATCCTGAAGGGATGGGACATAAAAAACTTCCATATGCTAAGAGGTGAAAATTTCTAATTGCAAAAGCATACCTTAAGAGAGACCTTAAAGATGAAGTTTCTGGAACTCCATGAGGTCAATTTTGATGAACCCATATATGATTTTGACTCCAAATGTAATTTTAAATACGATGGTATGGGTACAAATATAAATTTAATCCTAAAAAACCATCAAAAATATCCTTTTTCCTTGGAACAACAGGGCGTGTCTACTGAAAAACGAGATCTAGAAAGAAGGGCCCGATTCTTATAAATCATATGAAAGAACTACCATTTAGCACATTAAATTGTCTTTATAATAATATATTATTTATTCATCCTATAACTCTTTACGAATCTCTCAGAATCATCTTCCAAAGCTCAGGCACTATTTTGAACTACAAGCTCCTTCACCTTCAAAAATCCATGTTCACTATACTTGTTCCCAAAACTTTCAATATTTTCTAAAATTTCCTAAATAACTTTAAAAATGTTCTATAATCATGAAAAATACTTTTCTATGATTTTGAACCTTCAACTCTTTCCTGGAGACTAAAAATGTGTTGTGGAAAGTTCAAAAATAGTCTTTTTAGGCTTACTAAGGAAATCTACTTTGAAAGCATTACACTGAAAGAAGTCAGTCACCATGTCTCATCATTTACAACATTATGGAAAGTGTATAAAACACATATGAGGGCCTTAAAGGATCAAGATAAGTATGGTGTAAAGGACAGATTGATCCGGAGAGGTACATAGGGTGGCTTTCAATAAGGTTTTTGTTATTAGGGTATAATTTTCATGTTTCAACATTAAATTTTTCCCTTGCAAAAAGACATGACAAAAACTATCTCTAAAATGGGGACATGTTTTAGATTTAGTACAGTAAGGAAAGAGCATACAAGAACCCCTGAATCTCAAGAAAATGCGGGGACTAGAGCTTTTTCCATTGGGCTTATGTAGTTATTTCTTCCAAACACATACAAAAACAAAAAAATAGAAGGGAAACATATGAAAAGTAAATAAAACAATAGAAAAAGGGAAATTATATCATAGGGAAGTGATATTTATAGAGGTGGGGAAGGAATTTATTAATACTGGATAATGGGTTGGGAAAAGTATACACCATCATAGAACAACCGACTGAAATGTGACCTACGAAGCACAAAAAATTTTATTTGGTCTTACCATGCTTCTATGATGACATTGCATGGCTTGATAAGAAGGATACTAACCAATATTCCATATTCATATTGACAATGTGCTAAAAAAATTTGTACATCCATTGAATATCTTCTTGCAAACTTTCACTTTATTGTTAAGGATAACTCCTTTCGGGTATGGAGGAAATATCAATGGTATTACGTTATTCATCATCCTTGAGAAAATATTGCCACATATAAACATGTTCAAGACAAGTTGGAACTTTGTGAATAGTGAAATCAAAATTATTTTGCATGTGTTCACAAAATTCCTGCACATCTTCACTTTTTTGTATGGAACAATTGTTTTCAATACCACACAATCTCAAAATTGATCTTTACTTAATTTTCAAAATTGCAATCCTCAATTTTTGTATAGAAGCTTTCATCACCTTTGAGTGAATGTTTCAGTATGAAAACATATTCTGGACAAGTTGGAACTTTGGGAATGGTGAAATTAAAATGATTTCGCATCTATTCACTAAATTCTTGGAAAAAATCACTTTGTTGTCTAGAACAATTTGTGTCAATACCTACCATCTCAAAATTGATCTTGACATCATTTTCAAAATTTAAATCTTTGATTATATCATGACAACATTCATCACTCTGAGTGAGTATTACAATATTTATTCTTTTTACAAACTGGTATGGAATTAAAATGTGGAGAAAATGAGTCTATCTTGACTATGCTCACAAGACTCTTGAATTTTTTCACTTTTCTTGAACAATAACCTTCAATAAAAATTAGCTCAATAATTATCTCACTATCATCCTCCATGGCAGAAATGTTTTCCTCATGAGTGAGAATATTCATAGGTGATGAGCAAGAATCTCTATTACTTTGCATTTATGATCTTATTCACAAAAAAAGAAAGAGGAAGAGTTGCCTTCACTTTTTCTCTCATCTATCCATGTATTGACAAAGAAATAAATCTCGTTCATTTGCTCCATATCCCCATTAAATATTGGTATATAGAATGAAAAAAAAAAAATTCATCATACCTATCTTGCATTTCCATGGCCTGAGTTAGGATCTCAAGACTGAGTTGAGAGTCTTTAGTTGCTTCCATAGACTTCAAAATGTCTTGTAGGGAGTTCTCTTCTAAATATTTCATAAAATTTTCCTCACCTATACTAGAGAGGTCATTAAATTTATCTTCAAGGATGTGATTGAAAATATGACCCAGACATGTGCATGATTCATTTGAAATATCCTCATTTACCTACCTGATTCTTCTTATGATCAAAGGCACACCTTCTTGTAAGAATTGACATACTTGGTTTTAAAAAAAAATTGAGCACAAGAAGAGATCAAAGCTATGCATATAGGGTACACCATTGAGCTTAAGACCCATTTTTTTTTAGTTTTGGAGCTTAACTGATTCGGATTAACATGAAATATGAAACTTACTGGAAAACATTGTAACCAACATGAGTTATGGAAGGACCAACATCGGTCACCTATGAACAAAATCACTTAGGAAAGGAGGAACCAACATTGGTTTTGGCTAACTAGCATTGGTTACCTGTGTGTGGGTGTTTTAATCAACTCATGTGAATTAAATATATTTTTAGTATTAAAGTATGTCTATTGATTTTAATTACATGGCTAAGTGCCCTAAGTTTGTATATGCCTATATCATCATAAAATCTAAGGTTTAGAGAAAAGAATTAAGAAGAACTTGCAAAAGTTGATGATTATTGTGAGAATAATTATGAGAGAGATAATTCCTGGTGGAGAAGAAAAAGCTTGAGAGTAAGACAGTATTGTACATCTGATAGGTGTGGAAGATTATAAATATTCATTGTATATCTTGTGAAAGCTTTGGATAATAGATTGGCTTGTTTCTTGGTGGACGTAGCCCATACTGGGTGAACCGCATTAAATTTGGTGTTGATTTATATATATTTATATTTATATTTATTCTGGTAGAATATCCATTTTTAATTACATGTATCCTTAGATCTGTTGTATTATCTGTACAACTGGTGTGCTAACCCCAACAACTAGTATCAGAGCTTTGTTTTAGGGTTTTTTTGTTAACAGATTTACTCCTAGAGGTTTTTTTGATTGAGTGGGAGTTACAACAATAGAAGAAGAAAAAAAATACAAGGTAGAGAATTTTGATGACCGAAATTATCAATTATGGAAGATGCAGATTGAGGATTATCTGTATTAAAGAGATTTGTAATTAGCATTGGATGAAAAGTCTAAACCTACAAAGATGAATGATTAAGAATGGAATATTATTGACAAAAAGGCTTTGGGATCTATAAGATTGAGCCTGGAAGCATCCATGGCTTCCAATATTATAGAAGCGACTTCTACGGTTGAGTTAATGAAATCTCTTGCTAATTTATATGAAAAACCTAGTGCTTCAAATAAATTTTATTTGGTGAAGAAACTATTTAGTTATAATATACATGAAGGTGGATCCGCATCTAGTCATTTGAATGATTTTTGATCTATTGTAAATAAGTTAAAATTGGTTGATATTCCGTTTGATGATGAAGTGAAAGTAATTTTATTCTTATGTTTTTCGCCTAATAGTTGGGATAATTTGGTAATGGCTGTTAGTAATACAACATATGCTAATAATATTTTGAATTTTGATGACGTGGTTAGTATAATCTTGAATGAAGAATTTCATAGGAAAAGTATAGAGGAATCATCATCTACGAATGATTTGAATGTAGAAAGCATAGGTAGGAAGAATGAGAGATCCAAGAGTAAGAATAATGGGAAATCAAAGTCAAGGGATGGCAGATCTAAATCTAGAGGTAAGGGAATTACTTATTGGAAATATGGAAAGAAAGGGCATGCAAAAAAATATTGTTGGTCAAAGGATAAAGATAACTAACACCCAGAAAAACGTAAACAATCAAATAAAGAGGAAAATATTTCAATAGAGGTAATACAAGATGCTCTTATTATTTCTTTGGATAATAGAATAGTATCATGGGTTTTAGATTCAAGAGCTTCTTTCCATGCAACCCCTAATACGGGTTATTTTAGAAATTATGTCCAGGGAAATTTTAGACATGTTTATTTGGGTGATGATGAACCTTGCAGTATTATTGGTAAAGGGGAAGTTAATCTAAAATTGCAAAATGGAAATACATGGGTATTGAAAGATGTGAGGCATGTGTCAATCCTCAAGAGGAATATTATTTCTACAGGGAAACTAGGTGAAGCTGGTTACATGGTTACATTCACAACAGACTCTTGGAAAGTCACCAAGGGTGCCTTTGTTGTGGCAAGACGCAATAAGTTAGGAATATTATATTTATCTACCTGTGTTATTGATTCCTTTTTTATGTTATCTACTTCAGATTTAGATGCATGTATGTGGCATAATCAGTTGGTCCATATGAGTTAAAAAGGAATGTATCTATTAAAGGATAAGGGTAAGTTATTAGATTTGAAAGATTTAGATCTTGATTTCTGTGAGCATTATGTCTTTGGAAAGAAAAAGAGAGTGATATTTCTCAAAGTGGAGGCAACTAAGATGGAAAAAAAATTAGAGTTTGTACACTCAGATGTGTGGGGACTATCCTAGGTAGCTTCTCATGGAGGATCTCAGTATTATGTTACTTTCATTGATGATGCTGCAAGAAAGGTATGAGTTTATTGTATTAAACATAAATATGATGTTTTTGAGGCTTTTAAAATATGGAAAGCCCTCGTTGAGAATGAATCAAATTTAAAGTTAAAGTGTCGTAGATATGACAATGATGGTGAGTACTGTAGCAAGGATTTCAATGATTATTGTTTAGTGAATGGAATACATAGAGAAAGGATGGTTCCAAGAACACCACAAGATAATGGTGTTGTAGAAAGAATGAATATGGAAAATGTGCTACAAGTATGATGATACATGTTGGATTGCCCTTACATTTTTGGGAAGAAGAAGTTGATACAATAGTTTATTTGATTAACAGTGGGCCTTCAAGTTCACTAGATGGAGGAATACTAGAGGAAGCTTGGACCGGAAAGAGGTAGATATTTCTTTTCTTAAAGTTTTTGGTTCAGAAGATTTTATGCATATTGATAAGAAAAATAGGAAAACGTTGGATGTAAAATGCAAGAGCTGCACTTGCATTGGTTATGGATCTGATGATTTCTAATTCCATTTTTGGGATTTAGATAATTCTAAAATTGTTAGGAGTCGTGACATTGAATGGATTAAAAAGAGAATGTATAGGGATCAAATTTTGGTACCCAAGGATAAAATGGTTGAGAAGTTTGTGAATAAAAATGAACTTTCAGATTTTAAAATAATACCAACATGGTTACACAGTAACCAATGTTGGTTGACCTCTGACCGACATTGGTTAGTTGAATCGGTATCAATTACAAAAGAGCCGAACTGGAATCAGTTAGCAGAACCAACATCAGTTACAGGTGACTGACGTTGGTCACTATCAGAATTAGGAAAAAATGTTCAGGAGGTCCAGAATGAGCCTTCGGTACCCCAAACTTCTGTGAGAAGGTCACAAAGGGTAAGTAAACCTCCAGAAATATTTACACCATCTCTATCTTATTTATTATTGACTGATAATGGTCAAATGAATTTTTTTGAAGAAGCAATGTAGGATAAGACTCATGTGCAATGGAAGCATGACATGGATGAGGAGATGGAATCCTTAGAAAAAAACTAGACTTGGGATTTGGTTAAGTTGCTAGTAGGTAAGAGGAAATTGCAGAATAAGTGGGTTTACATGATCAAGGAAGAAGAGGGTGGACATAAAATATACAAGGAAATGCTTGTAATAAAGGGATTTACATAGAAAGTAGGTATTGAATTTAGTGAAATATTTTCTCTTGTTGTTAAAATGAATTCCATATGTACTGTATTGAGTTTAGTTGCAATACATGATTTGCATTTAGAGTGACTAGATGTGGAGAGGCATTTCCTTCATGGTGATTCGGATGAAGAGATTTATATGCAGCAAACACTTGGGTATGAAGTCAAGGGTAAGGATAAATTAGTGTGTAGGTTGAAATAGAGTCTATATGGGCTCAAGCAAGCTCCAAGGCAATGGTACATGAGGTTTGATAGTTTCATGCATGAGCATGGTTATTTAAGATGTGAATTTGACCATTGTGTTTATTTCAAAAGGCTTGAAAATGGGAGCTATATTATTTTTTTATTGTATGTGGATGATATGCTTATTACAGGATCTAGTATGTAGGACATTGGTGAGATTAAGGGAAATCTAGCTAACACATTTGCTGTGAAGGATTTAAGAGCTGCAAAAAGAATCCTTGGCATGTAAATACACAGAGAAAATAATAACAATAAATTTTATTTGTCTCAGGAGGCTTATATCAATAAGGTGTTGGAAAGGTTTAACATGCAAGATTCAAAACCGGTGAGTACACCTATAGTTGAACACTTAAAATTGACCAAAGATCAGTGTCCTTCATCACACCAGACATAATTCAACAGTTGGGAGTCTCATGTATGCTATGGTTTGTACCAGACTAGACATTTCACAGACAGTGGGAGTTGTGAGTAGATTTATGGCCAATCTAGGTAAAGAGCATTAGAAAGTAGTCCAATGGATTCTCAGGTATTTGAGAGGGATATACATCATGCATTTATGCTATGGAGGTTTAAATATTTTTGTATGTGGCTATTTTGATTCAGATATGGCTGGAGATCCATATAGTAGAAGGAGAACTACTGGATATATTTTCACAGTAGGTGGGACATCAATTAGCTAGATTTTGAGATTACAATTTTTTTTGGCTTTGTCTACTACAGAGGCAGAGTATGTTGCAGCTACAGAGGTTAGGAAAGAGATGATATGGATGAGCAGGTTCATGGAAGAGTTGGGAAAGGAGAAAGATGATTGTAAATTGTTTAGTGAAAATTAGAGTACAATTCATTTGGCAAAGAACTCAACGTTTCATTCTAGAACAAAACACATTTAGTAGAGGCATCACTTCATATGACAGGTATTGGAGGATGGACAATTGAAACTTGAGAAGATTCATATGAGTGAAAACCCTATGGATATGCTAACGAATCCATTAGTAAAAGAGAAGTTGGAGTCTTCACTTTTGAGACTTGAAGAGGAAGAAAAAAAGTTAAGGAAAAGATCTAAGAATGATGATGTACATGTATAGTGCAGTAATTTATCTCCAAGTGGGAGATTGTTGAGTTGCGGAGCTCAATTACTTCAAATTAACATGCTATATTAAACTTGCAGGAAATCAAAGTAACCAATGTCAGTTATGGAGGGACAAAAATTGGTCACCTATGATTGACATCGGTCAGGAAAGGAGGAACTGACATTGGTTAGGGATAACTGGCTTCGGTTACCTATGTAGAAGTGTTTTATTTAACTCTTAGGAATCAGATGTAAATTTATTATTAAAGCAGATCTATTGATTGTAATTACATGTATAATTTCCCTAAGTTAGTATATGCCTATATAAGCATAAAATATAGGGTTTAGAGAAAGAGGATTATCAGAATTGATGATTATTGTGAAAATAATTGTGTGAGAGAGAATTCTTGGAGAAGAAGGCGAAGCTTGAGAGAAAGAAAGTACTATACATCTAAGAGGTGTTGAAGATTATAGATCTTCAATTGTATATCTTCTGAAAGATTTGTATAATTTATTGACTTGTTTCTTGGTGGATGTAGCCCACATTGGGTGAACCACGTTAAATCTGGTGTCGATTTATATCTCTTGTTTTTTATATTTCTTCTGGTAGAATATCCACTTTTATTTCATGTATGCTTAGATCTGATATATTATCTATACAACCTTGTGCTAACCCCAACATATTTTATCTCTAAAGAATGATTATTGGGTGTATTACACTGAGTATGACATTGAGATGAATAAAGTGAGGGTGATGGACACATGCTTCTCCATGAGCACATTAAAAAAACATAACAACTCATATGGATGGGTAAATGCAATGATGGTGAGTGGGTCATACATCTCCTAGATACCTGCTATAGATTCCGCTGGCTCAAGTATCATGTTACCCTCAAGGTTCATCACTTATTTATTTTATAATTTCTTGGTTCCTCATAAGACAAGATGACATCATTCAATGATGTAAAGAAATATATGAAAGAAATAAAACATATTTGATTATTAGGGTTTAAATGGATTCATAAAGTGTGCTTACTAAAAAAGAGATGAAATTGCAATTTTTTTTGACAAAGTCAATGCAACAAAGTTAAATTCAAGAACCAATGTTGTTGGATTGTAACCATCCCTAATCTTGGCACTTGTGGACAACTTAAATTAACAAAATATCATACAACTTAAATTAACAAAATATCATACTAATAGATAAAGAAGACTAGAAAAGTAGGAAAATGGAAAATTGAATCAAGCATAAGCTTCCTCACTTTAAATATTCAACCAAATTCTAAGAAAGACAAATGTTTCCTGCGATCCTCCATTTAGGTCTCATCCTCCCCATTTCATCAATTTAAGCTGAAACCACTTTCTATCCAACTTTAATGCATTGACCTGACTGAATAGAAAAAAAACATTAATGATGTATGGGTAGCACTTCCCATTGCAAATTGTTGTAGTTGGAATAGTAGTAATTCTAATCAATAATTTATAATATTTCATGGTAAGTTGAATACATGACGTGAGACCCCATTGTCTCTATGTAATCGGGTGAATGTAAGAGATTAATTGGATGGTTGTCCCTATGTACGTGAAAACTTCTGATTGTTTATTTTTTTCTCTAAGTAACTTTGTCTCACAATGTAAATACATATTGGAGTAATTAATTCCTTCATCATGAACATTTTACCTTTTCACCACTTCCAACTGGACCTTCATGAAGTCAAGGATTTCATCAATTTCATTCATTGCATTAACACCATCATTATCATTGTCATTATATATATCTTTCACAATATGATCATGAGCATAAATATGACTAGAAGCAAGAGAATAAAAATGTGTTCTCATATCATCCAAACCCTTTTCCTTTATGTGTCCACCTTCTAATTAGTTGTATTGCACTAATTTGAGGTTTATGTATTGTTCTACCTTTTGGTATCGATTGTATTATTTATTGGACATAGATTTTTGGATCTAAACTTTATTTTATCATTTCTCTTTCTCGATGACTCATATTATTAGGGTACATAAAATTATTAAGGTGTAAAATGGGCCACTTATATGTCTGCACTGACGGGGGGGATTTCCCATCTACAAAGTGGCATTTTAATGGAAGGGGTTGATTTTCCATATACAAGATATGATATGAAAATTAGGGTATTAAGTAAATAATCAAGATAAATTTTCTATACATTTAACACAAATCACCTAAATACTTTGATAAATTTCAAAAATTGAGAATGAATAATGATATTATTTATTTGTAAATACTCAAGAGATTGTTTTTACATTTTTTGTCTGTAAATGCATCTATTAAACATCTATTGGTGAAATAATTTATCGTTAGGAAAAATTTAGTTGATTTTCACCAACTCTCATGGGGCTACATCCCTCCTTCTTGTATATGGGAAGTCTCCCATTATTGAATTTAAACTATCCTAATGCTATCTAAATGTAATGGGGGGTGGACAGTAGGATGGGGATCATACGAGAAAACTTCATTGAACCTGTGGAAAAGTGCTTGTACGGGGTACAAGGGAGGAAATTTCAGTGATGAGGGTTAAAAGATACAAATTAGGAAAGATAAGGTTATTGTTGTGAGTAGGTACTAGTAGAATTCACACAAAATAACCAAATTAGTTCAACATTCAATTAGAGGAAGGCAATAATGTAAGCCATTAGTGAGACTAAAAAACTAGAGATACACAACTCCTTAGATTCATAAATAAAGGATGCAAAGTTATTTCTTAATCATCATGATTGCAAAGTGAAAAAAAGAGAGAGAATAGAGGAACACATGAGAAAGTGAAAAGGAAGAAATGTAGCTTTTATTTCTTTTGTTGGTGATACAAATCTCAACATCCAAACCACAATCCACAATTGCTAAAGAAAAGAGTAAATTTTAAGATATTTTGGAATGGAGGAGACATTCTAATTTATAGCATCATGAATTATCTCTTCATCTACCCTCCATATGTCTCTTCATGCTCTCATTCCACTTGTGACTTTACATCTTCCTAGGAAATGAAAACAAGTTTCCTTTTTATAAATCAATGGCAATTTTACAATTCAACTTTAGAAAGTGACTTAAGTGAATGAGACAAATTACCATAATTACAAACAATGAAGAATTAGAAAGGGGAAGAGAAGAAAGAGGGAGAAAGAGAAAAAGAAGGAAATAATTGTCTGATATGATGAAGAAGCTCCTTTTGATGAAGCAATTTCTAGTTCATGATCCTTGAGGAAGAGTTCTTTGAGTGGGCTCATGTTCCTTGAATTCCTTACCAAAATAAGCTACCACAGATGTTAACTTGTCAGCTTATGGATTGACAACATAACTCAACACCTTGATTCATGCCCCAAGAACCTCATTGATATTCTTGCATTGACTGAGGCATTTTTCATGATATTTTGAAATTTCCAAAATTGAGTTTCTAATGTTAGCTAGGGACTCTAATGTATCTTCACTAAAGGAGAGAAATTCTCCTAGTTATTTCTTGACCAACGCTTGGAAGGAAATAATGAGTTATTATGATGATGAATTATTAGTGAGTGGAGGGAACCCAAGTTTCATAACACAATTGTAAACTTCATTCAAAACTTCAAAAGCATGTTTGCTAGATTTAAGCTCAGATATTACATAAGATATCATACCATATCTTTCATCAATGAAGTGAACCCAAACCGAAGACAATTTCTTAGCAGATGATGAAAACACATTATTAATCATAAGGGTGTGAGCTTTGAAGGATCACATCTTAGATAAAAGTGGGAACACCTCATCCTAGTGGATCTTATCTTTCACAATATCCTCCCTCACTTTCTTCACTTTTGAAAAGATAGAAAAAATGTGTTTGATTAGATAGATGACCACTAGAAATATTGTTTTACCTCTCTCAATGACCTTCTCAATCCACTTCTTGTTAGCCTTCCCTTGCATCATATAACCTTGTGATTTCTTTATCACCTTAGGATCAACACTGTTGATGGAAGGAATTTATTCTATAAGAAGAGAAGATTTTGAACTGGGATCCAAGAAAGGTTGAATGTGAGCACTGGGATTTTTTACTTTTGCTTGTACTCTTTGTTCTGAACAAGGAGTTGAGAAGATGATTCCTTGAACACATGAGAATCACCATCATGTGAAGCTTGACCCAATGAGATACATATCAACTCATAATATGAAAAAATCATCTCCTCAATAGATTTTTCATTCTTAAGCCTAGAAAATTCTACATACTGGTTACCTGAAGTGCCACTGAAGAAGAGGGAAGTTTCCTAAGCCTTCTTCCTTTGCTTAGATTTCAAGGTTCTTAAGATTACTTTAAGGTGGGCATGATAACTTATTGTGTTGTACTTGGCTCTCTTTTGAGCATTTATTGAATCCATTGAAAATTATATTGAGGAGTTGACATGATGTTTGTCACTAAATCACCTTTAGTAACTTGTTATGGAATGAAATATTGATCATTGTGGGGACACTTTTACCTTGGAGAAGACATACCTAGATGCTTATCTAGAGAAATATAATTATATGAATCAAATCCTATTTTATTGAGAAGATAAATTGAACCAATTATCCTTGAATAACAAAACTATCTCTCCCATCTCACTAATCTCACTCAACTAGCTCGTCGAGCTCAACTGGCTCATCTCACCTTAGACAACTCATTGAGCTCACTCAACCAGCTCACCGGGGGAGTGCATATGGCTCCAAACCTTATTGAATATTTACAATGATGATCTTTGGATATTTTGAACCTATTTTGAATATCTTATCAGAATGCAAAATGTCTCATGTTTCCAAATGTTGTACCCTATAATGTTTGTCCTCATTTTTGTGCACAATTGTGACTAGAATGATGCCTCAAAAACCATGTGAAATATGAATTATATGTTTTTTATATGAGATTAATTTGAAATCATGTGAGGATTTCAAAAATAAGAAAGATGAATGAAAATTAGTCCTACTGTAACTTTTTACACCCAAAACGAAGACATTCTTTTTTTAACAAGCTAAACAAGGACCTGTTATTTTGGGATATTTTTCCTATTTTGGTCAAATTTGAACTTATTGATTATTTGGCATACCCAGTTTAACTCCGTTAATAATGATTTAATATTTTTTGAAACTTTCTATTTTTAGATAGTTGCCTTCTCTTTTTTCTTTATTTTATTTTCCTCTTTGAAAGAAATTGCCTAGTTTTATCACTTTCATTTGTTTACTAAGTGCATTTATCTAAGATGACTTGCTATTCTTATTAAGTTACTATTTTTAGTAAGTGGAGGTACTAGAGAATTATTATTTATAGAAATATCACTTCCTTACCTCAGTTTGTAACGAAAATACCTTCACCAGAATAGGCTCTCTCCCAAGACCTCGTGTTCAAATTTTCACCTCGATCCCTTTATCGAAATGTCTGAAAAATGAAAAATCATGAGTTATGGTAGTAAACTATGGTTTTTTAACATTAGAAAATCAAGGGATATTTTTATTTTTTGTTAATTTCATATTAAAGGTGATTGTGATGGTGAGTGATTGTAAAATTCTCAATCAGATTTGTTCACCCATTTGAAAGATATGAATTTTTCAAGTTTCTAAGCATACGACAATTCTACAGGAATTTAGGTAGAGTTTCTAGATAATTTATAGATTTAATGGAGGTTTTACAACAACATTAATGGATTCATGGATAAAACATGGAATGGGCAAGAGCTATTTTTTTCTTAAAACTTTTTGACAACACTTTCCATGCAAATGTAAGGAAGAAAGAAGAAGCGATGGGTTAAAACACTTAATAAAAAATATAAATTTTCCACCAAATTGGAAAGGGGATATTTTCTATCTAAAATTTCCCAAATGGATGGGATAGATGAGGTATAAAAATATGTCTTGATGTGAGGATGAAAATTAGTGTGGTTTTATTTTTTGATTGGGGAGAGAGAAGAGATAGCAATTAGCACCCATAAGCTAAGACTCAGTCATGTGAATAAAATCACATGATCAGGGGTGGGGCACACTTATTTTTTCCAAATTTACTAAAGGGATGGGATAGATGGGATATATCGGATATAAAAATGTGCCATTATGTGGTGCTGACAAGTGGTAATCAGTGATTTGATGAGGTGGAGAGGAGAGAGGGCTTGAAAATGCAATGCAGAGCATGTTCAAGGTTATTGGTTGGATATTTTGTCAATCCAAAATATGAGGTTCAACCACAGTACATGGGATTAAATCCCTCCTCAAAGACAGGTGAGGCTGCTTGTTTATTACTAATCTAAAACACAATAGAAACAATATATACAATATTCACACTAATCTAACCATTGGGGTTGGGATAGAATCCTGAAATCCATATCCACACTTTGGGAAGATGTCATTTTTATAAATGGACTAGGTTAGAAATTATTACAATGGAAGAAACACAATGGAAAGGAAATGAGAGGAACATATTTTCTTTCGAGTAAACACAGAGCACCAAATAATCATACGAGCTTTACATAACAAATGTAATGTTTGAAATGATTAGAATCATCAATATGATAAAAAAAAAATAGCTTAAGATTATGAACATAAGAACAATATCTTAAGAAAGATACATCTCACAACACAAAGTTTGCAAAATAGCGTCAACTTCTATTCCTCAAATGATTAAAAGAAAACACAAAGTTTTTCTTCTTCACAATAGCTCACAATATTCCAAAAATCTCAACCCTTTGGAATGTACACACATCCCTTATCTATAATAAAAACAGTTGAGAGAAAATAGGACAAACCCTTTAAAACAGTCTTTTAAAAAGAGTCCTATTTTGCTTGGCTCTCACGTAGGAGACCAAGTTACAATATGATTCAAAATGTGATGAAACAGAAATGAAAAATACATGTCAATTTCAAGATTGAAATGACACGTCGCATCAAGCCTTAGTCTGAATCGTCGTCTTTTGCTTCTTCATCTTTCTCTTCCTCCAACTGAGCTTGTTTGTTCCGAAATTATTGGAACTTTTGGATTATACCTTGCATCTCATTTTCGTTAGGTACAGTGGAATGATCACTCAAAACTTCACATGTTTTATGAGTGTCACTGGTACTACCGGGAAGTTTTCTCAAGGCTTCCAAAGAATGTTCAATCCTTAAAAACCTGTCAATGATTTCAATGCCAAATCCATGAGCTGGTTCATGCTGAATTGATTCTTGGATTTGTTTGAAAAGATCATCAGCTGATAGGATGCCCGAGTTTCCACTTGACACTTTTAGGAAAATTTTAAGCAATTCTTCTTCTAGGTCACTTTTTCCATCAATTAATTGATCTCTTGATTCTCTCAATTTACCACAGGCTTCGTTAAGAATATTTACCCTGAACCTGATGGCTTTGGTCAGCTGGAAATGCTTATCCACATGTGGGATGATGCCTTCTTCTACCAAGATGCGTGATGGAATTTTCTTTAATACCTGGAGAGCTTTGAAATTCAAATCAAGATGTCCAATTTCTTAGGAGAAATCATCATCCATCTTTTCTCCATCACTTTGTACATTCCCCAAAGATTGATATACTTCTATGGTGTTTTGAATAACTTCTTTCCCCTGTTGGATCATCCTTCGGGTCCATTCATCGACCACCCTTCCTTTTTCATTAATCTTCTCGATTATAGGCACTGATGAGAAATCAAACCTGACAGGGATAGAGGAAGATGGTATGGATTCAAGGGGTTTTGAGAGCTTAAGCAATACCTCAGTTAACTGCTCCACCTTTCCTTTAAGCTCATCTCTGCTGTCCTTTGTTTCCTTCAATTTTTGGCATAACACGTTTATAGCATCCTGTGCATCCTGTTGTGCTCCTTCTGTTGTCACTTCTCCTAGAGCCACCTTGGTTATCTGATAGTCGGAGGCCATTATGTCCTTTTTTTTTGTCATCTGCGGGAGTGGCAATCTCTGAAAACTTATGCATCGAAGCATCCACTAAAACCCTTGAAACTATTTTGGGTTTCTTGGCTGATTTAGCAATAGAAGCCTTGAGTGAACTAAAATCAAAGGCTGGTATGGGTACAATCACCTTCTTCTTCCTCAGAGTTTTCTCAAGTAGCCATTGAGGTGTGGCAGAGGTAGCTGCCACTATTGTAGAAGTTGGTTTCATACTTTCAGGGGGAGAAGGATCCACTAGTGGAGTGGGGACAGTTACTAATGTGGTAGTAGATTCAATAAAAAGAGGCACAGGAGGGGGCATGTTTGTAGTTATTTTGGTCCTAGCAGACAGGGGTGAGAGTCTAGAGAAAATGTAGGCCATGACCAAAGAAGTAGATGGGGAAAGAGGAGGCAGAAATGGTTGTGAAGGAGGAAGCGTAAATCTCGACTCCAAAGCCTGGGATGCAAGAGATAAGGTCACTTCAGTTGGGCAGTCAAGAAATGGTGAAACTAGAGGCTGGCTTACTTCTCCTTCCAAATAAATTTCTCCTATTTCTGGTGGTGTTGGTGATTCTGGCACATTCACCATTTCAACTGGAGAAACAATTGAAGATATTTCTCATTCTCTTCTCTTCTTGACAAACATGACCTTTATAGATCCGTTAGAAGATCTTTTGTCTTTTCCCTTTTTGGAGGGCCCCGCCTCTGCAGTAACCAACTTTGAAAAATTATCATCTTTAAAACTCATTTCCCAAGAGGCGAGCCATGCTTTGGTGCATGCAAGAATCAGGGCTGATTTATCTATAACGGAGGCTTTTTCACTGATAGACCAATCAATAGGTGGGAAAACATATTGATCTTCATTCAATCCATCATAGGAAGGATCCAGAACACTTTCATTATTGCTAGTACCTTCTAGTATGTCAGAAAGCTCAAGTGTCTGAATCTCAGCAAGTGTCAATCTGCTATGATGTTTTCTTCAGATAGTAACCTCATCACATAAATCAATCCAGATGTCTTCTATGCTTGGCATGTGTAGGTGCAGAGTTCCATATGCCTTAAGGACTCCTCGAAAATCAAACCTATCTCAGGGCTTCATGTGCTTCTTCAACTTATCTTGAAGCTCATGGACAACGTTCTTGAATTTCACCACTGTTGAATAAGTATACCATCTAATAGAAATTGGGAAAGATACAGCAGCCTTGTGTTTACTCTTTTGGAACTTGTGAAAATCCAACAATCACCTGACCAACTCCATCAAGATTAGTTTGTCCCTTGGATATCTGGGAAAATGGAAAGGATCCCCTGGGTACATGACTACTCGAAGATATGTGAACTTCTTAAATTGTAAGAAGACACAACCCCATTTTGAAACTTCAGCCCATGCCTCATCAGAGACTCTCGTTTTCCTTAGTTGAGGGTTAAACCTACAAATGTTCTCGTAAAAGAAGGTATCCTTTACCCTTCTAAATTGGTCTTCAGACCCTTTTCTTTTCAGTTGAGGAAAATACTGATAAACATGCTCCACTATCTTGTTCCCCTTGGTGTCCAACCCGGGATAGTTTCTCATGCCGGCCGCTACATAGGTGACATACGAGGACATATAAAACTTTCCTGTAGATAGGACTATTGTCATTTGAGAATCTATCTCGTTACTGATAAGATTACCCCAATTAATTCCCTATTGATTCTTCTTAATAATGATCATGAACTGGTACATCCATCCTTGGAAAACATTTGATTCGAGGAAACCAAAAACCTGACTCAACATAGTAATGATATCATTGATTTCCTGAATGAAATCACTTCTGGGAACAAGTCTTGGGAACCTGGAAACAGCTGGTTTGGCTTTGATTAGGAACTTCTTATTCACATGCTTGATTCAATCCTCCTGATCATTGTCCCAAGATTTTTGGGATGACTTGAGATCCACATCTCCATATTGCTCAAAATTAGGCAGCTTGAGAAGGTCATCGAAGTAACCTCTGTCCAACTTGATTACAACTTCTCCCACCTGGTTTTTCACAGAATGAGAAGATAAGTCATAAGTCGAAGCACATGCTAAGATGAACTTAGGGCACTGAGCGGACAAAGGGAAACCTGTTGTAAGAGGTAGACCAATGTCAACTAGTGATTTCATCCATGAAGTCTAAGAAGAGATCTTGACCCTATTCCAAAAATCCTCCATATCTATGTTTCCGAGCTCTGTATCCCAAATGTCGTAATTACAGTCAATGTAGGAGGGAGACTCCACCTTCCTAAATTTGTACTTCATTCTCCCTGATTTTTCAGTCTTATCTTGTTATGGACCAGGGTCTGACATGAGGAATTTCAAAGGAGAAGAGTGTCGAAGATCAGAAGGTGTTGAACACTTCGGAAAACCTAACACACTAGAGATGCCGAAAAGATGAAAAAAAGCCGACACACTGGGAGGATGCCGGAGACTTTGGAAAACCCAACACATTGGGGGGATGCCAGAGAATTTGCAAAACCTGACACAAAGGGTTTTAGAGAAATTCGGGTTTCAGGTTGTGGGAAACAAGCAACATGAAGCATCATGCTTGATGACCCCGGAAACCTGAAACAAAAGAGTAAATCAGGCTTCGGGGACTAGAAGACATGTGACATGAAGCATGTTTTGACGAAGGAATGTTCCGATGCTTGGAAGGTCTGCAAACCCAACTCACCTTACTTGATGCGGGTTTCAGGTTTTGGGGAACACACGACATGAAGCATCCAGAACACATGTTGTCTTGCTTGTGAAACCCAAAAACCTGATTATCTCTCTAAAAGATGATTCTTAGAAACCTGGCTCAAAAATTTCTTAGGGTTATCTCATTTTTGGCGTAAACTCAAAAATGAGATAACAACTGGATCTAGTTGGGGACTTTCTTTGTGATATCAAAGGAAGAGAACTCAGAATCTCTAGCTTTATCCATTGGGCTACAGAGTCAGTAAAGAAGAAAACCAAAAAACAAAGCAAGGAAAGAAAGAAGAATAAAAGAAAACACACGACAGAAAATAAAGTATGTATAATGCAAAAGAGCATCTTGCATTAATGATGGAACAACTTCAGATGTTGACCAATGAAAGGAAAAGGGAGTAACTCTCCATCAAGATATGATAGATGGAAACTATTTTCACCACTCGGCTGATGAATCTTAAAAGGTCCTTTCCATAAAGAGTCAAACTTTCTGTGCATTCCTTTATGCTCCCTCCTCTTATCCCAAAGCAACACCATGTCTCCAATTTGGAAATGACGTTGCCTTGATTTCTTGTCAAAAAATTTCTCTACTTTGCTTTGATGGTCTGCAATGTGATCAACCACCTTGCTTCGTTCCTCTTCTAGCCTAGCTAGGTACATAACCCTTTTCTCAATAGAATTTTGAAAAGTCACATCTTCGACTGCTTTGGCCAACTGTAAGGCTAGCAACTCTACTGAGATAGGTATCTCAGCATCGATCCCGTATAGTACTTGGAAAGGATACATTCCTATAGCCCGCTTTGGGGTAATCCGATCAGCCCACAATGCATCATACAATGCTTTGTGCCATGTCCTCTGGTTTTCATCTACTAGCTTTCTAATTATGGTAACTAGGTTCTTGTTGCTGGACTTAGCTTGCCCATTGCCTTGGGGATAATAATTAGATGAGTGAGCTAGGGTGATGTCGAATCCATAACAAAATTCTATCAACTCATGCGATGAGAAATTGGAGGCATTGTCAGCCACAATCTTGTGAGGCACACTGAATCTAACAATTATATTTTCTTTAGGGAACTTGCACATAGCTTCTGAGGTTTCTTGCTTGATTGGCGCAACTTCCACCCACTTGGTAAAATAATCTATAGCAGTCAGCATGTAATTGTGTCTGGTACTGGAGGTAGGATTCAACATTCCAATGAAGTCAATTCCCCACTGGTGAAAAGGTTCTTAAATCACTACGGGGTTCAGGGGAAGAGCTGTTAGCTTGGGATGACCAACGAAATGTTGACAAGCTTCACACTTGGACACCCACTCTGCTAAATCCTGAAAGAGATTAGGCCAATAGTACCTAGCCCGCAGGATCTTATAAGCTATTATAGATGATGAGAAATGTCCTCTGAATGCTAGGCTATGGAAGGATTCTAAAAACTTTAACTGTTGTGATTTATCAACACAGTGCAGGAAAACACCATCAATACCTTTCTTTTATATTCCGTTATCCAACAGAAGGTATCTTGCAGATCTTAACTTGACTGTCCTCTTCTCCTTTTGGCTTAAATGCGGGGGGCATTCACCATATGTTAGAAAGAAAAGCAATGTCTGTGTACCATTCATCAGTTGTACTCACGAAAAGCACCATGGGCAACTTTGAAGAAGTATCTTCGGTCTTTTCACATTCTGCTTCAGCATATTTTTCTGCATGATCAATTGGCACAGGCCCCTTCCTCGTACCAACTTGGTAAGTCTGATGTCTAAGTCGTACTCCTGAACTTTAGCTATCCAAATACCTCGTTGGCTCCCCACCTCTTGTTGAGTCAAAATGGATTTAACGGCAGTGTCGGGAACGAAAACGAGGGTATAGGAGTTCAGCACATAGTACCTGAAATGTTTCACCGCTTGTACCACATGCATAAGCATGATTTTCAATTTGTGATAGTTTTAGCTAATGTTCCTTCAATGGACAACTCATAAAAGCAATGGGAGTTTCGATGCCCTCCCCGTTCTCCTACATCAGGATGGCCGACACTATGTGAGCAGAGGCGTAGCTGTACATGATTGAAATATTTTTTGAAATCTAGGACATACTAGGATAGGAGCACAAGCAACTGCCCTTTTGACTTCATCAAATGCAAGCTTCCCTTCAGTACTCCATTGAAATGGGATTTTTCCTTTCATCATCCCAAGGATATCCTTAGTTTTATCAGCAAAATCAGGTACAAACCTTCTTAGGAAATTGACCTTTCCAAAGAATGAATGAACCCCAGTTTTACTTGTGGGTAGGGTAAGGCCTTAAATGGCTTTTACTCTCTCTGGGTCGATTTTGGTTCCTTCTTTAGTCACGATATGACCCAGCGGCTTTCCTTCGGTCACTCCAAACATGGACTTCTTGGGATTTAATGAAATCCCGTGACGCCTGCATCTCAAAAGTACTTGCTCTAAATGATCATAATGATCACTCCGTTTTTTAGAGAAAATGGTTAAGTCATCCAAATATACCACTATGACTTTGCCCATCAGGTCTCTGAATGCGAAGTCCATAGCTCTCTGAAAGGTGGCTCCGGCATTGATCAAGCTGATAGGCATTCTCTTGTAAGCAAAGGTACTCCCATGGGGTTGTGAAGGCCGTCTTGTGTTGATCCTCCGCAGTTACCTCAACTTGATTATATCCTAAAAATCCGTCGAGCATGGATAGAATTTCTGATCCAGTAACAGTTTGTAATACCTGATCCATGATAGGCAAGGGATAGTTGTCCTTCAACGAACACTGATTCAGGTTCCGGAAGTCAACACAAATTCTGGATTTCGCCATTCTTCTTCTTGACTGGGACGATGTTAGCAATCCAGGTGGGGTGATGGATTGAAAAAATAATTCTGGCATCTAACATTTTCTAAATTTCCGCAAGGATAGTCCCTAAGATATTGGGGTTGTGATGTCTTTGCTTCTGCCTGTATGGTTTCGCATCAGGCTTCAAAGGGATACTGTGTTGTACATCTTTGGGCTTGAAGGATTTTAAATCCACATAAGACCAGGCTAACACATCCATGTATCTCTTCAAGAGTGAAGTGAATTTTGCTTTCTCCTCAGGGGAACAACATTTCCCAATATTCACCAACCGAGGGTTGATCAAACGAACCTAGATTGACTTGATCTACTTCCGAGGAAGAAGCTCCTTCAACTTGTCTCTTGTTTTGAATAAAACAATCGTGCTTGTCAAACAAACCCTCCAGAGAAAATAAACCTTTGCGTATCTTGTTTCCTTTAAGCTGAATAAACTCACCATCAACCTCTTGATATGAATCTGAACTAGATTCACGGAAAGCTGATTCCGAACCTTCAAAGTACAACTCACTGAACATTGTCAGCCTTTTCTAGAAAAGCCAACACCTGTTGATCGCCATTGAACACTTGCCAGTGCGCTGCATTATCTGGGATACTGGGACGGTACAACAATCTCAATGGTGTATTTATCTTGTTTGAACTGGGGATGAGGGAGAAGGAGGGATGCAGACACGGCCAAAGAATCATTTCTTGTCGTTATAATATCTCAAAATTGCCCTAATGGAGAATGCATACAAAGCATTCTATATTATCCCAAACTTTGTTCCTGTAATGTCTCAAGCGATCATTTTTTACCTGATAGATTCCCTTGACCTGGTTGACAATCAGCTCCGCATCCCCTTGAACCTTGAGATTTCGAATTCCCTTCTATCTGGCCATTTCTAATCCTAGTAACAGAGCTTCATATTCAGCCATGTTATTAGTATTATCAAACTGCAATTTGTAAGCTGATGGGAAAATCTCAGAATTAGGAGATATAAGAACTACACCAGCGCCCGATCCGAGTGGTTGAGCAGATACCATCAAATTCGAGGGTCCAAATAGCATTAGGATATTCTTCCTTGACATCCACAGCTGGTATCTCTGAAGTCATGAAATAATTTCCGAAGCTAGCATCTTCGAAAAAAATTTGAGCTTTAGGGTCATCTAATTTCGTTACCAAATACCTCGCTTGAGGTTCAGGACGGAGAACATGATAAACCCCATTGACTGGAATCCTGGCCTTGGTCCAATCCATATTAATCTCTCCTCCGACGTCTTTACAAAAACCTCTACCCAAGAGAATACCGTAAGCTGCAGGGATGTCAACAACTAGAATGGTCATTTTCACTCTCTTCTTTGTGGAAGGCAACGAATGCAAACAGTGCATCTTTGATTTGACCAATCAAGGGAACTTGTTTGGTTTCCATGGAGTAACACCGTCCATATGACTTAGTCAAAGTAAGCCCAAGGGCATGGGCTACTTTTGCAGGCATAACATTGTCAAAGGCCCCTGAGTCGATGATGCAATTGCTGAGTTTAAACCCATTTATAAGTAAAGACAAATAAAATGGTTCAATCTTTCCCGAAGAAGAAGTAGAGGTCAAATTGTTCTGAGATGGGGGTTGAGTAGGATTCAGGAAGGAGACCTTTTGAAGGTGGGGGAACAGTTGCTTTACTCCTAATGAATTTGGCAAGTTTTTCGAACTGTTCAGGATTTGACTAAAGGTATTTTGCTTCTGACATTTGGATTTTGGTTCTTTTTGCATGATCGATAATGTCAAAAGCAGTATAAGAAGGGGTGATGGTAGGCTCAGTTCTAATCACATGAGCTTAAGCTGGGGCACTGACCTTAGGAGAAAGAGAATGAGGAGAAGTTGTTACCTTTTCGGTGACTTCACTTTTAGTTTGTGCTGAAATAGGAGTACCTCTATTAACTATGGCTATGGGAGAGGTTCCTTGTTCTTCTCCTTGGGGCTTTCAAGAGGTTTTCTTGGATTCTGAGATTGGGATCGAGTGAAGACAGCAAATGACTGACCATCCGGCGTACATTCATCTTCTTTGTATTCCAAATACCCAATGTTGGAGTCGCCAGCCGAATCGTCATAAGACTCATCAGCGTATCCTGAAGCTTCAAAAGCCTCAGGGGAATCTTGTTCTTCTGGTTCGTCCTCTTCTTCGACTATTTCTACTGCCGCGTTAACAGGAGGAGCTTCGATTGCTAGCCTCGGTTGAGTAGGAGTTAACCGCGGCCTATCTCTTGCAGGCGCACCATTGTTGTTATTGAAATTCCGTCTAGGGATATCCCGATACGGAACATTGCTCACCTGCTAGGACATTTGCTTTTTTAAAGCGATCAAATCATTAGCCATTTTTTGAATCATAGGATCAGTATTACCTTGGGAAGAACCTAGATTTTTAGGTTTGGGTACATCTTTTCTGATCCTTCCAGCCAAAATGAGATCATCCTCTATTTCAATAGCTGTTGAATGAGTTGATAGCCAAATCTGGGACAGCCGACCTTTTTAATAAAAAGCTCACATCGGGAGGCTGAGCATTAATGAAGAAGCATTTCTGATTTTCCGGAGTAGGTACAGCTATTTCTGGAATTTTTCGGATCAGCTTGTTAAACTTTGCCACAAAGTACCTGCATGGGTTCATGCAATTCCTTCTTCATATGGGTAAGTTGTGCTAACAAAGCATGAGAATCTTTGGCTGGTTTGAAACGTGCTTCGAATCTGGTCCTCATGGTAGCCCAATTTGTGATGCATGCATTCAGAAGGTGGTAAAACCATTCGGCTACTGCACCATGCAATGTTTCAACAAAAAGTCAAACAGAGACATCTTCGTGAGCTACTCCAAGGACGCCGCACGCTACAAAGAAAGATGCAATGTGTTCATCAGGATGCTGCTTCCCATCCCCATTGAACTTGGGAATGTTTTTACGTGATCCATGTGGTAACTCGTGCAATGGTGGAGTTAAAGAAAGAGGACAAATAGCTGCGCCCCTAAGGCACAAGTTGTGTTGCCATCCTTCTAACAAGAGTGCGTATGGGGATCCGAGTGTCGGACAAGAATAACACGTGAGAAGTTGCAGAACACGTCTCGTTCTACGGGGATCTAGTTTGTCCGAATAGGTGAAGAACTTTTTGTTCGGTTAGAAATAATGTTGTTGGGGGAAAGACTGAAATTGTGCCATTGTAGTAATTCAAAGAGTGGATCAATTTCACCCTGGCCTCAGCGGGACCGAGTGAAGATCTTTCTGGCCAGCTTGAACTGGGAAAGAAATCTTTTTGAAAATAAGGCAAATACGGAGTAGCCAGACACCAAGAGGATAAGCTTTACACTATTAATCCGTATTCCCCAGCGGAGTCACCAAAAACTGTTGGTTGGATATTTTTTCAATCCAAAATATGAGGTTCAACCACAGTACATGGGATTAAATCCCTCCTCAAAGACAGGTGAGGCTTCCTGTTTATTACTAATCTAAAACACAACATAAACAATATATACAGTATTCACACTAATCTAACCATTGGGGTTGGGATAGAATCCCTAAATCCATATCCACACTTTGGAAAGATGACATTTTTATAAATGGACTGGGTTGAAAATTATTACAATGGAAGAAACAAAATGGAAAGGACATGAGAGGAACGTATTTTCTTTCGAGTAAACACAGAGCATAAAATAATCATACGAGCTTTAGATAATAAATGTAATGTTTTAAATGATTAGAATCATCAAGATGCTAAACAAAGAATAACTTAAGATTACAAACATAAGAACAATATCTTAAGAAAGATACATCTCACAACACAAAGTTTGCAAAATAGCATCAACTTCTATTCCTCAAATGATTAAAAGAAAACACAAAGTTTTTCTTCATCAAAATAGCTCTCAATATTCCAAAAATCTCAACCCTTTGGAATGTACACACATCCCTTATTTATAATAAAAATAGTTGAGAGAAAATAGGACAAACCCTATAAAATAGTCTTTTAAAAAGAGTCCTATTTTGCTTGGCTCTCGACCTATGAGACCAGAGTTGTGAATCGGGTGGATGGCATGGTGTGACCAAACCAACGGAAAACTAGAACGAACCACGTAGTTGAGGAGATCAGCCAAGAAATACTTAAATGACATTTAACGCATAAAGCCCCTCTTCGTCTGAATCGGCCCTACTACTGCTTCATCATCTTTGATAGCTTCCTCCAACTGATCTTGTTTGTTACGTAAACAAGTTGCACAGAGACTTTTGGGTTATCAACCTTGCAGCTCATTGTCGATTAGGCCCTGTGGAATGATCACTCAAGAGTTGGGACATGTTTTAGTGAAAAAACACTGGTAGCTACCGGGATGAGTTTTCTCAATATTTTGGTAAGTTTGGGGAATGAGCTTCTAGAAGAATGGTGTGCAAGAACTGCTTAGTAGACCTGTCGAATGATTTCAATGCCAAATCCAGGGTAGCTTTGACGTTGCGCAATGCTGAATTGGTGTCTTGGATTTGTGGTGAAGAAGATCGATCAGCTGATAGGATGCCCGAGTTTTCACGGTAGGGTACACTTTTAGGAGCGAGATTTTAGGAAAAACTTCTTCTAGGTCACTTTTTTCCATCAATTAATTGATCTCTAGCAATGCACTACCCAATTTACCATCAGGCTTCGTTAAGAATGATTGTACCCTGGACCTGATGGCTTTGGTCAACCGCAACATGGTTATCCATTTGTTGGCTGATGCCTTCTTCTAACAAGATGCCTGATGGAATTGTTGGATAATACCTGGATTGATTTGAACTTGGAAGGAGGTCAACATAGTCCAGGATTTGTTGGCTGAGGAAACCATCAGGCAGACTTTTCTCCATCACTTTGTACATTCCCCATAGATTGATATACTTCAAATGGTGTCTTGAATAACTTGAGTCCCCTGTAATGAACCCAGCCTTCGGGTCCATTCATCAAATGAATCTTCCTTTTTCAGAAAATCTTACAGCTCGATCTACAAGCATTGAAATTGAGAAATCAAACCTGCACATACAGATAGAGGAAGATGGTATGGATTTAAGGGGTAATGAGAAAATAAGCCATGCCTCTACTTAAAAAGCTATAAATTGGGTGAAAAAATCATGATTACCTGCAGATGCATATGATGAAATTGGAATTTTTGGCAAAATTCATCGTATTATTGCATCCCGTGCATCCTGTCGTTCTCATTTTGTCCTCAGATGGTCTCTTCGTCTAGCCACCTGTGGTTGGCTGATAGTCAAAGGCCATTCTGTCAACTTTGGTTTTTTCAGAAATTGGAGAAGCAACCTACATTTCATATGTACATGATTCCCCGAATTACTTCATATAAAAAAAAGGAAAAAAAAAAACGTTTCTTGGCTGTAATAATAGCATTGGGAAAAAAATCATAGTGATTACCTGCAGATGCATATGATGAAATTGGAATTGAAAATTCATCTGTCCTATTGCATTGAGAGTTTGCTCATTTTGTCATTCAGGCATGACCCTTGGAGTTGCCACTGTTTTAGAAGTTGAAATCCCTACTTCAACTCAGATATTGGAGAAGCAGCCTCCATTTCATCTAGGGACATGATCCCCATGTGGTATTTCATTCAATAAAACAGAGAAACAATACCGCTGCCTGTTAGTAATAAATTGAGGAAAAAATACCGCTAGGGGTGATAGTACCAGAGAAAATGTTGAAGCCATGACCAAAGCTGTAGATGGGTTGATTTAGGAGGTAGAAAGCTTTTTTTCAATGGATTGTAGAAGTTTAGATTTTGAATCGGGAAGCCTGTTGATGCAAGATATAAGAATCACTTCAGTAATGAGGCTTTCAAGAACATCAATGTTCTTTCTGTAAAAATACAATGCTCCCATACTTCGGCTACCACACCAATTTCGGATGGGAACCTTATTTCTGGAAATGTTGATGGATCCTGGCACATTCAAAAACTCAACTGGAGAAACTCTTGTGGTGATATTTATACGTTGCGCTTGGCTCTTCTATGACAGACTGTGTACCTTTATACTGTCCCTTAGAAGATCTTTTGTCTTTTCCCATTTTAAAGGGCTCCGCCTCTGCAGCAACCAATCCTTTGCAACAATTGATCATCTTTAAAAAGTCATTCCGCAAGAGGTGAGCTTTATGCTTTGGAGCATGCAACGTTTAATCTTGGCTGATTTATCTATAACTCTCAAGTTAGGCATTTTCAGAGTAATTTGACCAGTAGGTAGTATGGCCTCTATAACTACTCTTCCAGTGACTCTCGGCTCAAGTCCATAACATAGTGTTGTGATCCAGCACACAAACGATTAACACTAAGTACCTTCATGTTGGGTCAGCATGGTCAAGGGTGTTACTCTGGGTAAGTAGTCAGATCTAGCTAAGATATTTTCTTGGAAGACTTATAACCTCTTGCACGTAAATTGATGCAGTTGTCATATCTATGCTTGGCTATGTGTAGGTGCAGAGTTGCTTATGCCTGTAAGGAATTACCTGAATACGTGAAGACCCGTTTCAATGATTAATGTTAACTTATTCATGCTTATCTTGAAGCTCATGAGAAGGATTTTATTCTTGGATTTCTTGGACTGATTGTGCAAGCTGAGTACCATCTAATAGAAGTTGAGAGGAGATACAGTCGTTCTTGACAAAAACTCTGTTGGTAGACTAGTGCAGGGAGAATAGGAGACAATTGGTTGACCAACTCCATGAAGGGATTAGTTTGGGCAGTGGATGTCCTGTGGTAACATGGAAAGGATCCCTTGGGTACATTACTACACGATTGATATGTGAACTCCAAAAGGATTGCAAGGAGACACAACCCCATTGATTAGGGAGGAACTTGGTCCAAAATTTGTCTGGATATTTGGATTGGGTTGGTTCTACAGTCAAACACATAGTTATAGGTGTAGCTGCAAAAAAATGAAAAGTCCCTTGGATGACTCGAGTATTTTGCATTGTCGCATCGTGTACTCTGCTAGCAAAGGAGAATCTCTTCAGACACTTTTAATGTCAGTTGAATTGGAAACATGTTGCAGGTAAACATGCTGGACTTACTCTTTTGATAAAGTCCGTTTGGCGTCCAACGATCCGGGATAGTTGCTTAAGCAATGGCCACTGCATAGGTCGGACATATGTGGTCATAGCAAACTGTGTCCCGTTAGAGTTTGGATTTGTAGGCATCATGGTGGTGGTCCAGAATAGTATCGTCGTTAGTAATGGGAGCTACCCCAATCAATTTCCTATTCTTATTTTTGCTTAATAATGATCATGAACTTCTACATCAATTCTACATGTCAAAGACATTTGATTCGGGGAAACCAAGAACCCGTAATGAACGAGATTGTTTTAACTCTTATTACTGCTTGCCTGACTTTACTCGACCATGTAAATCAGCTTGCATAGAGAACAAGTCTTTAGAACCGGCGAAACAGTTAATATGGATTGGCTTTGGTTATGAAACTTTGGCTTTTCCTATGTGCGGGTTACAATCTTCCTGATCCTTGTCCCACAACTTGTTGGGCTGACTTGAGATCCAGGAGGACCATATTCCATAAGGATGTAGGCAACTTGAGAAGGTCATTGACCGTAACCTCCGTTCCAAGGAGATTACAACTTCGTCTTCCACTTGTGTTGGGTGGCTTGAGAAAGAATAAATGGAAGACTTAGAGTCATTTTTTGAAGGGTAGTGCTCAGATAAAGTCAGAGACTCTCATTTGTACAAATGAAAAATTGCTAGAAGAGGTAGACCAATGTAAACTTCTTGATGGTTCATAGGAGCAGCATGAAGGTGGGGAGTGTGAAGATCTAAAAATGACCCTACTCCAATGACCATTCTAACATATCAATGTACTCCATGCTAATGAAACCTAGATAGTCGATGAGATTACGAAAGGGAATTTTGTGCTGTGAGACCCCATTTTCTTATGTATTTGCCCTATTAGTTATCAATTTCCTTCTTGATTGTTTGCATTCTATATTGTTGCAAGTGATTTAACCCACTCAAAAGTAGTTGACATTGAGAGAATTGTCAGAAAAGAGTTGATCTAGAAATCCACAGTTGGTCATTGGAGTCTTTTTTAGGGTGTGACTCACTGGAAGGATGCCGGAGACTCTCATTTGTAAAACCCAACACAATTGGAGAAAGCCAGTGTACTTCAGAAAAACTGACACAAAGTGGTTATAGGAGCAGCATGAAGGTGGGGGAGTGTGTAAGTTAAATAAGTGAAATGAAACCTAATAGCTTGATGACCCCGGAAACACGAAACAAAGGAGTAATTTTGTGCTTGTGAAAATTTTTCTTATGTATTTGCGACTATTAGTTATCAATGTTCCTTGACTTATTGTTTGCATATCTCCGATTGCTTGCAAGTGATTTGCAAACCTGACTCAAAAGTAGTTGTTGCAGAGAATTCTTGTTTCAGAGTTGATCACACGAAATCCAGCAGTTGGTGACAAGAGGGTTAAGAATCCAAAGATTTCTTGTGATCAACCTGAAAACCCGTATTAGAGTCTTTCTGGTTGTTGATTAGGTTTGAAAACCTGCTTTTAACTCCTATTACTGGTTGCCTGATTTTTACTCGTACCATGTAAAATGAGCTTGCATAGAGTCATGTTTAGAAGCAAGCGAAAAGTTATATGAGAATTGAGAAAATGGTATGTGGCTTTGGCTTTTCCAAATGGACAAGAAAATATGGACACGTCCAATCCTTGTCCACACCCTAGGTTTGCATGTTGAAAGGAGTGACCATATGACGGTAAGGGATGTGAATGAGGTGACCATCCCCGTTCCAAGGAGATTCAATCATGAAGTCTCACAAACGTCATATGATGGACCAGAAAGAATAAATGGGGTTGGGAATAGTTTTTTGTCCCGAATTTCCCAAAGGGATGTGTAGACACCAAATTTGTGTCTTACGACCCCTTGTGACCCGCATCCCATTTCGCAACCTAACCTCATTACCTAAACCTTACACAATTATTTATTAATTACCTCATAATTGATAAATCCACATCACCTTACCCGCCACCATCACTTTTTGCCACCTCATCATGACCTAGCCCTAACCCTAAACTAACCTAATTAAGACCCATGACTTGGTCTAGACTCACATCCATAACTAATGCCTCCTTACTCGCACCCAAAGCCGACCTTCTAGCCACTTGACCAATCCCGCAACTGATCTCTCGGGAGAAAAGAAGGGAAGGTGGGCTATTTTACTAAAAATAGCCTACTTTTTCCTTACCGATGCCGGTTCCTACTCAACCGCCGTCGGTTACGTAATTGCCATCGGTTCCCTGTAAATGGGCTCCCCAAACCAAAACAATGGATCGGAATTTCATTTTGGGGATCAGTCAAAGGGATTTCTGAATCAACAGAGAGCATTGCGCGAGTGAGGAACAGAGTCCAGATCTTCACTTGACAGAGCAGAGACGAGTGGAAGAAACCAGAAGTGTTTACAACCAAGGAGATCAACTTGCATCTGTGCCAAAACCAGTAAGTCACATATTTCATGTCCTTTTGTTATAACATTTCTTATGCTTCTTGAATCTCAGTGCTCCTAAATCCATTTCTGAATCCACTACCCAACGTGCCATTGCATCTAACTATCATTCTTTTGCTTCTAATCATCCCATTTTCCTAATACCATCCAAAAACCAGCCATTACAAACACCATAAGCTGCCAAGAAGATCGTAGAACCCACCGCTATCGGTTATCAGTAACCTCCATCGGTTATCAGTGACCGCCATCGGTTATCAGTGACCGGCATCGGGTTATCAGTAACCGGCATCGGTTCCTCTGATCAAAAACCAGAAAACCAGCTTTTCCCCCTACCCAGTTTAATGAAATAATTTAATTAATATTTTTGCAGTCTTTTGTGTTAATTCATATTAGCAGGGGAACTGACCACCTTCGAAAGGAAGTTTCATATTTCCTGGGCCCAAGGCAGTTTCCTCATTTATTGTTTAATCAAAATCTTGTGGTCTTTTGTTCTTATTTGCAGGTAGTCCTTCCGAGACAAAAAGGAGTCTCTGCAGTCAGCCTGATCTTTCTCTACGGTACGCGCACACCATTCTCGACATTCAACAGGTATTCCTCCTAACCCTAACCTCATCTGTTTCTAAAAGGAATGAAAGGATAGAAGCAACTCTATTCCCAGAAGGCCAAAACATTCCGAGCGAAACATTTTGGCATGCCCGGTGGGACCCATTTTGGGTTTCTTTCTCTTGCTTATTTTCATTTTAGAAGCGCATATTTGCTGTTGCTACTTTTTGTTCTATATTTCGTAAAGAATTTGTCTTGCTTTCCTAGTTTCACATTAGTGAAAGTCATCTCTCTTGCTTCATCGAATATAATTTTCGATTTGGGTTTAAAACGCATGCATTGCATTCCTGCTTGTTGTTCTTCAATTCTAGTGAACATAGATTAAGTAACAGGTCGTACACGTGGGGGTGATATCCACGGTATTGACAGGAAATTAACCTTAGTTTCACTGCACAACACATACTGAATCACTTCACAATTAACACAACAGCTCAAACATCCCCCCCTTTTCCGTGGTATTCCTCCGCCCGATTGAGGTAACCTTATAAGCCAAAACAAACTTGACATTTCCCCTTGGTCTTGTTGTTTAGGATTCTGACATCATCTTACGTCTAAAGGCATAAGCCCACGATAACTAAAATTAACCCTAGGATTAATCTCTAGATTTGCGTGTGCCTCTTGCTTGTTTCCAAATTCTGTTTTCTCTGTCATACTTTGTCTTCTGTGATCAATAAGTTGATAAATATACTCAACGTTGCTAAAAATCAAATTAGCAGCCTTTTATATCTTCTTATCCTAGACTTTTGACACCGGCATCGGTTAAGGGACCGGCGTCGTTTTCTCTGTGACCGACACCGGTTAGTAAACCGATATCGGTTACTGTCTTCATCAGCCCCTGACAAACCAACAACTTGCCAAATTCATCATTCTGAGGTTGTTTTTGTTCTTGATAGATTAAAACTTTCCTGTGTGTTCTTGTCTATGGTTGTCATCACTCGGAAGCAAGCCGCCGCCATGGTTTCACATGCCTGCTCTGTGTCTTTGCCTGAATCACCCCCTTCACATTCTATAGGGAACCCTACGGACACCAGTGAGATCCCCCAAATTCCTGTAGGAGACAAGGACTTTGCCAAATTTCTGGATGCTAATCCCAGCGCTGTACAATACTATTTGTCTCATGCCCCCGACCGTACGCCTGATGGTCAGCTCCTTATTGGCATGCCTATTAGTATAGCTGCTCATTTAGCTCCCACTCCTCCTGATAACAATGCCTTACTTCCTGCATCTCTAGCCCCGTCTCCCAATCCGACAGCTTCAGAGGTTCATACGACCCCGATTAGCTTTCCTTTGGTTAACCTTGGACCCCACGTATCGTTACCACCACAACTGCCCCTATCTCATCTCTCTTTCAGACCACTCCATTCATGACTTACTCTCTGCCACCTATTCACACGAGCTTTCCTTCTCAAGCTCCGCCTACCTTTTCATTCCCATACACGTATCCAGTAACCTCAACACCTTATATGGGACATCCCTATTCTGTGGCATCATCATCTCATCCAACCACAGATTTCATCAAACAAATGATGGACAAAATGCAAAACCTGGAGGCTTCCGTTTCAGGAAGTCGTAGCGCCTTGACATACGAGCAAGTTTGTCGGGAGCCCATTCACCCTTTTGTCCCCCTTCATTCATACCCTCCTCAATGGGAGTTGCCAAAGTTTACTCGTTTCAACAGTAAAGAGGATCCTCAACAACACTTGCGATCATTTAGACATGCTTGTTATTTGATTGCCCATGATGACGCCTTGTTACTCCGCACCTTCCCCATGTCCTTATCAGGACCCGCCTTGGAGTGGTACAGTGCTTTAACCCAGCATTCGATCTTCTCTTTTAACCAACTAGCCCAATCTTTCTTGGATCATTTCTCCATTAACATTGCCAAGAAAGTATCTATCACTGACCTCTATGCCATCCGACAATTTGAAGACGAATCTATCGCAGATTTCGTTGGATGATGGCGGGGCCTTATCAACCAACTTACGTATGCCTTGCCTCAAACCGAACTCATTGAACTATTTACGCGGGCCTGCGCTAAGCACATCTCCCCTACCCTCCAAATTCAAACTTTCCGCACATTCGACGAGGCCTTTACCATGGCTCGGAAACTTGAAATTTGAGCCTTAGAAGAAGAGAAATTGCGGTTGCGTAACAAAAACCCCAATTTCCAAATGCCTGATTCTACCAACAAGCCAAACACCACCACTCCTCATGCATCCACTTCTTCTAAATCAAAAGGAGCTTTCCACGCGGTAATGGTCAAATCTCAAACACCGTCCAATACTCCACCGAAAACCACTTATAAGTACAAAGCCGAGCCCACCAGTTACACTCCCTTGGGAGAAACTTATGGCGTCATCCTGGAGAAATTGCTCAAAGCTGGGGCTATCACCTTGCCCCCTGTTAAACCTCACTCTGGGTTTGACTCCACCCGCGCAATACCTTCCTGGTACAAAGAAAATGACTTTTGTAACTTTCACCGCGTAAAAGGACATAGTCATGAAAACTGCAAGATGTTGAAAAATATAGTACAGGAAATGGTTGACGCAGGGGATATAACCCTCGATAATCCTAACGCCCCTGCTAACCGAAATCTGAAAATTTTCAACAAGCCATTCCCGAATCACTCGTCCAACGGTAACGTGAACCAAGATATCTTAGCCGAGGAGAGTGTTCATGAGATCCATGCAGTCTTCGATTCTCAGCCAAAAGCCTCTATTGAAAAAATTTTAAATCAAGCCTCTCCACCAACACAGGAGTTTGAACCTCCTTCACCACCATCAAGCCAAAGTGAAATCATTCCTTTACCCATAGAAGAGTTAACTGCCGCGGACTTCTCTTCTCATTGACGAGTCTTCTTACACCACATCCCTACAAGACTGTGAGCGGATGCTATCTAATTTATCTATTTCCCAAACGTCCCCTTCTACCACTCTTGCTACACAAGAGGAAGGCTCGCCACTCCTTTTGACATCCTTAGCTGAGAAATCTCTTACACTAACATCACCACATTCTTTAAACGTGACAGATCCCCTCGAACACGCCCTCCTACCTATTACTCCCTCATCGCCTAAATCTTTTCAACGACCGGTTGACCTCTTAACATCTATTGATACAGTGCCTCATCTACCTCCTGTGTCACACCCGCAGTGGACTGGAATTACAACCCACCTTTCTTCCGTACAAAAATTACAAATCACACCTGGAGACTGTCATTCCACAGAAGATAGACAGGCCCTATGGGAACGTTTGAGTACCCCTTTTTCTACTCAAATGCAAATGACTGATCCTGATGTCTCCACCATATACTTGAAGTGCTTACAGAAGCTTAAAATGCCCCTGTTCTCACCTTCACCCCCCCTCACCTCTACCAAATGCCCCATCCACTTCTATCAACTTAACCAGATCTTCCCCTACGCTTGGGACCTCACCAATGCCCAGTCTAACGCACCCGCCTAAGCGACTCGATCTATCCAAAAATAAATCCGTTCCGCCACCTAGGAGACAAACTCAATCCGTGCCCCTATCACAATCAAAACCATCATCGTCATACCTACCTTCCATATTGGGACCCCATCCCTCTACCTTACACCAATATATCATACCTCCTGCGTTTTCTTTAGAACAACCTACGCCTTCCGCACCTATACAGAAATTCCAGGGTATAGCAACACCGTCACTCCACGTATCTTGTCCACCTATCAACCCTAAACAAATTCCATCATCAAAAGATTTGTTTTCAGTCACTCCTATTTCCCCGTGGTTGTTTTTTGATACCACGTCATCTGCGGCCTCATCATCCAACATAGCTTCTGCGCCAAAGAAATCACGTTTAGTAAAAACCATGTATCAACACCCCTCGGCTAAACCACCACCCGTGCGAACCAATCATGCCCAAACATTACCAAAACCCGCACAACCAATACCCTCATCCTCTTCCGATTTTGACCCACTCAAAGGATCTTACGCCAAAATCCTTGCTATGTTGGTGGAGAATGCGACCATTTCCCTACCTCCACTTAGACCTTATGACCCGTCTAAACCCCGACCTATGGGTTACGATGAGTCTAAAATCTGCGCCTATCACCGTACACCAGGACATGATGTGGAGGGATGCAAAGCTCTAAAAACCATCCTTCGCCAGTCACCTCTCCCGGATAGAAAGATTAAGAAAGACAACTTACGAAGGGAGAGACCTTTAGTTTCCATTCCCTCTCCTATACCATCTGTCCCCGCCTCACCAAGATCTGTCATTATTACAACCCCACCTCTTGAAGACCATGAGTTATCCCAACCATCTTCCTCATCTCAGGTCTACGAGATTAATATGATTAGTGTCGCTACTCGAGGGCAGAAAAACAATGGGAAAGCAAAAGAAAACACACCTGCGCCATCTCTTTCTCCGTCAAACATCCCGATTGCACCACCACCTAAAGTGGTCATTCGCGGACCCGCCTATCCCGTCTCTAATGGCATTGCCCACCGAAATATGATTAAACAGCTTCACCAATCACCCGTAAAAATGACACTGTATGATCTCATTCAGACTTCTGAATCTCATCGACAAGCTCTCGTTGAGATCCTTCAAGGGATAGAGGTTTTACCTAATGAAACCCTGCCTGTCGCCTCCATTCTAACACCCAATCACGTTGCCTCTCTCACTAAACAGCCCACTACTCCAATCACTTCTGTCTCTATACCACAAGCTGCTGCAGTCAGTTTCTCTGAAGATGAAATTGTTGACTTTGGTACAGAAGACCCTGACCCTGCCCTTTTCATTTCCGCTTACGTCCGAGACATTCGAGTACGTCGGGTTATGATTGACGGGGGCGCTAGCCTAAACATCATCTCTTCAAAAGCCTTCCAACAGATGAACATCCCTTCTAGTTGCATGTGTGCCAACCCCATCATGTTGCGGTCATTCAATGACGCTATTACTTCTACCTTAGGCACCGTGATCCTCAACATTCGCGTAGGACCATGTACTTTACCCGAACTCTTCTATGTCCTTGAGGGAGAGTTCCAATATAATATATTGCTGGGTCGTCCTTGGATCCGAGCCATGGGATGCGTTCCCTCAACATTACATAGATGCATAAAATTTGAGTACGAGGGGAAGTCTTACACCGTAAAAGCTGACCCTCCCCCTTTTAAAACTTGCAATATGTTATACCGCCCGAACGATGTGCTTATACCCATCAAGACACCCATACATTCAACCCAACCATCCTCCTCAAATGTACCTCAACCATCCACCTCAACCGCGCCTACGCCTTCAATTGATGAAACCACCATCGCAAAAACCACTTCCCTTCCGGCAGCTAACATTCCAACCTCCGACCCCCTTAGTAGATGTTTTTCAGCGCCTTACGCTGGGGGAGTACCGCTTATATAATGTTAGTTCTTTCCCTACCCCGCAGGAGTACGGATAATTACATGCACATCCCACCTACAACCGTTGCGTGGGGGAGATAATCTCTTACGGACCACCCCATTGCCGCACTAACCTAACGTATGGGGGTGTTGACGCATCCTCCATTACCCCTGAACCTCCTCTTGGTGTGGTTCCTTTCCAATCCGATTTTCAATACTTGACAAATCGTCATTTCGCCCTCACCTTCTTGACTCGCTGTGCGTGGAAAGGCTTTGGTTTTGGCCTTTACGAACAAGGCCGACATACACTCATTCCCGTGACTACCCGTAAACATAATGATCGCAGTGGTCTCGGTTTTCCCGAAACACCTACACAGGAGACACCTCCTGTCAGCTGTATCCTGGAAGAAGAAGACGTCGCCCCTACCAAATCATCATCACCCACTTTGCCATCATCACCCGCAGAATCTATAGACCCTGAATCCATCCCTCCTAACTTTTTTTTTTCATAAATGCTATCTTCATAGGTCCTCTCACGTATCAACGCGATAATGACGACCCATCTTCTTTGCCCCTTCTTTATCCAGACATGATCGAAGAGGATTCGCCTTTGATTAATGTTGTTGAATGCCAGGATGACGACTCCATCCTCACTTACCTTGGCGCGGATGATTCTTATATTCAACGAGCCTTACCATCTGAAACCCAAACTATGCTGAACGAATCTACCATAGAAATCAATATCCACACGGAGGAGGATCCTCACATTGTGAAGATTGGACAATCCCTTAACACATCAGAACAAGCCGCCTTTACTACCTTTCTCCATGCTCGCAACCAAGCTTTCGCATGGTCTTACGCTGACATGCCAGGAATTGATCCTACCATCACCGTCCATAACATCACCCTAAACCCCCGATTCCAAACCAGTCAAACAGAAATTGAGAAAAATGCATCCACGCATTGCTCTCTTGGTCAAAGAGGAGCTCCAACGACTCCTTTCTGTTTCATTCATCTTGCCTATTGACTATCCTCAATGGATTTCTAACATCGTACCTGTCACTAAAGCGACAGGGGGACTTCGGATATGCACAGATTTCCGGGATCTTAACCTCGCTTGCCCTAAGGATGACTTCCCCTTACCTAGCATTGACCAACTTGTTGATCTAACTGCAGGTCATGAGATGCTCTCTCTCATGGATGGCTTTTCAGGATACAACCAAATTTTGGTTGCCCCTGCCGATCAACACAAAACTACCTTCATAACTCCTTGGGGAACCTTCTGTTATCGTGTCATGTCATTTGGCCTTAAGAATGCTGGTGCTACCTATCAGCGGGCTTTGACCTACATTTTTCATGACATTATGCACACTATCCTTGAAGACTATGTCGACGATCTTCTCGGCAAGTCTAAACATCATAGTGAACATCTCGATGTTTTAACCATTATTTTTGATCGCCTGTTACAATATTCTATCCTCCTTCAACCGAAGAAATGTGTCTTTGGTGTTCTTTCGGGAAAACTTCTTGGCTTTATCGTCTCTTTGCGTGGCATTGAGGTCGATCCATCTAAAGTCAAAGCTATCCTAGAAATGCCCCCACCCAAAAATCTCAAACAATTGCGTAGTTTACAAGGTAAGCTCCAATCTATCCGACGTTTCATCTCCCAACTCTCGGATCGGTGTCAACCTTTCCATCACCTCCTTAAAAAGGATATTGCATTCCAATGGAGCGAAGAATGTCACCAAGCCTTCGAAGCTCTCAAATCCTATCTCTTGCAGCCACCCGTGCTTATCCCACCCCAAGACGACCGCCCTTTCTACCTTTACCTTTCCGCCACTGACCACGCTGTAGGAGCCATGCTTGCACATCGTGACTCTAAGAATCATGAACAAGCCGTTTATTATATAAGTCGTACTTTGGTGGACTATGAGACTAGATACACACATGTAGAAAAATTGTGCCTTGCCCTATCATTCGTGGCCACCAAACTCCGACACTACCTTCTAAATCACAAGACTTTCGTCATCACGAATACAGACCCCATCCATTACATGTATGCCAAACCTCATCTGAACCAATGCATTGCCAGATGGTTCATGCTTCTCGCCGACCTCAACCTTGAGTTTGTCCACCAAAAATCAATCAAAGGACAAACCATCGCAGACCAACTTGCAGAAGCTCCTTTACCGGGGGAACAATTTACCAATTTCACATTTCCTGACGAACTCATCGCTACTCTTTCCCTCACGGAGGAATCGTACCCAATGACCCTCTTCTTCGATGGATCTAAATGCCAGCGCAGTGGAGGAGCCGGTGTTGTTCTCATTCCTCTCAACGCTGAACCTATGCCTCTTTCATTCCGACTTGATTTCCCTTGCACTAATAATACAGCGGAATACGAGGCCCTTGTTCTGGGTCTCCAAGTTGCGTTACACTTAGGTATCAAATCTATCAACATTTTTGGCGACTCTCAATTAGTAGTCAATCAAGTTATGGGCGTCTACTAATGTAAAAACGAGGAACTTAAAAAATACAAACACTACGTGGATTCACTTCTAGCCTTATTTACCCACTATTCTATACAAACCATTCCCCGCTCCACTAACAAATTTGCGGATACTATGGCTTTCTTAGCCTCGTAAATTCCCGCCGCGCCAACTGACTCTGAATTATTCGTCATGGTCCAACAACTTTTTGCCCCATCCTATTCAACCCCGGTAGTTTGTATGATAAATACTGTGTCTACTAATTCATAGGATACCTGGGTACCACCAATTTCACGACTACCTTACAATCTCTGTCCTCCCACCTGACCTTACTAGTAATGGCAAACGTGCTTTTCTTAAAAGTGTTTCACGTTATGTTGTCATGGGGGGACTCCTCTATAAACGTGGCTTTGATGGCATCCTCCTTCGCTGTCTAACTAGCGCGGAGGCCACTCATACCATCCAACAGGTCCATGACGGTATTTGTGGTGGACATTTTAGCGGCCTTGCTGTGGCCAAACGAATCCTTCGCCTTGGTTATTATTGGCCTACTCTCAATAACGACTGCTACAAATATGTTAAGCGTTGTGTTATGTGTCAGCAACATGCCAACCTTCAACATACTCCTAGCCACCCGCTCCAGATCGCTCGAGATCTTTGGCCCTTCTCACAATGGGGTTTAGACCTTATTGGTGAGATTCATCCAACCTCTTCACAACGTCACCGTTGGATAATCACAGCGACCGAATATTACACAAAATGGGTGGAGGCTATTCCACTCATTTCAATCAAAAAAGAAAAAATTGTCGAGTTCATTAACCACCACATTATCTGTCGTTTTGGTGTTCCTCATCGCCTGATAACAGATAATGGAAAATCTTTCAAAAACAAGTTGTTGCAAGACCTTTGTGACAACTTTGGTATCAAACTTAGTTTCTCATCACCTTACTATCCACAAGCCAATGGGCAAGCCGAGTCCTCTAATAAAACACTAACCAAAATCCTCATGAAAGTTGTCAATGAATCCGGAAGAAATTGGCACGATCACATTCCCTTTGCCCTTTGGGCTTATCGTACTAGCATTCGTACCTCTACTAATGCCACACCTTTTTCTTTGGTATACGGTACCGAGGCTGTTTTGCCTCTCGAAATACAAATACCCTCCCTTAGAATATCTCTTCAGGATATTCTCACCAACGATGATTTCCGCCAAGAGCGGTTAGCCCAATTGGAGCTTCTTGACGAACGTCGTCTTACAGCTCTTGATCACCTTCAAATCTATCAAAAACGCATTAAACGTGCTTATGATAAGCGACTTCATGAGCGTACCTTTAAGGTTGGTGATCTTGTTCTCAAAGAGAATCAACATGTAACCAAACTAGAAAAGAGCAAACGTGGAAAATTTGCTCCCAATTGGATTGGGCCTTATATAATCACTCATACCTATGGATCTGGTACTTATCGTTTAGCTTCGCTTAATGGTAAACCTGAGCCTGAACCCCTTAATGCCTTGCATCTTCGACCATTCTACTGTTGAAATTAGTGTTATATCACTTCTTATCTACCTCCCCGCTCATCCCTTGAGCTCACTTACCACTACATACACTCTGTTTCCTACACTTCATAATAACAATCAAGCTCACATAGTTTGATCCTCACCTCCCCTTGATGATGCCTTCCCCTTTTTAGTCTAGTCCATGACTTCAAAATATTAAAATAAGCCGTATCCTTATGGGATTTTCTTGAGTCAAACTTCCTACTAAAACTAGATGCTTCACGCCAAATGAACATCTATTCATCTAAATTAAATATAGACTGCTCCCTCTAAGGACAGCTATATGCTGAACTATTACTGCTATTATATATAGACTGCTCCCCCAAAGGACAGCTATGCATTACAATCATATCTGCTACTATAAATAGACTGCTCCCTCAAAGGACAGCTATACACAGTCAGCCTTTATCAGAAGCTTCTCGCATTGATCAGCTTCGTGAAGACCTCAAGAATAATACAATCAATATCCCTTGTAGACTTCCCGCATCGATCAGTCTGCATTCAATAAAAATAGAAACCGCATTCAAAAGGACTTTTGAGTCATGGACTTGTCTATTTAGGGTAGGTTCTCTTTCGTCAGAACACTCACTTTGTAATAAGTTCTCCGTACCTTAGCTATATCATCCACCTCACCTCACCATTTGTTTCAACTCAAGGGACGTGACGTATATCCGATATATTGTGATTATATAACTCTTTTCACCTATCGACTTCTTGCCTATGCAAGGTACCTAGGGATTCAAGCTCATCCTATGTTAATATGTAGTTTTTTTAGCTCTTATCAACTACAGGACACTTTTTACCTCTTTTTCTCAACTCTAGGATTGTGTGTTGACCTTAATCAGGATACGGTTCCCTACTATTTGGGTAAGCTAACTTTCGCTTTACCTATACCTACATCAACATCACCCATACCTTACTAACACCAACAACATTACCCTATCAACATCAAATTCTTATCAACCAACAAATTGCCTAACCATACCCAAATTGCCTGAATTCACCTCTCGTTGGTCCTAAGGGAGAACTACATCGGTCTGAGGCCCCTCCTTGCTTTGTGCAATGGGCTATGTAGGCAGCACTTTGGAGACATGGGGTCTCCCAAGGTTAGCTCGACCATCCCCTACCATAATCTATCATGTGTGGTATAATAAATATTTCTGTGTATTTCTATGCAAATAACAAAAGTGACAATGACAAGCCGTATTTTTCTTTTTATAGGTTTTTCGCCTTTCACCGATATCGGTTTCATTTTTCCCTAAGGAACCGGTATCGGTCATGCAGAATCGACATTGGTTCTCTACCCAACTTTCACCCCATTCTTTGCCCTTATTTACTCCTTGCCTCTTTTTCACCAATATCGCCTCAACCTACCTATCCAGCCCGACCTAAGGCCTCAACCTACCTATTCGGCCCGACCTAAGGCCTCAACCTACCTATTCGGCCCGACCTAAGGCCTCAACCTCCCAATTGGCCCCACCCAAGGCCTCAACCTACCAATCGGCCCGACCCAAGGCCTCAACCTACCTATTCGGCCCGACCTAAGGCCTCAACCTACCTATTCGGCCCGACCCAAGGCCTCGCCCTACCCATTAGGCCTGACCCAAGGCCTCGCCCTAACCATTAGGCCCGACCCAAGGCCTCAACCTACCTATCCGGCCCGACCCAAGGCCTCACTCTACCCTTATGACCTGACCCCGGGCCACCGCCCAACCATTTGGCCCGACCCAAGGCCTCGCCCCAACAACTTGGCCCGACCCACGACCGCATCACTTCAATACCATACCCACAATCAACGTTTTATTTTATCCATCCATCATGTACCTTTTGTGCAATCGAGCTCACATGTCGTGTTTTAGCATGATTAGGGTCCTTGACTTGATCTGTCGACCAACTTTGCCTAGACCTAGACCGTGACGTTTATCTCAACCAAACCAACCATTTGGTACTGCCGAACATGCCTAAACGTTCCTATACCTCACCTGTTATATACCCTGGAGCTACTTCCTATGCCTTGGATACCAGGATTATATCACCCTTGTTTGGATAAACTATCGACCTTTGCCTACACATTGCTGGTTTGCTTGTCAAATCATGTACTCTCGTCGTACTATTGCATTTCAACATGCGTCTGCTTCCTTGGACCTACCCCACCACCTTACCATCCTCTCTACAACATATACCCTTTATCAACCCTATCCCTGATTTCCCCTTCACTCCATCTCCGATAGATTTGAGGGGGATTACCTACATCTTTAACATGAGAAACCACTTCATATTATTGTCCGTGCAGCTTTACAGAACAAGCTACACGACAATAAGGGGCTAATGTAGACACAAAATTTGTGTCTTACGACCCCTTGCGACCCGCATCACATTTCGCAACCTAACCTCATTACCTAAACCTTACACAATTATTTATTAATTACCTCATAATTGATAAATCCACATCACCTTACCCGCCACCTCACTTTGCCACCTCACCATGACCTAGCCCTAACCCTAAACTAACCTAATTAGGACCCATGACTTGGTCTAGACTCACATCCATAACTAATGCCTCCTTACTCGCACCCAAACCCGACCTTCTAGCCACTTGACCAAGCCCGCAAATGATCTCTCGGGAGAAAAGCAGGGAAGGTGGGCTATTTTACTAAAAATAGCCTACTTTTTCCTTACCGATGCCGGTTCCTACTCGACCGCCGTCGGTTACGCAACCGCCATCGGTTCCCTGTAAATGGACTCCCCAAACCAAAACAACGGATCAGAATTTCATTTTGGAGATCAGTCAAAGGATTTCTGGATCAACAGAGAGCATTGCAAGCGAGGAACAGAGTCCAGATCTTCACTTGACAGAGCAGAGACGAGTGGAAATACCAGAAGTGTTTACAACCAAGGAGATCAACTTGCATCTTTGCCAAAACTAGTAAGTCAAATCTTGCATGTCCTTTTTTTTATAACATTTCTTATGCTTCTTGAATCTCAGTGCTCCTAAATCCATTTCTAAATCCACTACCCAACGTGCCATTGCATCTAACTGTCATTCTTTTGCTTCTAACCATCCCATTTCCTAATACCATCCAAAAACCAGCCATTACAAACACCATAGCTGCCAAGAAGATCGTAGAACCCACCGCTATCGGTTATCAGTAACCGGTTATCAGTGACTGGCATCAGTTATCAGTAAACGCCATTGGTTCCTTTGATCAAAAACTAGAAAACCAGCCTTTCCCCCTACCCAGTTTAACGAAATAATTTAATTAATATTTTGCAGTCTTTTGTGTTAATTCATATTAGCAGGGGAACTGACCACCTTCGAAAGGAAGTTTTATATTTCCTGGGCCCAAGGCAGTTTCGTCATTTATTGTTTAATCAAAATCTTGTGGTCTTGTGTTCTTATTTGTAGGTAGTCCTTCCAAGACAAAAAGTAGTCTCCGCAGTCAGCCTGATCTTTCTCTACGGTACGCGCACACCATCTCGACATTCAACAGGTATTCCTCCTAACCCTAACCTCATCTATTTCTAGAAGGAATGAAAGGATAGAAGCAACTCTATTCCCAGAAGCCGAAACATTCCGAGTGAAACGGGATGGGAAAGAAAATGTTTTCATACACCAGGAGGTGAAAATTTGTAATTGGGAAAGCATACCTTGAGAGAGACATTGAAGATGAAGTTTTCAAAACTCCATGATGTCAATTTTGATGAACCCATATATTTATTTGAATCAAAAAATACTTATAAATACAATGGGATGGGAACAAAGATATAATTGATCCTAAAACCCCGTTGAAAATGGCCTTTTGTCTCGACACAACATGGTGTGTCTTCTGAAAAGAGGTTGGATAAACAATCAACTGAGTTTTGTGAAATATATCTAAGCACATAAATTTAGATAATTGAATTATATTTCCAATTATATATTTTTGATCTATAACCCTTTAGGGATCTCTCAAAATCATCTTCCAAAGCTCAAGTAGTATTTTGAACTGTAAGCTTCTTCACCTTCAAAAATCCACTTTCATTATACTTACTCCTAAACCTACCACTCTTCCCTAAAAACTCCTAAATCACTTAAAAAATGCTCTATAGTATTCAAAAACACTTCTCTATGATTTTAATCCTTAAAATATTATTCTAAGGATTCACACTTTTCGTAAAAGAACAAAAATAGTCTTTTTAGGCTTAGTAAAGAATTATCCTTCAAAATCATTGCAATGAAAGAAGTGAGTCACCTTGTCTCATCATTTAAAACATTATGGAAAGTGTATACAACACATATAAGGTCCTTCAAGGATCAAGATAGACATGACAGAGGAAAGAATGATTCAAAGAGGTGCTTAGGGGGGTTTTCAAGAATTTTTTTGACACTAGGGTATAGTTGTCATGTTTCAACATTGGAGTTTTACTTTGTAAAAACACATGACAACACCACCAAAATACTCTCAAGTGTTCTAGGTTTGTGGGTCTATCCTTCCATAACTCATAAGGATTCATGTCACTATTTATCCTTATCTGACATCAATTGAGGATCTAGATATATATAATAATTTCCTCTTCTCAATATTCATCAAGTAATTTGGATTCATTGAGTATGGTCCTAGCCATCTCTTAGAAAGTCTTATTCTTCCTTTCAACCACACCATTTTTTTAAGGTTTCCTCACAGCTAAGAATTTCCTCTTAATATCATGATTCTTACAAAAATCATTGAATAGTTTAGACCAAAATTCACCTGCTCTATATGATCTAATGATTTTGTTCCTTCCATTCTTCTCATTCTCAAAAAGTGCCTTAAATGTATTAAATATATCAAGTATTTCTTATTTGTCTCTCACAAATGAAACACAAGTGAATCTTTTAAAATCATCTATTATTAGAATAAAATAATACTCACTTGTCGTGCCTTTAGTCCTAATGGGTCTAAAAATATTAGTTTGAATCAAATGTAAATACCTTTTGGTAGAGTAATACTATTTGGACTTAAAATTTATCCTTGTATTACTTTTTTATCTATATTTTCATTGACAATGCCTAACACCATAACATATTCCTCGTTATCTACTTTTTCATCTTCATAGCTCTTCTTAGCAAAAATAAATGGAGATAGAAAGGATGAAGAATATACATCAAGGATATATTGCAATATGTCAAACCCCAAGGGTTTTGAGAAACTTCTTATTACGAACAAGGGTGTCTTCCCATCTTGAACTTGACTTCATGACATGCATGTGCTTCAATGATATCCTTCAAATTTTTAGGCTTTCTTAACAAGGACCTTTATTTGATAACAATTTTTAGAAGAAAAATGACTGATATAAGGGGAGAGGTAAATAAATACTTTAAAACATTAATTTAATTAAACCATGCATTATTGTAAACCATTTTTAACCATCCAACAACCATTCATTAGTTACTCATCAATCATTCATCATAACCATCATGCATCATGAAACATAATCATACATGAATAATACAATAAAGTCCAATGAAATGATACATAAAGTGGGAAATGCTATCTAAAACAAATCTCATCGTTATTAGGAAAAATGTATTCCCATTTTGGTTTTGAGGTTTTACATTATAGGTTGTGCACACTTCAATTGATCTTCTAGTAAATTCCCTTGTCTGCAATTCCTCACGTGCCCTTTCTCACTCCTACTTCCTTGTGCCTCCCATCATTTCTTATCCTTTTTCACTATTTGTTCCATTTTCCCCTCACGTCAAAAATCGGTGCACTCACATTCTTCCAAGAACTTCGTGCACCATGTGTGCATGAATTAGACTTTCTACCTAAATTATTTAAGTCCTTATAAATCTTGTGGACCCCCTTCCGTGATGTCACACATTAATTTGTAATGATTGCACCTTTTCTATACATTCCTACGCAAGGTATTCCTCCCATTTCTCCTACACACACCATCTTTGCATGGTGTTCATTCTATTTTTCTTCTGCGCCTTCCTCTTTCATGCATGTCTTCAAACTTTATTTTAGGCCCTTTTGTGCCACATGACATCTATCAGATATCAAGTGTGCTACACACAACAAATTAGAGTTTGCTAACTAGGATCTTAATCGTGGACATAAATCACTTCTTGAAATGTGGTAGAAATGAAAAAATAGACACATAGTTGGCCATTCTTCCAATGAATCAGCATGTGCCATGTGTCATTGTGTGTTATAGTGACATGTATACTTATGAAAACCATAAATTTTACCACAGTAAACTGAAACATTTACACCCGGTCTCATTTGAAAGCTACTGATGTGGGCTACAGTCTAGACCATTCAAGTTCAAATTTTAGTAGGATTTGGTAGGTGAGAAACATGGAAATATTTTTGGCCATTAATGCAAGATCTGATTTCTCCAACCAATGGATTTTATATAGATCTCACCCCCTTCCTTCAACTATATGCCAAAAATATATGGCGAAGCACATTTGGAATATTTATAGGTGGATTTGTAGGCATTTAAAGCTTGTTACTAGTGGTTGTGATTGAAATCCGTGGTTTCCCTCCTTCTCCTTTTCTTATATCATCGATTCCTTTATAAATGTAAGAGCATGGCTCATTATAAAAGGTTGTATAGTTTTGATGCTTAGATTTTGCTAAGGATTCATTATGTTTACATTTTGAGTTGCAGGCGTCTAGACCTAGTTCTTACATGTCGATATCGACCTCATACACCATTATAATAGAATGTTCATCCTTAGAAGTAATAGAAGCATTATTTTGTTGCTATTCTCTTCCTTAACGTATTTTTATTCTTTGTTCTTGCCTTTCATTTGTATTTTGTGCTTGTTGTACCATTTTAAATCTCTTATGACTCAAGTTTCTTGTTGTGTCTCATGAAATCAATTTTGTGAATGAATTTTTGTCTTTTTTGAGTGTGCCTAGCCTCCCTTAATGCATTTTCCTTCGTTTTCACTAAAAATCCATAATGTTCATCAAAATTTTACGTGTGCTATCACCTTACTTAGTTTAGCTTTCCTTTTCATGTCCTCCTTCTATCCATGGTCCCTTGGTATCATTAGCTTAGATTTTGCATTCAACATTAGGAGTAGTAATAGCAATAGAAATAGGTAGAGGAACCATACTTATTCGGAGGTATGTCTCAAGCCCATAAGGTCCCACAACTTATAGACAATCCCATTATTCACTCAACAAATCAGTTCTTTTGAATCTAAGATATGGGTGAAAGTTTGATCTCCAAAAGTTTCTGGATCACTCGATGGGACTAGTATTAAAATCTTAAAATAAATTAATTCTAAGTTCTTTTGTGTGACTTAGTTATTTCCAGCCTTTGGAAGCTCATTTTAACACATCTAGTGACTCCCAACACTTTCATATCTACTGATTTCAGCAGTCCTGAGGGCATTTCATGAGAAGAGTGCATAGAAGACAAAACATATTAGTTGAAGTGTCTTTTGAGTACCTCTAACTATATATGAAGAGAATACATATTATAACACCCACACACACATCCCTATATCCAACGAAAATTTCTAAATCCCCTCCTCATAGTAGACATGTGTGCCCTACCATGGTGCTCTAATCACCTCCTCCTCCAAGGAAATTTTCAAACTTCACTGGCAGAAGTCCTCTTGTTCTAAATGCACAACATGATATGCCCATATCCACACACAAGATTATTCTGTACTTTACCAGTGATAATCAAGTCACCCTTATGGAGCACATCTAGGATGTAGCAAACATGTGTTGTGTCTATTTGATCACCCATGATGATTTAGTAGTCAGGATGGTTATAACCTCATTCAAAGGCAAAGTGCTCCAGTTGTATGGATATTTGATACCTAAATCTATTGCCAATTGGAATGAGATTAGTAAATCTCTATACAACTATTTTCAAGTCAAATTAGATCACCTATCATTGGTTGAATTTTTGATTACTACAAAGAGGGCACCGAGTGAGAGGATGACTTATGTTAACATCAGGTTTCATAAAACTTGGGATAAAATCCCTCAAGTGATAAGTCCTAGTACCCATCATACTTTCTTGTACTATATAATGGCCTTGAATAGTGACATATAAGTCATGATTCAATCTATGGGAGGTAGAAATTTAACTTTCTCTTATAATATTGCAATAAGTGTAGAAAAAAATCTCATTTAAGTGAGGAAATTCACTCGTAGACCCCCTATGCCATCATTCCTTGAAATTTCTCAAGCTCCCCAGCCTTTTGTTGTTTTTGTTCCCGAGAAGAGTGTGTAACCAGGTGCAACCACAACATATTCTCCTGCACAACAAAAAGAAGATGAGGAATTGAAAACCCTGATTATAAAATTTTCTAGTTAGGTCATATATTCAGAGAAGCAGTAGGTGTAAGCCTTCAGAGACAATTATAATAAGGTTCATAACCAAAACAATTAGAATTAGTGGAATCATTATGAAACTAGAGATATGGGAAACACCAAAAAACTAAAAGATGACATAATAATGTGCATCTAACCTTGCAATTTATTCCTCCCACGTAACCTCTTCCAACACCCAACACAAGTCAAGCACTAGTTCAAGTTAATAATAATATGGATCACAAGTAAGAGTGGTGCTTTCCTTTCAACATGTCTCATAGTCAATACCAATGTGCTAATGCCATGTGTGCATAGGATTATATGCTAAAAAATTCTTCTAACCATGAACCTTCCACCAACGCGAATGAAGCGAAAAATAAAGAAAAGATAGAGGTCCCTCTTGAGGAAAATCTGATGTTATTTGGCACCTAGGACTTCTGTGTAATTAATCAAACTATAGAAATTTCTAATTGACTGTGTACCTAAGTTGTTGATAAAACAAAGCATAAGAAGATAATGTTGGACTCAAGTGCACAACCTTCAGCTCCTATAAAATAGGTTGATCCCAAAAAATAAAGAGATGTAGCTAAGGCATCAAGCATTAAAGATACACAAGTTACTATGCATGAGGTTCTGCACAATAATCCTTCTGAAGAAGCTCACGTACCTCATTTGGTAGGTTAAGCATCTACGTAAGCCATGCATCCTTCTTCTACGTATGAAAAAATAAGAAGAGATGTTGATGTCTATGAGTCTTCAATTCAACATTATAGATCAAATGAAGAATAAAAATGTGAATGTCATAATGTGGGATGCCTTGGCCATTCAATCTCAGTGCGACCTATTGGATGAAGCTCTGGCCCAACTCCTGCATGTTGGATATTGAATTAATATCCTCCCTATTTGTTTGAGCTTTTCCTTCAATGTCTATTGTCTTTTCTATTTTCCCATGGGGGTACGAGTTGATCTTTAGGTTATCTTGTATGTGGATTTTTCTTTCCTCTTGTTGGTCGAGGGTCATGTTTGGGTATTTTCCATTTCTTGGAAATTCTTGCAAGAATTCAATCATGAATTAGGTCTAAAATCTGAAGAATCAACTATGTAAAATGTTCCTTGGTCATGTCTCTAATTTCATTTTTTGTTCCATCTTCTATTGGTACGTGGTAGTTCCCAATTGAATGTGGTATGACAGGCTTAACTACCAAACTTATAATTTTTGATTGCATCCATAAAATGTAAAGTTATTCCCATAACCCAAAGAATATTATTTGAATATTTGAAATCATAATGTGACGCAAACAAATTTTCAATTCGAATCCACAGGTGTACACTTGTCAAAAATTGAGTGGATTCAGGGAAGTGGTGTATAATTTTATTTTTTGGCACTAAGGAGAAAAAGTATTAAAGTGTAAAAAGGTTCCTCAGACTCGAAAAAGACACTTGGATCTTTTTTATGCAAGGAATGGGGAATTGGGTCATCAGAGACCTTTGACACTTTTGGTTTTTAATCGGAAAGGGAATAAAACTATAGAAAGGGTCTGCAGTTCTGTAATCACTTAAATGTGACCATGTCTCAAGCCTATGTTGAAAGGTAAAAGTGGATGGGTGGGTAAAATGGCCGAAAGTGTATGAGTTTTACAACATGGACAAAATACAAAAATTCTCCATGAGCCTGCATTAATGAAATAATTTTCCACATGGAACGCTCAATTTTAAAATTGAGAAAGGAAAAATGAATGGATACGATACAACACATTAATTTCTGCCACCATCAATGCTTTTACACACATCAAGGATCTTTTAAATTCTACAAATGTCTTCATATTTTTACTATCAATTTTTTGGAATTTGTTTCTATTATCATTGATTTTAATTGAGAAATATTATGATTTTAGTTGTGGAGCTTGAATTGGGAACTAGAGGATCAAAAAGGCTAATGATTTGATTTTGAACTACTCAGGAACTCGTGGGAGAGATGGTAAGAACTAAGAAATTATTTTGTTTCTCTTGTATTGGAAAGTTAGTTTGAAGTAAAGTTAGGGTCTTTGAAGATGAAGACCATGCTATCTTCATTCTCGGTTCCTTCATGGATCATGAGAGATTTAGACAAAATTACAGACACATACTTGATGAATGTTGATTTAAAGGATTTTCTTCAGAGATTGAATATCCCTCATAGGAGTGAGTATTTAAAATAAATTCAAGATATATGCATTGATTTAGCTGGTGTTATCCCACAATGGGTTCATTTCCCAGAAGTGGTATGGCATTGTGCTATTAACTATGACCCAAAAAAAGGGAAGTGCTAGATGGGAGTGGTGATCCAGTGTTGACATTAACACCTGCGGCTATTAGAATAATTCTTAAATTTCCTCTAATCACAAATCCAATCACCATTGGTATCAAATCAGCTTTATGGGATTATGAAGAAAATAAAAAGGACTATGATATGATCATAAATACAAAATGGCTCCTCACGGAGAAAAATAAAACAACTAGAATCTCTAAAAGGCTATTTAGGGAACAATTTTTTTGAAGAGGGTGAAGATATTATTGTGTTATTAAGTTGAATGTTAGGGTTGGAAACTACAAATTAATTTAATGAATGGATGTGTACCTACATGTGGATCATTTTTGAAACAAAAGGGAGCATCTATTGGGATGCGTTTATTGCATAAGCACTTCATAGCCACATGGTTACTTTAGCAAAAAAAATTGAGATGGGTGACACTTTAGAGTTGAAATTCTACATGATGACCTACCTAATTTACAATGTTGCATGGCATAGACATTTCTCAGGATTGTTACCACGTGTTGATTTCAAACAATGTCAAATGCATGATATTTTTCCTCAATTGCAGCTGTTCAATCTGAGTGGAAATGTGAGGATGTTCAACGAAACTTTCTCCACACCAATTATTTTCCTTTTCAAACTAGGATGGGGGAATTATAGTATTTCTGAGTAGGATAGGAAAGTAGTTTTGGAATATGGGTGTCACTTCATTCAATACAAGAAATTCACATACATAAAGGCTAGTAGCTTTGAAGGCAAACCCTATAAATTTCCCAGATATTTAGATGATAAATTAGCTTTTTGTGAATTGGAAAGGCAGCTAACACCTGTTCACAAACTAATTTTTGGAAGACATAAGAAACATTTTAAGTTCCCCATTAGAATTGGAAGGTATTCATGCCCTTCAATCATAAAAGCAAGACTAATTCAGGATGAAATGAAGAAGTTTGATATGGAAAACTTTGAGGCAAGAGCCAATTATGATATCAGATGGGTATTCAATAACATTGCAAATAATTTTGAGCATGAGCCTCAGTTTGAATATTATTGGATGAATTGTAGGGATGAAGAAGAGGCGAAGCTAAGAGATTTCTCTAAAATGACCCTTTCACAAATCAAATATTTCAAAATTACAGTTATCCCGGAGTTAATCATGGATGATCCACATACAGTAAGTAAATATTACCTTAATCAAAAGGTTGAATGATAGCTTATAGCCCCTCTAAAATGGAATTAAGTAGAATCAAATGATTCTTATATATGAATAACTGATGTGATAAGGAGGACTTTAAATTGGTTGGCCAAAAATAATATTGATTTTTCAATCTAGAATGAAAAAATCCTAAACAACTTCAGGAATTTAGGAAGCTTAAGTGATGATAATCCACCCCTGAGGGAAGGTACATATAGAATTGATCCTTTGGGAGGAAAACATTCTCTATTTACCTCAAAGATGCCCACTTTTGAACTGATAGATGAGTGGACTCCAGCCAGTAGTGGGACTAGTACTTCTATGTCATCTCTCAAATAAAATACTTAAGAAATGCTCTTGAAATCTATAGAGAATTTCCCCGTTACTTTTGCAACGCTAATTTAAGAAAAGAGGGAAGGTTTGGCATATCATGTGGTTTGCTCAGGTGTTTTTCCAAAACCACACATTGTTGAAAGATTAATGAGTGGAGCTATAGAAATCAATAATTCTTAGTCTAAGATACAAAAATAAGATTGAAAGGCAACACATGACTTGAAAATGTTTGAAAGAGAACACAAAATACACAAGCTTTCTCATGAGCTGGTTTTGGTAAGGGTGGGTTCCCACACACCCAAAAAACACAAACATAGAGATGTGGTAATTGATCCTCCCAAGTTTGAAAGGAATGATGTTTTTCAGGCACGACATACTACATCACTACCACAAGTGGAACGATCAGAGCCTTTTTTCCCACCTTTATCTTCGGAGGAAATAACAATGAGGATCACTCAGGATCAAGTAACCCAAGAAAATATTGAAGCTAATCCAGTAGACAACCAATTTTTAAGTCTAGGTATGAAAACATCTTAGACCCTACATACTAAGGATGTAAATATGCCTTCGGTTGAAACATTTCATAAATCTACAAAGACCTAAACTGATGTGATTGATGTTTCTATTGGTGAAGAATTTTATATATTAGATGCACTTGATTTGTCTTTGAGTGAACCAAAAATGACACCACTAGATGGCCTTAAAACAAATAGGGAATTGGAAAGGAATAATCATGTATTAACTAGTGAAGAGAAAATACAAGAAATAACAACTTCTTCTATAGAATAGGTGGTTTCAGAATCAGAAAAACTAGATTTCCTTAGCGGAGAGGACATTAATGTAGAGATATCAGTGGAAGAGATTTTTTTCCATTCTTTTAAATTTACTAAAGTTGATGAGCTTTTTCAAGTAAGAAAATATATCTTTGAAGAGAAAATAGAAGTGGCACAAGATGAAACTGCTAGAGAGAAAATCATTTCTGATATAGATATACAACCTCTAGATGGGAATATGAAGTTTCCATTAGAAGAAAAACCCACCTAGAAATTACCTAATGTATCATTAGAATATGATTGTCAACTCAATAGATTTTGGGGAATGAAGAGCCTACAATACAATCATTGGTACAAGAAAATTTTGGGGGAGAAATTGAGTCTAATGTGGAATCAATCAAATAAATAAGGAAGGAATCTCCCTTAATTACTAATATAAATCAAGAAAATAATGATCAATCCAAAGTTCTAGACCAATGAGTAGGAAAATTGAAATAATTATCAACACAAGGTGAGAGTAGCAAAGTGGCTATTGAAATAAATGATGAAGAGTAGGAAAAATCACTGGTTCAGGATGAACAAAGGGTGTTCAAGAAACTGGTGGTTGTCCCTAAGAAACCCCAATAGGAGTCAAACTAAGAAAAGGCTAGAACAAGTTTGGTAAAAGGTTGGATCAGTGAATTAATTTTGAATTAGGAAAATGAGGTCCTCCTTGTTAAAGCCATTGACCTCACTACTTTTTCTTTTCCAAAGGTGGTAAGAGACTCAAAAAGGGATAGGATTATCACCAAAACTCACACTTATTCATTACCAGCCAAGAATCTAGAAATAAAAGCCCCTTTTGAGGGAAAAACTATAGAACATGTGACAGTTAATGGTTATAATGTTCAGATCATTCCCTTAAGGAATCCCTCAAGAGACCAACTAAAACAAGGAGTATCTTAGGTAGTGAATGACCTTTTGCAAAAGGTGGAAAAAGATAGGGTGACGAAAAATATTTTAAAAGAACATGTTAAAGCCTTGAGTTCTAGTTTGTAGCAGTTGATTGGGAATCCTAGTCATACTCGAGCAAGTTACTCTATTGATACCCCTGAGGGAATGGAATTTTTTTAAAAAGATGTTAAGAAGGTCAAGGCAGTGGATACACGGATTGAAAAATTAACCAAAAAGGGAAAAAAAGTAATTGAAGAATCTAGATCAAAGTATGAAGAGCACAAGAATAGACTTAATGAGATCAATGAGATAATTGAACAATGTGAAAATGAGATCTTCTACTTTGAGGGAATTTTTCCCAAACTAGACCACATAACTCAGCTCAGTGATGAATTGGTTGAGTAGGAAAGAATTGTGCTAGTGGAATTCAAAGGAATTTAGCAAGGCATAGAAGATTTATAAAAAATTAGAGTGAAAACCTTGAAAGGGATCAAGGAAAAGCTTGAAATCAAAATAAATTTGGTTGATGACACTCTTGGTGCCATTGATTTGAAATTTGAGGATATGGTGTCTAATAAATTTAAATAGGGTTACAGTGATTTGAAAATTCATATTTTTCTTAAATATTTTGAAAATAATATTCAAAAGGATGATTTCTCCTATGAAATCATTAAAATAATGAGAAAGGTTAAGAACAAAATTACCAAATTATATTCTAGGCCATTGGAGTACAAACAAAAGATGGGTCATTGCATAGATGCAATAGCTAAAAAAACACTAATCTTACAACACCACACTAGACTAGATGAGGAAAAGATAAATGAGTTGTTGCAAAGGTATTATGCATACATGAAAACGTTGCTAGAGGAACAAGATGCAGAAATGGAAGCCGAGGAGGAAAAGAATGCAAATATAAAAGATGATGAACAAGCTTAGCCGTGTTATTCCTTAAGCTATATATTCTTTTCATGCTTCTTCTCTAAATTGATGCTTTAAACTAATTTTTTTTTACATTGGATATAATTTTTATTCTAAACTTTATTGTTTCCTTATATCAATTGAAAAGTGGAAGAATGTAGTAGTTTCATATTGACTTAGATAAAATTTTATATACATTTGGATAAGCATGTAAACTATTAATATTTTTGTGCTTTTTGCATTTTGAAAAAGGGAAAAAAATGGGGTTCTATAGGGGCTCCTTCCCAAGATAAAGAAATATATATACATGCCAAAAGTAGGGACAATAAAAGGAAAGCAATATTCAAATATTTTTTAGTGTTTTTTCAAAATTTCCTCCTAGTAGGGGAATCTTGTTGAAAAGATTATGCTTTCTCAGCATGAATTTTCTTTAACCTTGTGTTTTCTGAACAAATATGATTGACCCTACTAAGTCCTAGGACATTCCCATGTCCATCAATGATTCCATAGTCATTGTAGGACAATTCATGATCTGTTGGAGCTCGATTTTCTTCTGTTGTGATGACACCTAGTCCAGAAGATCCAAACCACCTATGAAAAATGTTGTTTTTCATTTCAACTTGTGAAAGGTTGACTTACTAGGAGTGGTTTGAGAGGGGACATCCAGGGTAATTGGAGGGGAAAGTATTACACTTTGTTGAACAGGTAGATTTTGAGGTCATGAGCTTGACCCAGTTTCCCACTTCTTGTGAGGGGTGGATTTTCTCTTGGAGATGGAATAGGTTGAGGTCCCAAAAACTCATTCTAAAACTAAGGAGCATGATGCATTAAGTGGGTGGATGACCAAATTTAAAATCTCCCCCTATTTTCTTGAGTAGAGGATATTGCTTCTCTTGAATGACGAGAAGATAATGACTGATCCTATTCTCCTTCTGAGATAATTATTAGAAGTTGATGATGTGGTTCACCTTTTCTCTTACCCACAAATGATGATTTTTTTTAACCTTGTTGTGAGGATATAGTCTCTTCTTATTTATTTCTCCAGAGAGGTGATCCTCTACTCTAACTCATCTACTTTGTGAGAAATTGTAGGCACATTATCAATGGAGGATTTCTCATATATCACATATGATTCCTTAGCAATATCCTTCGATACAAATCCTTCATCACATAAAAATGGAAATTGAAAATTATTTTTCCCAGATACTTGGGGTCATCTCTCGACCCATTATTTATTTAAATCTTGAAGATATTTAAGATGTTTTCATCTAAAGAGATGAAAGTACATAAATTGAAAGGATCCAAATAGAGGATTAATCCTAATCAGCTTTATAATAAGTGCTAATCAGACATGTCCATATGTGAAAGGTCCTCTAGTATCACCTATACACTCTATGTCAAAGATGGCCCTAACGAAGGCTTCATCAAGACCATTCAAGTCAAAGATTTGAGTTAAATCTTTTGAGGAAATTTCTTTTAGACTATGTGCTATAAGAAACTTCTCCATTTTTATGATTAAATTATTTATATTCAGAATAAGAAGGGAAATACATGATAGTGATGAAGTAGAACTAATTTTCTAATGAAATGGGTGCATATGGTTCTGATTTAGAGAAATATTTCCCATGAGATGAGGGAAATTTTGGCTCAGTTTGCACAACAAGTGTTTAAGAGTTGGAAGGGATTATGAATAAGAAAAGCTGGTCAATCAAAATGATTTGATAGGAATCATGTGTGTTAATTAACCTAATAAGACATGAAATAGAGTGTGTAACATCCAAGATGGATTCTTGAAAGGTAGATGCGGATATATGTCATATCTGAATTGTTTGGAAATTCTCAGAGGTCATCTAAAGTGATTATCTAATCAATATGTGAAAATAACTATTAAAATAATCTGCCAGAAGTGATAATCTTTTATCCCAGTCTAGTACAAATGGAACTAATTGAAAAGACTCACATTTTGTACACCTGGAAGTTTAAAGTAAAAAATTTAAAGGAATGCCATGTTTTAGAACAAGTATTATAAAGGGGAATATTCCTTGGAATGTTCATTCTTGTGGAGGGAAAATTTTGAAGGTTAGCAAGGGTATTGAGTGATATAAAGGAAAAGAGATAATCACACAAAGAAAAGGGTGGTTAAAATTTTCTAGGAATTGTTCAGAGAAAAGAAAGAGTTGAGTAAAACCCATTTCTCTAAGAGTTTATATGAGAAACTTTTTAACTCCTTTGTGTTTTTTGATAAATTTAATCATGTCAAGATGGTTGCAAGTGTTCATCCATTGATGAGCTTTGAGATAGTTAAATAAAACTTTCCCTTGCTAATAAATTTGAGGAGCCTTGAATCAAGTTTTTCAATCATGAACATTGTGGGGTTTTATTTCGTTTTAAAGATATTTCAAGTAATTATTCATGTTCCTATTGCAATCTTACGTTAGGAATTCCTATGAATCACATAATATATTATCCTTGTGGTTGTATTGTGGTACTTGCAATTGTGCTATGAAATGATTTATTTTTTCATCATGAAATAAACAATTTAAACTCACTTTATTTCCATTTTTTTGATACATATCATTTGTAATTCTATGAGTGTATCTTAGATGCGATGGACCAGGAATTTTTGATGTTTAGTTGAGTCTTTGACATTAAATTTTATGTTAAATTCTCAAAGAATGTGTGAAACTATTTATTTTTGGGATTCCATTGATATACATCTTGTTGTTGAAGGTTCATTATTACTACCTAAGATGTTTTTGTCATCTTACTTTCCATATTGTCTAACCTTTGTTGAAAATTCTTAGGAATTTGGTATAATCAACTTGATCTTGTTTAGTTCCCCAATGAAATTCATCTGAAAACAATAAATACTACAAGAATTACAACTAATTGCATTGTTTTTCCATAAATGTGAACATGATTTGCTGAATTTACCAATTATTTACTTAAAATATGTAGGAGAAATCAGGTTTTGTGTGTTGTCTTTAGTAACAAGAATCTTGTTTAGAAGATATCTTCACTTTCTAAAAGGGAAAACTCATGAGAGTTAGACTATGTTGCATTTACCATGATTCCTCAAGTTTTTTTTTTAAATATCATAGAATGACAGCCAATTATTATTGATCCATTCATATCCTTCACAAATACAAGTTACAAAAGAGGTCCTCTCAACCTGGTTGAAGGCACAACGTAAAGTAGTGTGGGTAGATGAAACCCTTAACATGGTGATGGCTAATTTTTCCAAGTTTGAATGATAAAGAGTCATTCAAATCCCTCCTAGGCTACAAAAGCACTTGAAATATGATTTATCTTCCTCTAAGAATCCCTCTCAACCTGTTGATGTTTCTCAACTATCAAAGGGAAATCAATCTGGGTACCAAGATCGATCTAGCACCGTTTATGGGGAACGCTATTTATGCAAGTACATACACATATTTACCTCTGGTAATGATTCTTATATGATTTTAATGCAAATGCATTATTTAAATGTTATCCAGTTGTAACATTTGTAAGGATTTTGTGAGATTAAAAGTTTGTTGTGTAGTATTTTCTAGTTTTAGTAAATGTTGCACTAGATCATACTGATAGTGATAAATACTAACAAAGGATGATCAGATCCATTGAGATTTGTAGAAATTGAGTATTGATATACAATTGACAAGTTACTTATAGTGCTTCAGCAAATCTAAGGTGAAAATCCTTGGTGGTGACTCCGTATCGGTTTGAATTTTTTTGTAAACACCTGTGTCTTAATCTTCGTCAAGTAAGACTTGTTGGTAATATTTGTAAAGATGGAAGGAAAAATGTATTTCTTTAGAAAGGATCCTACTAGAATATTGTTTCCATGTCTTTGAAAAAAAAATCCAAAGGGAAGAAAATTCTAGATAGAATTAGGGTATCAAGAGTCAAGCGAGAGAGAAATACCAGCTGTCGAAAGTTACCAACCTATAGTTGATGATTGTCCAACATCTTCAAATAGTTAAAAGTTGATTAGTCCTCATATAAATTTAACTACTCAAGCTAGTGAGGGGCCATCATTTTGTATCTGGGATAAGTGTTCCTCATTACTTTCCTTTATCACTTAAAATTGATAGGGTAGTTTGTGAAACCAAGTCACTAAAGGATATTTACTTTGAACATCATACACATGTCTCCCAAAGATTCCTTATCCCAAACCATTTTAATCCTCCTACATAATCACCTTCCCAAAATAACATGCCTAATCCTCCACCTAGACCTCCTTTTTTTGTCAATACATTTTGAACAATTAATTTTAGAGGCATGGTTAGGTATCCTAATGTTGTACCACACAATGTGAGAAATAAGGTTCCTCAATTTTTAGGGGAATAATGCTATCACTGGTGATCAACATTTGAGGCTCTTCATTAATATCATGGAAGATTTTGAAATTGAATATGAGGATGTGTATATAAAAATATTCAATCATACTCTTGAATAAGATGCACGTGATTGATACAAATCATTACCAGATAACTCAATAGACCCATGAAATGAGATGAAGAATGCTTTCAAATTATAATATGGTGATAAGACTGACCTAAGATTTCTCTTATTTGAGTTTGATAATATACAAAATAATCCCAATGATTATGTGTAGGATTTCAATACCAGATTCAATAAGACTTTAAATAGATTACCCATAATTTTGAGACCTAATTATGAGTCTTGCCTAATTAAATATTCTCATGCATATGACAAGAAAGTTGCTTATAATTTGAGAGACAAGAACCCTGTAACTTTGAGGTAGGATTTCACAATGGCCTTACAAATTGAAAAAAATATCAAGGTATTTGGTAGAACACCTAAGAGGGAGGGTGTCAAACTGATTAATCCTAACAGTTCCCAGTCAAAAAAATTAGTTGATTTGGAGGAAGTTGTGAAAACTCTGGCTGGAGTAGTTAAGGAAATATCTTATAAGTTGGCTAGAGAAGAAAAATGAATAGGAAAGAGAGTCAACATAAACCACAAGATCAAGATATATTTGGAAATCATCCTAGGGGTGATCATAGATTATATGACATAGGAAAGGGTCCCATGGGATCAGGTAATAAACAACCCCAATCTAGAGAGAATAGACTGGTCCCTGATCCTTTGACTAATAGGGTTGCTCCAGTAGAAGAGGGCCATGTTATTGATTGGTGTGACAAGTTTTTTTTCCACATTCCCCCTGTGATTGAAGTAAGAAATTTGAAGAAACAAATGATGATTAAGCTTATGGTAATGTATGCATGATGGAATGCCCTGAAAATTAACAAAAAAGAGCCACTTCAACTGAGTTAATAAGTGTCATAACTGTTCAAGGTTTTTGAGATTGCATTCATTGGTTATTACCTCTCCCTTCTAATGATGAAGTTTAAATTGATATGGTACAGATATTTGACTTTCCTAATCATGAATTTGAATATTTGAGGGCTTTAATGATTAACAAAATATGATGGGGGAATTCCTTCTAAGGAAGACATGTAAATTTTAATGAATGCAGTAGTTACTAAGGAAAAGGAGTATAATACTAGAAGTAGAGTTATCAAAGGGGTAGGTCCTCAAGCTAAACCAAAAACCCCACTTCTCACTAATATCCCACAGGAACCTCTTAAAAACGATACACTTAACAAAGGCCCTGTTACTCAAAATAAGTCTTGTACCCCCACTCATTCCCAAACTGTAAAGACTCTCATACTACTAGAAGGAGCCATAAATCTCCCTCCCAACATAGTCTTGCCTAAACATGTTCCTTGTGATATATCCTATATTTTGAGTCAAATTAAGGGTACTTTTCTTATTTATAAATTTATCAAGATCCAGGAGAATAGAAAAATGACATATGAATATTTGGGATTTAAAGAAGAAATGATAACCCAAGGAAAAAATGTGAATGGTGTGGATGTTCCCCTATCATCGTAGAGATGGAAGTACCACAAGCCTTGAAATAATTCAAAGAATCACCTGAGGTATATTTGGGTAATTCACTTGTTGAGTCTCAGCTTTATGTAGATCCTTTTTATACTACTTTAATCATTAAGGATAGGTTGGTGCACAATTACCTGCTTGATTCAAGAGCCTCATGTAATGTGATTCCTCTTGAGGTAATGAATGAATTAAATATAAAAGTAACAATAGATTTTGGAAAGTTTATTGTTATGGATTCAAGGGAAGTGAGAGTGATTGGATAGGTTAAGGGATTGATAGTGCAGTTGGCAGGTTACCTGGGTAAGTGCTTAACCATGAATGTGGTCATTATGAATTGCCTGACCAAATGGGGAATTCTATTCTCAAGGAAGTGGGCTGTTAGTCTAGGGGGAATTTTACAAATGGATATATCATATGTAACCATAACAGTAAAATGAATTTTCCTAAAATTATATGGTGAAAAGAATATGTTACATCTGATTAAAGATCATAACAATGCTACTTATGAAGTATTATATGCAGATGTAGATGTTGATAATTTTGTTGGTTATGCATATTTTAAGGAGCATGAAATTGACAAATGCAAATTTCCTGAGAAATTTGGTTCCCATTGGATTTTGATGTTTGATGGAGCCTATTCTAAATTATGGAATTGTGTTGGTGTTGTCCTGATATCTCCAAATCGGGAAGAATTTAATATTTCTTTTAAACTTAAGTTTGAGTGTACAAATAATATTCCATAATATAAAGCATTACTTTTGGGTATAAGAATTTCTTTGAGGTATGGTATTATGGAAATTATTGTTAAGGGGGATTTGGAATTGGTAGTTGAAAAAGTTAGAAAATTGTATGCAACCAAAAACCAATGACTGAAGCAATATAAGCATGTAGTTTGGGATTTTATTGAAATGTTTGACTCTTTCAACATAATACACCATGACAGAAAATATAATACTATAGAAGATAGATTGGAAGTATTGGGATCAAGATTTGAAAAATGTACAATGTCTCCTTATTATGAGTATGACATTAAAATATTAACAAGACCATCTGTCCCTTATAATGTCAAACATTAGTAGGTTTTTGAAGATGATGACCAGATTTAGAGGTTTTTAAAAAATGAATAAGAATTTTCAAATCAGAATTTGGAATGGAAGCTAATGCTTTTTATTAATGAGGGTAAAGAGACCTTATTTGGTAAGGATATTATTCTATTTAAAATCAATAATATTTCAAGAGATTCGGTTGCATTAGAGTCAAAATTTCATAATTTTGATCACATTTTTAATAGACATATTGTTGCTTTGAGAGATGTTGAGGAACACAACTTGGGGAAAGATGATAAACCTAGAAAAATATGGCTAGGTAGTAACCTGTGTAAAGAAGAAAAGCAATTATATGTCCAGTTGTTGAAAAAGTACTAGGATTGCTTGGCATGGTCATATTTAGAATTAAAGGCTTATAGGAAAGACCTTTTCCAACATGAGATACCATTGGAAGCTAACGCCAAACCATTTAGGAAAACACAAAGACCAATCAATCCACTTCTTTCCCTAAAAATTCAAGAGGAATTTAATAAGTTAAGGGATGTAGGCATTATACAACCAAAAATATGTTCTTCATGGGTAGCAAATCTTGTACCAGTTTGAAAGAAAAATGGGGACATAAGGTTATGTGTAGATTTTAGGATTTTGAATAAAGAATTAATCAAAGACAATTATCCATTTCCCAATATGGTTAACATGTTACAGTTGGTCACTGGCTTTGAGTTGTTGTCTACTCTAAATAGATTGTCGGGATATAACCAAGTGGTAGTAAAACAATCAGAAAGGATTAAAAACACTTTCACTACTCCATGAGGCTCTTATGTGTATGTGAGGATGACATTTGGCCTGATGAATGTTGGGGCTACATTTCAAAGAGCTATAGATGTCGCATTGTCAGGATACATAAATGATTTCATTGTTGTATATTAGGATGATGTAACAATATCTTCAAGAAATAAAAATGAACACCTACAACACTTAGAGAAGATATTTTTAAGATGCAGAGAATATGGTATTTCATTGAACCCTAAAAAATGCCACTTTAGGGTTCAAAAAGCAAAGTTTTTAGGACATATTATATGAAAGTAGGGGATCATGACTGACCTTGAAAGACTAGAGGCTATTGGTAAGGTTCTTATTCCCAAAACAAGGAAAGGAATTCAATCCTTCTTTGGACAGATAAATTTCATCAGGAGATTTATTTATAACTTTTAGATATTGCTATCCCTATCACAAATATGATAAAAAAGGATCAGACTATCAAATGGGATGAGGAAGTCATCGAAGTTTTTACTAGAATTAAGGAAGCACTAAAGAATTCTCTTGTTTTTGTAGCTCCTAATTATAAAAAATATTTTCAAATATTTTCCTTTTCTTATGAAAACACCATTACATATGTACTATTAAAAAAGGATGAGGAAGTAAGTGAAAGGCCAATTTATTTATTTAGTAAAGCATTACAGGGAGCAGAGTTGAAATACACTATCATGGAAAAGTAGAATTTTTCCTTGATTAGAGATTAAAAAAATCAGACCATATATCTTGAGTTTTAAGATTAGAGCTTATGCTCCCCATACCACAGTCAAGGACATATTTTCAGAAATTGCAATTTCAAGTAAAATATGTCGATGGGTGAACAAATTTCAAGAGTTTGACATGGATATCCAAACTACTGAGTTGGTATGAAGTTTGAGCTTGGGAAAGCTGATGAAAAAAAGTGATTTTCAAGTGATAGAGATAAATAAGGTTGAGGAAGGAGATATGAATGTTCATGATAGATTAGAAAATTCCACTTCGTACAAGGACATCATGTTTTATGTCAAACATTTGTAATGTCCAGGGAATCTAAGGAAAAACCAAAATAGGGCACTCAGGTTGGCTTCCTAGAAGTACATCATCACTGATTATGGATTGGTATGGAAGAATACTCAAAGAGTTATCCTAAGATGTATTATTGAGGATGAAGATCCTAAATTAATTAGATATTATCATGGAGGATTTTATGGGGGGAATTTAATTGGAAGAGTAACTGCCCACAAGATCTTAAGGGATGGTTATTGGTGGCCCATAATTTTTAAAGATACAATTTTTGTTAGTAAGAAAATGTGAAAGTTGTCAACTATTTTTAGGAAGATTGAAAGCTTCAAGATCTCTCCCTTTACAACTAGTATCAATTGAAGCCCCTTTTAAGTAGTGCGGTATGGAATTTATTAGGGAAATTTCAGATCCTTCAAGTGAAAGCCACATATGGATATTGGTAGCTACTGATTACTTCACCATACGGGTTGAGGAAATCCCTACTAAGAAAGCAACACATCATATTGTTATGGATTTTATCTTTAAAAACATTATTTGTAGGTTTGGAGTGCCTGCTGAAATAGTTGCTGACAATGCTATGATTTTTTGAGATAAACCCATAGTGGCCATGTGTAAAGAGTATGGGATAAACCCAACATATGCATTTAATTACAATCCTCAAGGTAATGGACAAGCCGATTCAACCAATAAAAAAATGTTGTAGATAATTAGGAGGACATTGGAGATAAATAAACAAAGATGGGGTGAACAGTTGAAGTTTGTTGTTTGGGTAGATAGAATCACTACTAAGAGAGTTATTGGAAAAATCCCATTTGAATTGGTATATGGAACTCAATCCCTCTTTCCCCTGCCCATTAAATTATCTTCTTACCAATTTATTCAACAATTTGAGGATAAAGAAGTCATCCCTTATGATGCAAGAATAAATTAGATTGTTGAATTGGATGAAGAAAGAAGAGAGTCCCACCAGAGACATTTGAAATTTACGGAAAAGCCAAAAAGATTATTTTATAAAAAGGTAACTCCTAGAGTTTTCATCGTGGGAGATCTTGTATTATTATGGGATAAAAGACATGAGGAAAAGGGAAAACATGGAAAATTTGATGCATTATGGATGTGTTCTTATTCCATTTACATCAAAATTAGCGAGCATACATTCTCTGTAAAGGATCTAGATGGAGAATTACTTGAGTTTCTTGTTAATGGAAAATACCCAAAACATTTTTTTTTCTGATTTCTCAAATTGCGGTACACATTAATGAATAGTGTACAAATTTTCTATTTGTTTTTTAGTTTTTGTTTTCTGTTTGTCCTGGTCGTTGGTGACCAGTTGTTTTGGGTTTTTCAGTTTGTTTTGTTGAGAGTGGTTGCTATCACTTAACCTAGTACGCTACTGCTTTACTCCATGGTCCAATGGATTTTGACACATGGTCTGTTATATTTTTACTATGGTTTTTTCTTAAGGCACTCGCAAGAAGTTCACACCCCTAAGTTGGAGCCAATGTTGGTGCTCAAATTAATCTCACACCTCTTTGTTTGAGCTTTGCCTTCATTGTCTGTTGTGTTTTTTATTTTCCTATCGGGGTACAAGTTGATCTTTTGGTTCTCTTGTATGTGGATTTTTCTTTCCTCTTTTTGGTCAAGGATCATGTCTGAGTATTTTCCATTTCTTGGAAATTCTTGCAGGAAATCAATCATGAATTAGGTTTGAAATCTGAAGGATCACCTGTGTAAAATGTTCCTTGGTCATGTCTCTACTTTTGTTTTGTGTTCCATCACCCACTATTACGTGGCAGTTCTTGATTAAATTCGGTATGTTGGGTTTAAGTTACAAACTTATAAGCTTCTATTTCATCTACAAAATGCAAAGTTGGTTCCATGAACCGATGAATATTATTTGAATATTCATAATCATAAAGCAACAAAAACAAATTTTCAATTCACCTCTGAAGGTGTACAGTTGTCGTAAAATGAATGGATGTGGGGAAGTGGTAGATAGTTGTATTTTTGTGCACTAGGGATAAAAAGTAGAAAAGTGTAAAAAGGTTCTCAAGACCCACAAAGGATACGTGGTTATTTTTTATGTAAGAAGCGGGGAAGTGGGTCATCAGAGAAATTTGAAACTTTTGGTTTTAAATTGAAAATGGAATATAATTACAGAAAGGGCCCGTAGTTCTGCTATCACTTAAATGGGACCATGTGTTAAGCCCATGTTGAAAGGTAAAAAGAGGAAGGGAAAGTCAAATGGCCGAAAGTGTATGAGTTTTAAAACATGGTGAAAATACAAAAAATCTCCCTGAGCCCGTATTAATGAAATATTTTTCCACGTGCATGGCTCACTCTTAAAATTGAGAAAGGTGGAATGAAAGGATATGATACAACACATTAATTTCTTCCACCATCAATGCTTCTATGTAGATAAAACATATTTGAAAGGCTAATACATCTTCAAGATATTTCCATCAATACCAATTTTACTTGATTTAGAGTTATAGAAATAAAGATATGCTCATTTGAAGCTTTAGGGCTCTGGTGAATGATGCCTAGTGGAAACTAGCATCCAAAATAGGCATGTGAAAGTGCCAAGAATCCACTAAAATAATTATTTATCTCTCTTAAATCCACCAAAAATAGATAATTACTCTTCTAATTTAAAGGGCTTGAGGAGATATTTCCAGTAGTACCAATTTTTCTTGATTTGGAGTTATAGAAAGAAAGTTATGCTCATTTGAAGTTTACATGGTCAGGTGAATTATGCCTAGTAGCTGCTAGTTTCAAAAATAGGTTAGAGAATTATACCTAACAATCACTAGTCTCAAAATTAGGTAGGTAAAAGTGGCTAATGACTGTTAATCTAAAAATTAGGTAAGAAAAAGTTCCTAGCGGCCACTAACCTCAAATTATCCTAAAGATTGCTAGCTTCAAATTATCCTAGTGACTGATAGCTTCAAATTATCCTAGAAACCACTAGCTTCCAAACATCATAATGACTTCTAGCCTTTAAACATCTTAGTGACCGATAACCTATAAAAATCAACTAAGATCATTTGTGATAAGTTATCCAAATTCTTAAGGGGTGTAAATTACAAATAACATATATTATATGAAGTAAATTTTGTGATGTGTGTTCATTAAATTTAATATTTTTATAAGAAGTGTGAAATAATGATATTAATTTTCATGATCAAAGGGATGGTCCAATACTTACCCTTCATAATGAAATTTTTACTATCCCTTCAAATTTGATCACTAGTGACCATGTGATTAACTAAAATTAGACCTAGGTGCAAGGAAATAATAACCTTAGTTAATCAAATTAGGAGAATTAAAATGTTGTACAAATGTAGTAAATAATATAAAGTAGATGCAAATAAATATGGTAAGTGAAATCAAACCCTAGATGTGCACATAGTGTCATGGGTCTGAGAATAAAATATTGAAGTGTAGATGAACACTCAAGGACCCTGCGAAGAGAAAATATTGAGGATATGAAGTGACTGCAGCGCATGGGAGTATACTGGGGCACTCGGAGGTGTGCTGGTCTATAATCTAGGTGCTCTAAACATTGTAAATACTGAAAAACCTATAACTGGTAAGGTCACAAGTTGGTTCCAAGCCTTCCCTATTTCTCAGAATGGATCTACTAGCTGAGATAGAAAATGACTTGCATTTTAAAGAGAAGTATCAAACCCTAGAAAAATAAAAGATACATATGAATGGGTCATATTGGCCTCATCTTCCAAACTTGGGGTCTTATAACTGAGTTCTACACTACATTTCAGAACCAGATGTAGTTTTGGTGTGTGTGTGTGTGTGTGCATGTCGTGCTCTAGGTGGTCTCGTGTTAGTCACACTTTGTAAATTAGTGAGCCATATTAACTATAGAAAATGTAAATAACATGTGTGAATGGAATATAATAGAATCCATCCCATTATGAAGTGTGTGTGGTGCTTATCTCTTAGCCTTGATGCATGGCACTATGTGGATGCAAGTGATGCAACTTTAGATGGAGTGATAGTAGTGTGTAATGTTGTGACCTATGACCATTATTATGGAATTATAACTTTATATTTATAGGGATCTCAAGCTTAATTTCATAATTAATCCCGATAGTACCAACTAAGAAAAGGATAAAGACAACAAACATCTAGAAATGACCCAAAAAGGAGTAAAAGGGTATTTGCATAGATCAGGGTGCCCAAAGTGGGATCGGGGCGCCACAGTACAGGCTGTGGCACCTTGTTTAAGGAATAGGATGTTGGGGCAATTGTGAAATGGATAGATAAGTGCTTGAAAATACATAAGAACTACAAAAAAAATGTAAAATAAATATGGCCAAAAGGTGGGATTAATTAGTACTTTTTACACTTGAGAACCATTTAAATAGAAGTACAATATCGGGCCAAATTATGTGTAAAGTGCATAATTTTGTGTCTAGATTTTGTCCCCACTTTATGTCAGCGAATGAAAATCTTGGTAACAAAAAGTAGATAGAGACGCGTACCTGATATCCATATACAGTGTCGAAGAAAACATGTCAATGGACTACAATCAAACATGGAATGAAAAAAATAAAATTAGAGGAGTGTGGATTCTAAAGATGAAAAATGTGCTTGAAAAGTGATGAGAGTGAACCTAGGGTGGAACGCATGTGTAGTTGTCACAATATGTAGTGTACCTGCACGGTTAGTATGCCAAATACTATCATGGTTTATTGTCGTTGTTACTTTCATTGTTATTGTTATTGTTTCCCCCAATTTAACTGTTTGTTTCTAATGCAAAGGACTTGCAAGGAGAAAATGATCAAGTAGTCAAATATTTATATATGTAAAAACATTGTGTAAAATATGCAAATATAAAATACTCTAGGATGAAAGTGTAAATAGAACATGTGCACCTGATCCATGTCGATAATAAAGGTGTAGAAGGATATCTTTTACTATTTTTATATTTTTGGGAGATCTCACACCACCCTGGCTAAAGATTTGTAGGGAGGAGATGATTTGTGTCCTCCAGCTCTAACTGTTATTGCTGAAATTTGTTGAAGATATATCTATACTTTTTTCATGTTTTAAGCGATCTGACATGATTGGATAGAGAAGTGTAGAGAGGAACACCCACTTTAACCCTCAAGCCTATAACTACTTCATAGAATCACTAAAGGACACCATTTCTTGTTTAGGCCATTGTGTATAAAGTTCAAAGATTAGTCTGAACTCAATCACTATGTCTGAACTAGTGTAAATAAGTTGTGTTAGTAGAAAACCCTCAATGATTCCCCCCTCTTTGGGGGCGCATGTGATGACCTTGGAAGGAGAATTCTTCCCCAAAAAGAAGACCAACCACAATCTAACCTATAGAAATCTTCCCCGCAGGGGGAAAGGGAAGCACCTTCTAGATACCGAGGTGCACAAAAATGGGGATGGCTATCAAAAAAATATTTGTGTAAAAACACATACATGCAATAAGAAAACTTTATATTACACAGACAATGTAGAAATTACCAAACAAAGTAGTGTAAAAATGCAAGAAAAAAGAAGATCGCACAAATTTGGTTTCAAACATGGGACATAACTCATAATATCACAAGACATGCAAGACCGTCATTGCCAAAAACAATAGACAAATGTGCACACAAGAAAAGATAAAATCCCACATACAATAGAAAAAAAAGCTAACAAGTAGAAATAACAAGTAGCCATGGGATCATGTAATCCTGCAAAAATAAGTGGTACACATGTAATACCTATTATCAAATTAGAGTGATAACTTATATGTCAAAGTGTGTATGAACAATTATTATAAGATGCTAAGTACAAAATGAAAGAATAACACCTATAAAAGATGAATGTAGATTCCCCCAGCAATCAATATAGGAAGGGTAGAAGGAGAGAATCCATGCTGCGTGTAGATTATTGTATCTGCAATGACACTAGACAAAGGCCTGAGTGTGCATGTGTGTATGATAATGACATATAATAAATAAAGATAACATGTGTAGTAAACTGACCATGTGATACACTAGTAAGAAAGAGAAAAGCTACTAAGACATTACAGTATGTTGTGGATGGATGGAATGGAATGGAAGATGCTTTCAAAACTTACCAGCCGAGTGGATGGAATGTTTATGCAGTGAGGTTCATTTTTTCCCGCTCAACAGTTAAGAGTGAAGCGTAAGTAAGAGTGCACCATTAGGAAATGGTTGACTATTGTTTGTTTTTTCTAGTGCATGGTGATGAAATGTGACACAGGGAGAAGATGTGTGTGGACTCTATAGCCTAGGTATATACCATGGATTTGTTGAATGAAGGAGTGATGATTTAGACCTAAGCGTATATCACTATAGGATGAGTGTATGGAGATGAGACATATGGAAATTTGTGCATGGATCTAATAGCCTAAGCATATACCATATCTTTTTTGAATGACAGAGTGATAATCTATCCCTAAGCGTATATCACTATGAAATAAAAAGGTGAGAATGGGTGATGATTTAGCCTAAAGCGTATGTCACTTGGGGATGGAAAAGAAGGGAGTGGTGATGTACCCTAAGGTGTAGGCCACCTCCAAATGATAAAATGGGGCTTGTGATGTATCTTAAAGTGTATACCACTACGTGATGAAGAAGAATAGGTGGTGATTTATCCTAAAGTGTAAACCACTAAGTGACTAGTAGGATAAATGCTTATGTAATAGAATGACGTAGAATAGGATATAGAATATGTGATGATAGGATGTAAGAGGATAATGAAAATTTGATGAAAAAAGTGGTAATTTAACTTAATGTGTATACCACTACATCATGATATAAGGAAATGGTATATATGGCTGATCGGATAATAGAATAACTAGAAATGATGAAGGGAGTGGTGATTAAACCTAAGGTTTATACCACTACATGATAATAGAAGGAATGATATTGTAATAGAATAACCTGGAATTGATAAAAGGATAATTTAATAGAATAATAGAATATGTGATGATAGAATGTGTGTTTATAAAAGTTTTTCCTGTTAAGTTAAAGTTAATAAACAAGAAACTAAACTATAAAACATCAAGATGACAGGGTTTAACAGTACTCGATGATAGGTGTGGATTGTATTAAAGCTGTGATGCATTTATATAATAGCTAAGCTCTTCTCCTGTAAATGACTCTATAATCAAAGACATCTCAAAAAAAATTTAATCAGTAGAAAATAATAAGTGGGTTGTCTGACAGAATTCAGTACCTGGAAGTCAAAGGAATCCCTCACAAGGATGTCAACCCATTGTTTATACAATCAAGCAATAGATATAAGAAATCATGATAATTGGATGGATAAAAAATTATAATCATTTTGACAGTTAAAGAATTTTATTACAAATACATAATGAAAAACTAAAATATATAAGCTATAATTATAGATATCTAAATCCAATTCAGTATCAGAATCCTCAGATAAGGATAGGTTTTCGAAAGTAAACTCAAGATAATCTATCAAAGATTCCTTGAGGTAGTAATAGTTGAAGTCATCAATATATTACTTCCTAAATAATTCAGAGGTGATTTCAAACTCTTCGTTCTCTGAATTGTACTAATAATCAGATGTTGTGTTTTTATATGGATATTTTGGCTATTTAGTGGGTTCATATTGATTCGTCAATTCAGAGATTGAGTTCCAAATCTCCAACCTTGTCTCAAAATGATATTCAAACCAAGCTAATTCAGCTCAAATGCATAATATCTCAAAGTATGCCTCCAAAATTCATTTTCATCCTCTCGAATTCTTTGAGTGATCTTGAAGAAGTTATGTAACTACTATGAAGGGACTGAATATATCACAAAAAGTTCCAAATCAAGTTATATGTCGTATTTTTAACAGTGTAATGGATGAGGAATAATTGGAAGAGAATTTATACTAGTTATCTTGTGTTCTTGGCCACATATAGCCATCTACAGAAACCCACTGTAGACACCAAATTTGTGTCTTACGACCCCTTTGTGACTCGCATCTCATCTTGCAATTTAGCCTCATCACCTAAAACTTACACAATTATTTGTTAATTACCTTGTAATTGATAAATCCACATCACCTTACCTGCCACCTCATTTTGCCACCTCATCATGACCTAGACCTAACCGTAAACTAAGCTAATTAAGACCTATAACTTGGTCCACATCTACACCCATGACTAGGGACCCCTTTCTCGCACCCAAAACCGACCTTCTAGTCACTTGACCAAGCCCGCAACTGATCTCTCGGGAGAAAAGTAGGGAAGGTGGGCTATTTTACTAAAAATAGCCTACTTTTTCGTCATCAATGCCGGTTCCTACTCGACCGCCGTCGGTTACGTAACCGCCATCGGTTCCCTGTAAATGGGCTCCCTGAACCAAAATCAAAGGTGGAAGGATTTTTGAATCAATAGAGATCATTTGGGAGTGATCAAGAGAGTCCAGATCTTCACTTGACCGAGCAGAGATGAGTGGAGAAACCAGAAGAGTTTGCAGCAAAGGAGATCAACTTGCGTCTTCGTCAAAAACCAGTAAGTCACATCTTGCATGTCCTCTGTTATAACATTTCTTATGCTTTTTGAATCACAGTCCTCATAAATCCATTCCTGAATCCACTACCCAGCGTGCCATTGCATCTAACTATCATTCATCTACCTCTCATCACCTTATTTCCTAATATCACCTATATACAGCCTTACAAACAACACAACCACCCCATAAAACAACCAACCTTCAGATCTTAGACCATACCGATATCGGTTATCCTGACTATAACCAAAAACCATCCTTTCACCTACCCAGTTCAACGAAGCAATTTAATTGATATCTCATAGTATTTTCTGTTAATTCATATTGGCAGGGGAACTGACCACCTTCAAAAGGAAGTTTTATATTTCCTGGGCCCAAGGCAGTTCCCTCATTTATTGTCTAATCAAAATCGTGTGGTCTTGTGTTCTTATTTTCAGGTAGTCCTTCCAAGACAAAAAGGAGTTCTTCGCAGTCAACCTGATCTTTCTCTATGGTACGCGCACACCATCTCGACGTTCAACAGGTATTCCTCCTAGCCCTAACCTTATCTTTTTCTAAAAGGAATGAAACATTTCGAGTGAAACATTTTGGCACAAAACAAAACAAACAAACCAAAACAAACAAAACAAAAACAAACAAAACAAAAACAAACCAAAACAAACAAAACAAAACAAAAACAAACAAAAAACAAACACAAAACAAAACAAAAACAAACCAAAACAAACAAAACAAAACAAAAACAAACAAAAAACAAACAAAAAAACAAAACAAACACAACAACCAACGCCGGCCGAGATACGACTGACGCCGGTCAACCACACAGAACACAACCCCTAAAATTGGTGAACCGATGTCGGTCGCTTAGCAACCGACATCGGTCGCTGTTTTTTTCCCCCGGAGCCAAACCCCCACGCGGCCCCCAACCTACCTTTTTCCAATTTTCTACCAACATACCCACCCAAACACCCTAAAAACCTACCCACCTATCCGCCTTAGCCTATTTAGCCTATCTACCCTCTCCCTTTTTCAAATTATTTCCATTTTCTACTTATTTCCTAAATAATGTAAATTCCTACCCCACCACCTTACCATCCACTCTACACCATTTACCCTTTATCAACCCTATCCCTGATTTCCCGTTCACTCAATCTGTGATAGATTTGAGGGGGATTACCTATACCCTTAACAGGGGAAACCACTTCATATTATTGTCCGTGCAGCTTTACAAAACAAGCTACACGACAATAAGGGGCTAATGTAGACGCCAAATTTGTGTCTTACGACCCCTTTGTGACCCGCATCTCATCTTGCAATCTAACCTCATCACCTAAACCTTACACAATTATTTGTTAATTACCTTGTAATTGATAAATCCACATCACCTTACCTGCCACCTCATTTTGCCACCTCATCATGACCTAGCCCTAACCCTAAACTAACCTAATTAAGACCTATAACTTGGTCTACATCTACACCCATGACTAAGGACCCCTTTCTCACACCCAAAACCGACCTTCTAGTCACTTGACCAATCCCACAACTGATCTCTCGGGAGAAAAGCAGGGAAGGTGGGCTATTTTACTAAAAATAGCCTACTTTTTCCTCACCGATGCCGGTTCCTACTCGACCACCGTCGGTTACGTAACCGCCATCGGTTCCCTGTAAATGGGCTCCCCGAACCAAAATCAAAGGTGGAAGGATTTTTGAATCAACAAAGATCATTTGGGAGTGATCAAGAGAGTCCAGATCTTCACTTGACCGAGCAGAGACGAGTGGAGAAACCAGAAGAGTTTGCAGCAAAGGAGATCAACTTGCATCTTCGTCAAAAACCAGTAAGTCACATCTTGCATGTCCTCTGTTATAAAATTTCTTATGCTTTTTGAATCACAGTCCTCATAAATCCATTCCTGAATCCACTACCCAACGTGCCATTGCATCTAACTATCATTCATCTACCTCTCATCACCTTATTTCCTAATATCACCTATATACAGCCTTACAAACAACACAACCACCCCACAAAACAACCAACCTTCAGATCTTAGACCATACCGATATCGGTTATCAGTAACCGGTATCGGTTATCCTGACTATAACCAAAAACCAGCCTTTCCCCTACCCAGTTCAACGAAGCAATTTAATTGATATCTCACAGTCTTTTGTGTTAATTCATATTAGCAGGGGAACTGACCACCTTCGAAAGGAAGTTTTATATTTCCTGGGCCCAAGGCAGTTCCCTCATTTATTGTCTAATCAAAATCGTGTGGTCTTGTGTTCTTATTTGTAGGTAGTCCTTCCAAGACAAATAGGAGTTCTTCGCAGTCAACCTGATCTTTCTCTACGGTACGCGCACACCATCTCGACGTTCAATAGGTATTCCTCCTAGCCCTAACCTTATCTATTTCTAAAAGGAATGAAACATTTCGAGTGAAACACCCACCCTTCATCATATGTTAGCAAAAATAGAGAAATAGATGTAATGGATAGGTGATAATCTGATAAATATTACAACTGTCAAAAATGATAGGAAAACCAAGATTTTATCCAAAACGCTAAAGATTCTAAATTAGATTAAACATTATAGAAATTGATATGTTATTGACACTTCGATTGAATTTTTAATAAACTAATTAGTTCTAGATTTTTTATATTGGAAAATAGAGGGTTTTGACAACTATGGATATTTATAACAAAGAGATAAAAGACGCAAATAAACAATCTTACCTTGATTTTTGATGAAGATTGAAACTTTCTGAACCTGTAGATTGGTGAAGATTAATCATCTCCTAAATGAAACATATTAAACAATGTGATGCAGAAGCACTTGATGACAAAGGATGTGTGGTTACAGAGTGAACTTGTGCAAAAAAACATCTTGAATAAATTTATGAATGAAGGAGGATGCGCAACTGAAAGCTTAGAGCTCTTGGATGGGCTGTAATAAGATCTTCCAAGTCGGAAAAATTATAGAGAGATTATGTTGTTTGAAACTAAACTCAAAGAAGGCTGATAAGTATTCACAATTGAAGATATGGAAAATTACAGAGAATAGACTTGAAAATGCAAGTAGGTTGGTCTGAAATGAGGCTAGGAATCAATCTTATGTAATCAATGGTGTTTACCTAATCACCGATGTTTGCATTTTTATTTTATTTTTTTAGGTAATAGTTGTAAATATTTCCTAACATAAGCTTATTTGTTTATGTTCGAGGGATAAGATCGTGAATTCATTTTTCGAATGGGATGAGGTGTCATGTGAGGTGTCTTAGTTGTTAAGAAAATTGTTAGATTATATTCTATTTTGGCTAGGTTATTTAGTATATTTCTTAGTTAGTTTAATTATATTTATTAACCTAGTTTTTAGGATAATATGATAGATTATATTTAATAAAATTAAATATCAATATCCTATAGTAGATAGGAAAAAATATTGATTTTATGAATTATATTTAAATTTATATTAATTTGATAAATTGTAAGTGTGAATGGGATGAACTATTGATGCCGGGGGAGTTGTATATTTTGGTGTGTACATTTTCCCTTTTTTATCTGATAACTTAAATGTAAAGTTTCAAACAAAAATGATGGAATCATTTATGGGTGATCTCACTGCAACACAGTGCAGGGGAACACCTATGTTTGTATGTAATGTGTTTCATAATTACCACAGTTCGTAGGGATATTGAAACAAGATGTCCTACCATTGGACCAAGTGATAGGGGAACCAAGGAGTTTAAAAGCTTTGGACATACAATCTATAATGGTATGCTAAAATAATAGGAAATCCAAATGATTGGGTTAAAGGGCACATGTCCTACAAGCAAATGATAGATCCCGATATAGGTTTGTTTTTTTCTAAATATTTCAAGGACTAAGGTCCATTAAAAATGGGAATTTTTTGTGGAAGGTTTTGATTGCCATGATTTAGGGAAAAAATGGGCACGTATGCCAATAAGGTATGATGCGTAATTATTTAAAGGGAAAATCAGCGGTGATTAAGGGAATTACCGGTGATTCCCCTAATGTAAAATTTGGAGTTATAAAAGCCAATTCATGGGGTCATATCACCATACGCTGAAAGTGACTTATTAGAGTAGTGAAAAACATCTTTTTAAGGCTAAAAGGGTGATTTCTGGATGAAATGGCAAGTTCAAGAAGGTAACGGAATCCCACGATGGTTGAGGTGAGTATTATATCCTTGTTTTTTTCATTTTTTTTAGTTTTAGGGTAGCTTCACCATTTTGTGGGGCAGTGTGAATTCCCTAGAGGAAAATCGCAGGAATTGCAGCTAATTTTTGTAACCGCCAATGTTTTTAGTAAATCACTGGCATTTGTTCCTACTATGTAAGAATTATAAATTTTCGAAAGCATATTTTGAATTGTTTATAATATTTAGGGTTTTATTATCATGATTTTTTGTGAAATGTAATTGATATAAGATGTGGAACTTTGTGGCTTTGCATTGTGGAGATATCAATTTTGATTCAATCTATTGTTTTTTTGTTTTTCAATATGGAAATTAAAATTTTTAATAGAGAAGTACTTAATCGTTATTTTAGATGTTATTGGTATTAATTTTTTTATTTGATGATATTGATGTTAATAATTTGTTTTTGATATGTTGTGAATGATTTTAATTTTCACTCACATATTTTAAATGATGATACTAATGTTAATTTATTTGTATCTTCTAGGTGGATGAAAAATTTACCATTCGGGATCATTTACCATTGATATTTGATCAAGCCATGGCTAATATGTAAGAGAATAATTGGGCACATGTCAAGGCCATAGGTTTTGGTGGTATGAGATATTATCAAAGGTTGCATAGATGTAGGTTTTTCATTTTAGCTTTACTAGAGTGATGGAATCCTTCCACCAACACATTTTAGGTACCTAATATGGAGATTACGGTTACTCTAGAGGATGTTCAAGGAATTATGAGGTTATAAATCCATGGCAAGGGTGTGTATCTTATCACAGAGGAGGAGTGAGATGATACTTTGACTAGATAATATGGGTTTGATATAGTGGAAGTCAAACTTGAGTCAGGAGGTTTTGCTTATGCTAGATCATATGTAGCTGAGAGAGTGGGATGTAATCGGATGACCATGATGATGATTTCCATTCTTTGGTATGTATTTCCTAATTCAGGAGGTGGCTGGTTTCCCTGGATGATGACGAGAGTTGTGGCTAATATGATGGAGGAGCAGATAGTTTTCGAGTGGGGTCCTACCCAACTTGCTTAGACATACAAAACGTTGTGGGCCTTAAAGGTCAAAAAGATATATGTAATTGAAATTTGGTTTCTACTATAGGCTTGGGCCTTCGAGTATATTGTTATTTCTTGGGTGGTGGGGTTGCCTAGGGTGATTGGTGACGAGTATCCCGATTTCATGAGAGGGAGGTAGGATGTCTTCTAGAGGCTGAATAGGAGAAGATCAAAATATTTTAGAGAGATGTTGTCTATACTATAGATTGGTGATGTGGTATGGAGGCCATACATATATTTTCTTATTTGGACCGAGTTTGATGGTGAGATAGTTACTTTACAACCACCTATATGGGTTCAAGGTCGCTGATTAGGAAAGCACAAGTTACACTGATTTGATTAAGTTATGAGATAGTTTGGGTTAACATAGGGAGTTTAAGTGGATCCTATACATTATAGATGAGAGGATGGAGATATAAGGACTCCATAGGAAGTTGTGATAGATCCTAAAGATATCGTGGATCATGAAGGAGCCACATGTCCCAATGATGAGGGTAATATTATTTCTATTGATGATGCAGGGGTTACCTCTAGTTATATAACATGGTGGACTAATGTATTGAGGATCTTAGATGGGGATTGGGTCTCTAAGAGAGAACCACAAAGATTCAATCGAGTGTGATCTCAAGAAGCTAGAGGAACAGTGATGCAAGAGGTAGTGGAGGGCGTAAAGGGTGATAATGAGGAGGATGGAGATGATGAGTTAGAAGAAGCCATAACTGTGGTGTCAGCTGACAATTCCATAGTAAAGGGTGAGATAGATGCAACCAGGAGGGTGAGGGATGACCTTAAGTGTACCTAAGATACATTGAATGTCGAGCAAGATGGCTTGATCAGTGAGAGAGATAGTGTGATAGTAGAGCAAGAGGAATACAAATATCAGTTAGACCTTGCTACCATAGATAGATATTAGTACAAGAATCCAAGAGGTGGGATTAGGAGGGACCTAGGGATTACTGGGCCTTCTACATCTAGTATAGAGTTAGCTGAGATGACACAAATTGAGAGAGAGTGGGCATAGGATAGCGGACATATATATCTAAAGCCATTGGGGCAAGGCCACAAGTGAGTGGTTAAATGCCACCTACAAGATCTAGGATAGTACCTAGAGCCAACTATGATGTTATACAAGTAGAGCATGATTATTATGTTTATTTGATTATAGTGTATGATGCTAATGTAGTTGTATAAGATGATCACGTGGCTATTATGGCAGCAATATGCCCTAGTTCTAGTACAACGAGTGTTGGTCTCCACTTCATAGATAGGAGTGAGTCAATGACAGTGAGAGGGGATTTGAAGGAGATACCATTGGTAGAGTAGCAAAGGGAGGAGAGGGTATTACAACCCCTTGTCAGGATGGTCAGTTTACAGACTCTTGATATGTAGTTGTATGGCTCATGGAAGCCAATTTTTCTTTATATGATGTATTTTGGTTACATGACTTATAGAATCTTTTATTTTTTCTAACATTGATATATGTGGATTAAATCGATATATATATTATGATGAGGATTTATGATCTATTATATTTTTTTTTATGTCATGTGTTAATATTAATATGTATGATGGTAAATGCATTTTAATTTAGATGTGTTAATATTTGTATGATGTTATGTGTTTGGAAAAATGATTAAACTTAAAAATTTAACATGTGATTTTAATTGTATCAAAATTTAGTCGAAAGAGAATAGAGTTAATATGGAATGTTCAACCCACTTATTGATTTAATACATAGACGATTGGTTTTTGAAACTTTAAATTCTCTTGCACTTACAACCTTTTCAAAATGTTAACTATGATCATCAATGGATAATTACACAAGGCTTAGTAAAATGTAGTATTAAATGAGATATTTTTTTATTAGGAAATGGAAGAGGGGTTTGAATGTGGATGGATCAATGAGGGGAAATAGATTCTCCTTTCTACAGGTCCAAAGAGAGATGCCCCAGCCTTAGTGCAACAATGTTTTTTATAAGAAGAAGACTTATCAATGTGGGAAGTCTTCCTCAATTCTTTAGATATAGATACATTTATTTTAGAAGGATGATAAATGTGAGAAGCCCAAATTTTACGGTAGTCATCCTTCGAGGGTATGGTTTATGCCTATTTTAATTTACAGATATCCATCCTTCAAGGGATCGGTCTATGATGGATAGTTGTCTTTCAAGGGATCAGTCTATCGTTTTTTTTTTCGAAATGTATCGAAATGCCTTTTTTATTAACACATATATTTTTAGCTAATTGAAAATTGCTAATAGATCATTTCAAGGAGGGGAAATGGTGTATATATGATCTACACATTCATATCCCTTATTATGTTCCTTTTACTGCTACACGGGGAATGAATGTAATGATTACAGGATTCCTCCTCAAGAGTAACTTATCCATAGATAAATATTCGATGAACATAGCCATGGTGTTCATCTTTAAGGCATTTTAGGATAATGATAGATAACCACAAGCTTTCAAATCACTATTGTGGCATGATGAATGGATTTAATGGAATGATAATATATAACTACTATCATGACAATCTAACATTAAACAATAGAAAGGTCACAAGTGCAAGGCATTCCAAGGTTCTACTTCAAGTAAACCGTTAAGATAAGCAAGGAAATACTCTCCATACCCATACTTATGAGTAATGATATATGGACTAATCCAATTATGGAAAAACTTTCCAAGTTTACTAAATTCTAATTGAGTGACATTTTTAGTTTCTTTAAGAAAAAGATCATAGTATTTAAATTCACGTTCTCTAACATGTTTTTATATTCCTTTTTAATACATTCTTGTTAAAATTGATTATGTTCAAGGGCCATTAGACATCTTTCATCTAATAGTTCAAGTTATGCTAAATATCCTTGTCAATATTATTTATCATGGATAAAGTCCTTAAGGGAAACACGAAGTGATGGATTTTTTATTTCAAGGAGTAAAATGGATTTGGAACCATACACAAGTGAATATGGTGTGGCTCCTGTGGGTGTATGGATGCTTGTTCGATAATCTGAGAGAGAAAATAGGATTTTTAGATGTCAATTTCTTCTTGTGCCCTAGACTATTTTCATAAGGATCTTGTTAAGTGTTTTATCATAGGATTTGGCGTGTCCATTTTCTTGAGGATAGTATGGTGATGAAAATATAAGTTTAATATTGAAGGTATCATAGATATTTTTAACTTTTTTATTTTTAAAATATTTTCCATTATCTGTGATAACTTTATGGGTGATGTTGAAATGACATATAATGTGTTGATATATGAAATTCATAATTGGTCCTAACTTAATTGATGTCAAGGGGATTTCTTCAAACCATTTGGTGAAATATTCAATGGCTATGATAATGGAATTATGTTACTAAGATGACTTTGGGTTTATGGCCCCATTGAGGTCTAACCCCCATTAAGAGAAAGGCCATAAGTCCTGAGCAGGATGTAATGCTTGATTGGGAACATGGATCAAATCTGAATGAATTTTACATTTCACAAATTTATTAATGTACTCATAACAATCATTGGTGGTAGTGGGAAAATAATACCCTATTTGTATTACACATTTAACAACTGAGTTTCAACTGAAATGATCTCCACAAACACCATAATGGACTTATTTAATGGCTTTCATTGATTTGTGTGACTTCAAGAATCTCAATATTATACCATAAAAACTACATTTGTAAAGAATATGACTTATAATGAAAAAGTGAGTAGTGAGTTGAAGAAATGACCATTTACTATTATGTGGTAAATCAGATGGAATTTTTGATTTAGCAAGATAGTTATACATCTGAGTATACCATAAATCAGTTTGATTATCATCAACGATATTGATAGAAGGAAGTTCATTTTGATGTGAGGGATGATCCATACGTTGAACAATGACTAATAATTTATTGTTGTCTTTTGAATTTTCTATTTCTAATTGGGTGAGGTTCCTCAAGAGGCCATTGTATCTACAAATCTATTAGAATACCGTGGGATGGCTTGCATGATGTAATGATCAAAAGTGCCAAGGAGAAATTCTATGTTAGCTTTATAGTTTTTGTAAAATTTCAGTTTTACATTGATATTCTTCTTTAATTTAACTGATAACAAGTTGTGAATCTCCATAGATGTATAATTCATGAACACATAGAAGAATAGCAGTGGTGAGACCCATGATTAAAGCTTCATATTATGCCATATTGTGAGTGCACTCAAAATTGAGCTTAAATGATAATGGAAGAGGAATACTCTAAAAAGGGATAATGACAATACCGACACCCCTGCTTCCTTGAATTTAGAGATATATAAAAAACGAGTCATCTTGATAGGTATGAAGTCATATTCATCAACATTATTAATGGATTCATCTAGAAAATTCTCATGAGGAGGTTGATTTTCTTGTAAGGGAGCGTCAGCGAGATGGTCTGGAATAACTTGACCCTTAAATGATTTTTGTGACATGAATTCTATATTAAACTTAGTCATAAGCATAATCCATCAAGTGATATGATGATTATGGGATGGTTTAGAATGTATAGATTTAAGGGGATTAAAACTAGTGACAACATACATTTTATGATTAAGAAGGTAATGACGTAACTTGGAAGTGGCAAAGTGTAAAGTGTAGAATAGCTTCTCCATTTGTGTGTAATGGGTTTCATGTTCATGGAGTGTGCGGCTGATATAATACACAACTTGTTGTCAACCTTGAATATCACAGTGTGGGAGAAAGGCTCCAAGAGCATGTTTTTAAGTAAATATTTATAAGTAAATGGATCTCCTTCACGGGGTGGAGTAAGAATGGGAGTTGATAAGAATATTGTCTAATTTCATTAAAGGCCTTCTGAGAACTAGAATCCCAATGAAAATTTATGTCCTTGTGGAGGAGGTGATGAAAATGCTGACAACGATCAAAGAGTTGTGATATGAAATGTCGTATGTACTACAACTTTCCCTAAAGGTTGTGTAACCATGTGAGATTAGATTGAGGAGGCATTTCAATTATAGAGTTAACCTTAGTTGGGTCAACCTCGATACCTCAAATTCATATGATAAACCCTAGAAGTGTACCAGTGGGAATGCCAAAAACACATTTCAAGTGGCTAAGATGAAGAAAATACTAGATGATACAAGTGAATATTGACTAAAGGATCGTATGATAATATTTGTGTCGTTTGGACTTTCCCAAAAGGTCATCAATGTAATCTTCGACTGTTTTGTGAATAAGGTCATGAAAGATGTAGGTCATGGATTGTTGTTAAGTGGATCCTACATTTTTGTAGTTGAATGGCATAATACAGTAACAGAAGGTTCCCTAAGGGGTGATGAAAGTAGTTTTATGTTGATCGTCAGTAGCGATAAAAATTTGGTTATACCCTAAAAAATCATCTATGAGGGAAATAATTTCATGGAAAAATGTTAGGTCAATGAGATCATCTATGTTTTGAGGGGAGAAATATTATTTTGGAAAAGAAAGATTGAGATCTCTAAAATAAGTATACATACGTAGTTTTCCTGATTCCTTAGTTAAAGGAACGATATTAGAACCCATTGTGGATAATGGATAGGGATGATAAAAATGGCAAATAACAGACTTATAAGTCTTTCTTAACAAGAAGAGATATGTGGGGATGTATTTTATAGATATTATGTTTGACTGGCTAAATGTTTGGATATATCACAATATTGTGTATCACAATATTAGGATCAATCCCAGGCATATCAACATATGACCAAACAAACACTTGATAATATTTAGATAAAATGAAGTTAATTCATTGAGCTCTTGTAGACTTAATGATTGACCAACCTTAGGTATACGAGGATCTTGAGAGGTACCTAAGTTAACATTGATGGTAGATTCATTAAGGAGAGTTGATGTTTTATATAGTAAATTTTACTGAAGGAAGTGATCTTCAGCTCCCATATGCAAAAGGATATCCTAGTCATCATGAAATTGGAGGATATTTCTAGCGGGCGATTCTTCCTCAACAATTTCTAGCCAAAGAAGAGGTATTTTATTAGTATTGTGGTTGGATTGATAAGTAAGTGGTCCTAAGGATAGGGTATTGACTAAAAAAAAGTTAGGTGGGATGGGTACAACGTCGTCTAGATCCATAAGATATTTAGAGGATGTTGAATATGATGAGTCTCTTTCACTGATGAGAATTGATGTAGTTGGTTTAGATGTAGTAACTTTGGATACTTTTGAACTAATTTTTTTATATCCTATGCCTTTTTTTTCATAAGTTTTAAGCAAACATTGAACAACGACATCATGCATTCCATGTTCATAATGCCCAAGACCTAAAACTTTCCATGCACAACGGTGAAGGTACATATGAGAGAAATTTGGATTATCTAAATATTTAGAATAAAATGTGAAGGGCATGTCATGCTGTTGACTAATATAATTTTATTAGTAACATGATGGTGTGTAATGTGGGTGTGATAGTATCATTAAAGGATCGTAATAAGATTTGTGTTTGGGAAATAATGGTATTGAGTAGTTTAATTTGATTGAAATAAAGAGAGGAGATAATATTAAAAGAAGCACCACTATTAATCATTACTCTTTTGATATAGGTATCGTTAATTTGAGTTGTGATGAAGAGTGGTAAATCATGATCGTCTTATTTAGCGTAAGGTATTTCAGATGGTTTGAATGATATGGAAGTATATTCTTCAAGGGATCCTACAAAGTTTGTAAAGGACAATGGATCATCTGAAGGTATTTTTATTGAATGGGGAGCTTCCATCATTTCTTGTTTGTGAAGTGGTGATGTTTGTATCAGTTCATATAATGACATTTTGATAATATCTTAATGTATTTGTTTAACGAAAACCTTTTTTATTGTAGTGGATGTTGAAGGTGTTGCAACGAGGATAGAAACTTTGGCCTTAGGTGATACTGTTGGGCCAGATATTTTGGGAGCCACAGTGATGGATAATTAGGGTTTATCTAATGGGACAACTAGTTCTAGTGGTGGAGGTATTGCTATGTATGGTTTACCCATTTTAGACTCAGATGGATTTGTGTCATTATTATGTGAACAAGTAGTAGTATGAATCTCATCAATTTGATGGGAAGGAATTTAAGACATAAGTTCCTTATATTTTCATGAATGTGATGGTGATGGTGATGTTAATGTTGCATGTGGTTTGGGAGAATATGTTAATGTTGGTAAAGAAGATTGATGTGCCAATTTCTGTGTGATCATGTGGAAAGCTTTACAATTTTCAATAGAATGATGTTGTGTTCTATGATATTCACAAGAGGCGTTGTAGTCATACCAAGTGGTTTTCTACCCCCATATGTCAATTAATTATAATGGAGGTAATGTTATGAGTGATTGTTGAAGGAAGTCTGCTAAAATAGGTGCACAACACTCTTTTTGTCCATATGTAAATGATGATGAAGCCTCAGATACCTTATCTTCCAATAGAGGTAAGAGTTTGGCTAGAGGTTGTCAATTTATTGATTGTAAAGGATATTTAGGTATTGCAAGGGACATAGAGTGAGAGCCATAGATAATTTTTGGACCTAAAATAATGGGGTGATTCCTAGGTATAAGGGATTTAGGACCATGCAGGGGATTCTTATCTGGAGGAACATAAGAAGCGTCATTAAATTTGTTAAATGGTGTCTTCTTTACAAAGTCCTATTGTGGGATTTTGGTAATCAGGCCCATGCCTCACCAAAATAAGAGGATTGTTGAAAGTGGGAATGGGATTTCTAAGAGGAATTGGAAGAAAAGGATGAGGGCCACAAAAATCGTATGTTCGATCATAATAAGGAATTTTAAAGGCTTGGACTAAAGCTTCATTTATTGGTGCCCCTTGAGGTTTTTGATGAACATGTATTCATCAAATTCGATGCTAATGAAGAAAGGGGAGTTTGAATTGTGTCGTTAATATAATCTAAATGGTTTTAGGTTTGTATCATTCTTGGATTGTTTTTATGTGGAGATGGTTTTGTTAAGATCATTTGAAGAGGTATCATAGTTATGTTTTTGAATGAGGGTGGAGTTACAGGGGTATCTATACCAGAGAGTGTAATTTGTAAAGAGATTGGATTGAGAATTACTTTTGATGGTAATGGTAAGATAGGAGGAAAGGGTTCAGTAAATAAAGGTTCTTTTTGAACAAGCATTTCCATTTTCATTGTTGGTTTCGTGGGTGTATATGTTTCTTCCATAGACGTATTTGTTAGTTCAATAGATGTGAATGTTGATTTAGCAGGTATTATTTCATATTCAAGAAAAGGTGTTTCTTTTGTAAGGGCATTAATTGTATGATAAGTATAGACAACATTGGTTTGTGGTTGATCAGTAAATAAAAAATGATTTGGAAAGGTTTGTTTAAATATGTCGAAGTTTTGGTTTGGGGGTGGATTGGGGTTATTTAAATGAAATTCATCCTTATTGTTAAAATATTAAAGAATATTGTTGAATGTCTAACACCTTTCTATGTCATGTCGTTTGACCCTATGGTTTTTGCAATATTCATTGTCCCGATACCACAAGGATTTAGCTATAGAGGTTTTGATAGGTTAGATGGGAAAGAAATCGTATTGGCAGTGAGAAGTTTATCAAAAACTATACTATAAGTTTCCCAATTGGTGTGTAGTTATGTTATAGATGATAACATTCAGAAATAGGATTTTATTTAGGAGCCGACTTGACTACTATGGAATTAGAAATTGATTTAGTTTTTTTAGGACTAGAGGATGAATTAGACGGAAACCATCTTCTAAAGCAGACAGTTTCAATTTTTAGGCCATAGTAAAGGCTTCATCGAAAGTCTAAAATGGTAGAATTTGTAACGTTGATGAAATGTTCTTGGAACATGATCAACAGAAAACTTCGATCAACTCAGTTAGTGGTAATATAAAGGATAATTTATTGATTATGCCCTTCCAACAACCAACAAAATCAACAACTGATTCATCTTCAAATTGTTTAATTGTGTAAAGGTAATTAATGGTGAATTTGTGAGATATGTTTATAGAGAAGTGTTATAAAAAAAATTGTGTGAGTAGAATAAAAGAAAAAAGGAAAAATCATGTGATACTATTGTACCAATCTAGAGTAGGACTAGCGAGGGACATTGGAAATTTTTGCAACAAAAGGTCTTAATCATGGGATATTAAATAACAAGAGAGACTAAATACATGGATATGTTGTCGAGTTATTCTTTGTTGTAGAACTTAATGAACTTTGGAGGATCCCAGTAAGGATGGTATGTTTTGTATGGAACTGATGGGTGGATTGGTTCATAACAAATTTGGTTATAAGAGAATTTTTTTTTGGGTACATATAAGGTAGCTTCCATATTTTATATCCTATTCATAAGATCTTGAAGAGGATCAATTAGTCTGGATTGTTATGAAGATGGCCCAGGTTGAAATGTAAAATGACCATGTTTTGATTACATTTGATATTGATGAGGAATGTTTTATTGTGGAATGTTGTATTGTGGGAAATTTTTTCTGCGGAATGTTTTGTTTTAGGATGTATTTTTTAGGAATATATTATCGAGAAGGTATTTTTTTATGGGGGATGTTATGTTGCTGAATGTATTGTTTAGAGGGAATGTTTTATTATTACAAAAGGGTTTTTTCAGGGATGTACTGTTGAGAGGGGATAATTTTTTGTTGTTGTGGAAGAGTCTATTAAGGGATGTATTGTTGAGATGGAATGTTCTATTTTTTTGGAAGGGTTTGTTGAGGGATATAATTTTAAGAGGGGATAGTTTGTTGTGGTTTTTGTTAATGAGTTTGTTAAATGATTTACTATTAAGAAGAGAAAGGCTGTGAAGATTATATACACTAATAAGGAAATGGTTGGGAATAAGGGGGTGGTTATTGAAAACACATAGTAGAGGATACAGATGATGGTTCTTATTACAAAATATGTTTTATAGGAGTAGATTGTGGTATAGAGGTTAATGGTAATGATTGTTATGGTATATGTTGTGACATAGGATGAGTGGTAACAATTGCGCTAGTATTGACCAAAGGGATTGATGTTGGAATAGTCACAGTAATGTTCTGAATGTTGCACGCTAGCTAAGATAAAATGGTAGTAGTAAAAATAGAACTTACTAGAAGAGTTTGAGAAAATAAGGATGTTAGAGAGGTAGAAAATGAATTACTAATATTGCTTTGTGGAGGTGTTTAACCAATAGAGAGTTTATATGATGATGTTTTTTGCTGGGAAACTATGTCCTAAGAAGAAACCATATGAAGACTAAAAATAGGAACAAAGGACACAAATTTTAATAATTTGGTTTGATTGAAATGTGGATATGAATGTATTTGTTGAATGAAAGGTCCCTAATTTGAAATAGGTCATACCATGGTAGAGGATGGATCATATGAAGATAGTGGTTGGGATATGAATTGTTGATCGATGGGATGCATAAGATGATAAGTACTTGAAAATGGTTTGAATGCAAGTTGTTGTGAGGAATCACATTAGGGTCCATGAACATTTTTAGATGGTTCTGGTGTAAATGTATTGAACTAATAAAACCTAGCTGCCAAATAGGCATTAAGGGAAATCAGATTTGAATATAACATTTCTTCGAAAGCAGGATCTCATATTTTAAAGAAAGTAGTTTCAGAAGATTTATATTGTGAATTAGGGGAATATGGTCATTCATTATTTTTAGTATTTTATTGTTCAAATGTATTAAAATCTTGACTGTGAAATTGACGTGTAGAATTTAAAAGTTTTTATCTCATTTCTTCATTGTATTTTTATTCTATTTCATTCCAAGCTTGTTGATCACCAGTCAGAGGGGTTGATGCCATTGGTTGATTCAATAGGTTTTGTTGTTGTAGTGGCATAGCAAAGGTTTGTGATGACATAAATAGTAAATGGAGGTTCCGGAAATGGTGTAGATAATGGAGTGGATAAGGGAATTTGTTGTTGCAAAGGTGTGGATATTGGTTGAGACATACTTTCAAGAGTTTGATTGCAAGATTTTTCTCTTGTTTGTGCCATTGTAAGAAAACACATAGACACAAACTATCAAAAATGAACTAAAATTGGTTGATTAATTGTAACAATAAAAATTAGAAAAGATAATTTTTTAAGTTTTCTTAATTTAATTATCAGGTGAAATGTGTAAAATGATTAACAAGGGTCTTAGGAAATGGAAATATAGGGCTAGTTTGAGATATGTTCTCAATATACCTGAAGGTAATTGAGGCCCAACTCTTTATTTTTGTCGATATGGGCATGGTATTGAGGCATAAATGCTCACTTCATGGTCCTGCATCGATAAGGGTGTCGGGTGCTGAGCCAATATATACCGACAAAAAGGATATTATGCTCGGCCATAACACCAAGTTAAATTCCCTATTGGGTGATGAAATCCCAATCAATTCACTTGGGAGGGAGATGTTCTAGTGTAGATTATGTTTGATTGTGATTTGGTTGTATGTGAGGGAAACATAAGTGGATGTAACCAGTTTACCTTCCTGATTAAAGCTATGTGATCAAGAAGGATGCGTTTTTTTTTAAACCCAAAAATGAAGTGTTATTTTTCATGAGAGAAGTCAATAGAAATGTGGTGCAGAAAACAAAAGAGGGATTAGTACTTACCATGAGATTTCTCCTGTTTTATAGATTTTAGAATTTATTTTAGGCAAACAATTCCAACAATCCAGTAGATGAGTTCTTTGAAAACAACACCTTGTAATTAGGTTAGGAGAAATAAAGAACAAAAAGTAGAAACAAGAAACAAAATGCAAGTTGTTTAGGTATTTAAAAAAAACAAGGAAATCGCATGCGATTTGTCAAATCTCATGTGATTTAGACATAGAGATTTAGAAAAATAAATAAAATGTTATTTTAATGATAAAATAGATGAAATAAACAAGGGACTAGATGTCCCACTGGGCGTGCCAAAATGTTTAGAAAAGTTTTACCTCTCCAATTTAAGTTAATAAACAAGAAACTAAACTATTAAACCTCAAGATGGCAAGATTTTCCAGTACTCAGTGATATGTGTGGATTGTATGAAAGCTGTGTTGCATGTACAAAACAACTCAACTCTTCTCTTGCAAATGAATCTGCAATCAAAAACACCTCACCAAACTTTTAATCAGTAAAAAAAATAAGTGCACTACCTGAAATAAGTTATTCCCCAGAAGCAAAAAGACTCCCTAACAAGAATTTCAACCCAATGTTTATGTAATCAAGCAATATATATAAGAAATCATGATATTTGGATGGATAAAAAATTATAATCATGCTAACAATTTAAATTTTTTATTACAAATACATAATGAAAAACTATGATATATAAGCTATAGTTCTAGAGATTGAAATCAAATTTGGTATAAGAATCCTCGGATCAAGATGGGTTTTCAAAGGTAAAATCAGGATAATCTATCTTGAATTCATCAAAGTAGTCATAGTTGTAGTCATCAATATATTCGTTCCTGAAGAATTTAGAGATGAATTCGGGCTCTTCATTCTCTGAATCATAATTAGGATGAGATGTTGTGTTTGACAATGGATATTCTCTTTGTTATATGGGTTCAAATTGATTTGTTGATTAAGCGTGCGATTTCTAAATCTCCAACCCGAGCTCATAATAGTATTAGAACCAGGATAATTCAAATTGAATGCATAAGATCTCAAAGTATTCCTCCAAGAACTCATTCATATCCTCTTGAATTATTTTTATGATCTCAAAGATATTATTTAACTAGTGTAAAGGGAATGAATGTATCGTGAAAACTTCTAGATCAAGCGATACATTGTATTTCTCCTAATGTAATGGATGATAAATTATTGGAAGAGAATTGATACTAGATATTTCATGTGCCTTTCCACCTATATCCATCTACAGAGACCCATCCTTGATCATATGTTAGAAAAAATAAAGAAATAGATGTAATGGATAGGTGATAATATGATAAATATTACAAATGTCAAAAATGATAGGAAACGCAGGTGGTTTAGGGAAACACAGGCATTTCAATAAAACACTGGTGATTCTGGGTTAGATTAAATAATATGGAATATGATATGCTCTTGAAAGTTTGATCGGGTTTTTGATAAAAATAATTAGTTCTAGTTTGTTTATAATGGAAAATAGAGGGATTTTACAACTATAAACATTTCAAAAAAATAGATAAAAGATGCAAATAAACAATCTTACCTTCATTGTGGATGAAGATTGAAACTTCCTGAGCCTACAGATTGGTGAAGATCAATCGGCTGTTGAATGGAACCTATTCACCAATCTAATGCACAGGTAGTTGATGAAAAAGGGTTTTTGGTGATATAGAGAACTTGTGTAAACAAGAGCTTGAATAAGTGGAAGAAGGAAAGAGGATGCACAGCTGAAATATTAGAGCTCTTAAATGGGATATAAGAGGATCTTCCAACTGGGAAAAATGATATAGAGCTTATACTGTTTGAAACTAAACTCAAATAAGGCTAATAATCATTCATAATTGAAGATATGAAAAGACAATAGAGAATAAACTCAAAAACGCAAATAGGTTGGTATAAAATGAGGATGGGAAACAAGCTTATATAATCATTGGTGTTTTACCTAATCATCGACATTTGTGGTTTCTTTGATTCTTTTTAGGTAATAGTTGTAACAATTGCCTAACTGAAGTTTATTTTTTGTATGATCTTGGGATTAGATCTTGAATTCATTTTTTGAATGGGATGAGGTTTCATGTGAGGTGTCTTAGTTGTTAGGAAAATGATTAGATTATTTTCTATTTTGGCTAGGTTGTTTAGCATATTTCTTAGTTATTTTAATTAGAAGTATTAACATATTTTTTAGGATAATATGAAAGATTATATTTAATAAAATTAAATATCAATAGCCTAAGGTAGACAAGAGGAAATATTGATTTTACAAAATATATTAAAATATTTTTTAATGGATATTAAGATGATAAATTGTTAGTTTGAACAAGATGAATTTTGACTATAGGGGAGTTATATAATTTCATTTTCTTCAACGTGATAGTATAAGGTAGAATGGGTATAATGGATGAATGGAGTGGTGATTTAACATAATATATATACCACTATGGTATGTGATGATGAGTGTGGGTGACAATATAGCCTAGAGCACTAGTTAGTAGTCCTATGAATGTGGTATGATGAAGTGTCACATGTAGGTAAGGTCCATTTGATAGGTAAACCCTCAGCAATAGAGTATGGACCGAGGAACTACAATGAATCACAAGTTAGTAAGCGCAGCGTGTAGATCACCATAGTGTAGTTGACCAAATGGTGAAGAGGATGTCTAAATGCACGGTAGAATGTGATTATAGGTGTAGATGAAAATAGGATATGTAGTAATGAAACATAGAGCTAGGCCCATAGATAAATTCAATGTAACGTAATATGTTGAATGTAAAATGTATATAGGATATGCAATGATGATCGAACTAGACCCAAATATAATGGAATACAGTGTAACATTTATAATGCATCGATGAAATGTAAAACTAGATGCACAAGTAATGACAACTATTGTATAATATATGAGATAAATGATGTATAAATGACTAATAGATGAAGTATGTATCGAATAATGTAGGATGTAGGCTATGATGGTATAATTCAAGTGTATAAGACTTATAGTTCATTGTTTGGGGTTCATTTTAGTGATAATACCTCAACAGTCGAGTGTGAATTGAAGTACAAGAGTGTGTCATCGGGTAATGAGGGTGCTATAATGTGTGAGATAGAAATGAAATTCATACAAATAAAGTATATAATGTAAGATGATATAAGTACATGAGGATAGAGAAGGTGGGAAGAATATAATGTGTTATGGTATGCCCCCCAGTGGTAGTGTGCATGATACTAGGTGAACTCATCAAGGAGAATGTCTTCCTCTAGATAAAATTCAAATGGATCCGAATTGGCAATATGGTAGGTTATCGTATGAGGTTGATCACGTAATGAGCCAGTGAGAGATAAATTGTTCATGTCCATAGTATATTCTTCATTAGTGAATGGGGGATGTGGGCTGTGTACCATCAAGTGTAATTAGGTGAATAGCAAATAAAGGAACTATTGTAAATGAAAATACGACCAAAAAGCATAGAAAGCAAAAAATCAGTGTGACTATGGTCTAAGGTACGTAAAATGATTAACTAAAATTAGAGATAGGTATAAGTAAATAATAACCTTAGTTAATCTAATTAGGAGGACTAAAATGTTGTATAAATGCAGTAAATAATATAAAGTAGATGTAGATAAATATGTTAAGTGAAATGAAACCATATATGTGCAAGAGACTATACATAAATGGCTTAGTTGATTACTATATATGCTCACAAAGTGTTGTAGGTATGAGAATAAATGATGGAAGTGTAGATGAACACTCAAGGACCCTTTGAAGGGAATATCTAGAGGATATAAAGTGATTGGGGCACCTGGGAGTGTACTAGGGTACCCCAGGGTGCTTTGTTATGTAATATGTGCACTTTGAACACTATAAATACTCAAAATGTACAAATAGTATGATTGCAAGTTGATTTTGAACCTTCCCTGCTTATTACACTATATCTGCCAGCTGACCTTGAAAATGACATGTAATGTAAAGAGAAGTATCGGACCAGGTAGAAAAATAAAAGATGCATACGAATAGGTTGGATTGACCTCAACAGCCAAATTTTTTGTCTTATCAATGAGCACTGCATTGCATTTTGGACCTAGATATAGTCTTGGTGTGTGTTTGGATGTCATTCCCTTGGTGCTCTCATTCCAGTCACACTTAATGAAGTAGTGAGCCATAGTAACTATAGAAAATGTAAATAACATGTATGCATGGAATATAATAGAATCCCTCCCCGAATGAAGTGTGAATGATGCAAATCTCCTAGCCTTGATGCATGGAACTATGTGGATGCAAGTTATGCAATGAATGCAAATGTAGATGGATTGTTAGTATTGTGTAATATTGTGACCTAGGACCCTCATTGTGGTATTATAGCTTTATATTTATAGGGCTCTCAAGTTTAATTTTGTAATTTATCCCGACAAGGCTATCTGAGAAAAGGACAAAGACAACAAATGTATAGAAATAACCCAAAAAGGAGTGAAAGGGTATTTCCATATATCGAGGTGCCCAAAGTGAGACTGTGGTGCCTGGGGGTGCCTCAATATAGGCTGCGACACCATGATTTAGGGCTAGAATATTGGGGCAGTTGTGAAATGGACAAATAAGTGCTCAAAAATAGATGGGAACTATGAAATAAAATGTAAAATAAAGATGGCCAAAAGGTGGGATTAATTAGTACTTTGTACACTTGAGAACCTTCTAAATATTAGTATAAAAGTAGACCAAATTATTTGTAAACTACATAATTTTGTGTCTACGCCATGCATATTTTTCCTCATTTAAATTGTATATGGCCATTTTGTTGATCTACGTTAGCTTTTTTGTATAAAGATCAATTTCTATGGACCCATCAATGACCTTTGTAGCCTTATGTCACCCCTCCTAGTATTTCTTATATGCTCACGTCTCTCTTGAGTTAATTCTACTTACTATGCTGGAATACATTAAATGGGGTTTGACTATTGTATATTATAACTTGATTGACCATAGATTTAGAAATTTCCTATGTTAATGATACACTAACATTAAAAAGAACTAATGCATCATAATATGGATTTTTCTACTTAAATATATTTGGTTTATTTACATCTTCAGGAAATTAATCTTGTAAGGAATTACTTAAAAGGTGATATAACAGAAATATTTGGAAGGCAATACAAGTTATACATTATATGAGAATGAAAATGGGTATATTTACATTATAAGAATATTTTCTGTACCAAAATGGGATTATGCAACCTCTAGTATTATATAACATAGCTACCGCTAGCCTTATTTCCCTTAGAGGTTGCTAGACTTGTGTTACTTAAAGACTACGAGCCTTATGTAACTTAGTCACCTTTACCCTTCTATCCCTTAGTGGTCGTTAGAATTGTGTTACTTATTAATAATATAAATAATGGAAAGATGCTCATTCTCATATAGTTAATGTAGAGGAAGGAGAAAGGGCATCTTCCCATTCTCATATTCATTAACTCTATTTTCCCTCTATATGAACTATGTGAGAATGGGCATCTGCCCATTCTCATATTCATTACCTTTATTTTGCTTCTATATTTATTTTTTGTGAGAATGGAAATTTTACCAATCTCATATTTGTTACCTTTATATTTTCTTTGTATAAATTTTTTGATAATGGACACCTTCTCATTCTCATATTATTTGTTGCCTCTATTCCCCCTCTATATTAATGTCTAGTAATGGGCATCTATCCATTATATGAATAGGAGAATGGACATATGTCCATTCTAATAATTTTATCTATACTTGAATGGGCATCCGTAGTGGCTAGACTTATGTAAATGTATGAGAATGGGTATCTTCCTTATAAATGAGAATGAAAATGGGAATATGTCTATTATAAGAATATTTTCGCCAACATTATATATCAACTTTGTGAGAATGGCATTCTATCAATTCTAATTTTTTTTTTCCCTCTATTCTACGTCTATTTTAATTGTCTGAGAATATTCATCTACCCATTATCATATTCATTACCTCTATTATTCATCTATATTTATTGTGTGAGAATTGAAATGTGCTCATTCTCATATTCATTTCCTATATTCTTCCTCTCTATCAACTTTGTGAGGATGAGAATCTTACCACTATCATATTATTCGTTGGCTCTATTTTTCATCTATATTAATTATCTAAGAATGTGAATTACCTATTCTCATTTTCATTAGTTCTATTATACCTTGATAACTTCTAAAAGTCTCCAGAAAAGGTAAATAGCTAGACTAACACCACATAGTATATTAACAAAGCTAGGAATTAACAAGAGTAACATCAATGATTAAAGCTTAATTGAATACTTAAAATAACTAATGTGATACTAATAAATCTTAGCTAAATAATTCCTACTTAGTATGAATTTCTTAACTAACATAGACCTAATTAGATCTAAGAGAGAAATAAAATTGGTTTTTTTGCTACTTCACAAATGATGACAGGTTCTCTCCACCAATGGTTATAAGGCCATATTGGACATCCCTATACTAACCAACATGAATATTGGAGTAAAATATTTAGCAAGGCTCTTAATCATATTTATTATATGATATTAAATTCAAATCATGGTGTAAAGTTTAAAGGTATGTGGTTATTCTTTTTTATAGTTTTCTATTTCAGGAAAAATTTCATTTATGTGCATGTGGGACTAAAAGCACAAAGTAGATTAGGGTTTTTTAATCGTGATTAATGAATTAACAAGTGATTAGGATGTGATGAGCCTTGATTAACCACTTAGGGTCAATTAAGAGGATAGGATAAGATTTTGAAGCCTTATAAGATGTCTTGGAGGGAAATGGGGTGATTTTGAATGGCTGGAAGAGGGGTTTGAGCCAATAATAGGGTTTATTGACCAAAACAAGGGTAAAATAGGCTTAATTAGCTAATAATCACTAATTATTTGTTCATAAGAGAATTTTAACTTACGATGTGTCGTAAATTGGCATCCTGAAAGTAATAGAGGTTAGTTAATCAAAAAAGTGTTGTTAGTTAACCAAGATAGAAGTAAACACTATTTAATTAGAAGAAATCACTAATTAAAATGCAAATGGTAAGAATGAGAGTGATTAGTGTGATTTTAGCAATAAGATCACAAAAGTGGAATTTAGGTGTCTAAATTTTCCCTTGTTTTAGGTGAAGTAAGTGACGTTACTTCAAACATAGTAGACAAGCATAAACAAGTAAATTCTTGAAGAAAAATTAGTAGAATGAAGGGTTCCCCCTCAATTTTATATGGGGTGATAGTAGATGTTAATCGATGATAAAAAAATGTGATAGAAATAGATAGAAGAAATATGATAGGAATAAACATGATTGTTTATGCCCTAGGTGTTTTGGAAGAAAAGTGAATACTGATAAGACATGATAGTGAAGAATATATGAGTAGCTATTGCATCCAATCTTTAAATAAGAAATTTTTTTTCATCATGTTACCCTTATGATCTAAATCACTGGCCCTTATTAAAATAAAGAAAAGTGTAAAATAACATGAAAAGCTATATCATTACCATTTTTTCATTGCTAAAAATGCGTAACTCTATGCAACATACATAATGCAATGTAACACAAGAAAGTAAACCATCTAACCTAATAGAGAAACAAGTACAATCACACATACTCAAACAAACTACGTTTAAGAATGTTATACCAATGTTTTTGTTATCAAGTTGTAGTTCACAAATGTTCATGTTGTAATTACAAGGGTTAAAAATGGTGCCCCAAGCAAGGATATATGTAAGGGGAATAACAGAGGAAAAAAGTATTCCCATGAACAGAATTTGTGAACTATGACGTAATCTCTGAAAAATCGCTATTACATGGGAGTACAAACAAAGTAAGTAACCCAACTTTGTTAATGGAGGTAGATAAACAAGATCCGTACGTCATTTGAGACAAAAACATGCAAGAATGTAAGAAATAGGTATTTGTAGGATAAATTTCTATGTTTGAGTACAATGCATTTGATACTAGTGTCAACTGTGTGTATGTTGTCTACTAATTTTTTTTTAAAATAATTTTTTACAATTTGTTTCGAATTTAATCACTTTTTTTGGATTTTTTTTAAAAAAATTATATTATTTTAATTTTTGAATTTTTAGGGAGAAAATATTGTAGAATAAATTACCAATTTGTGGGACATCGCCAAAATATGCTGGAAGGAAAAAATATGCCCCAGGAAGTAGAAAGGGGTGCCGGGACGCAAAAACATGCCCCAACGTAGCGAAAACAAGTGAAAAATAATTATTTACGAAAAATAGTCATTACGGTGAGTGCTAGAAGAATTTAGAAGAAAATCGATGGTCCTAGGGTACTTCGGGGCAAGAGAGACATTGTGAGGGGGGAAATAGGTACAAAAGCCAAGCCATGAGGGTTAAAAACATCATGGTGAGTTATTTACCACATACAGTTAGCCTTTTTATGGTTGATTGAGATCAGACCTATGAGAGAAAATGATGAGAGTGCATAACTAGAAACACCATGTGGATCACATTCAAAACTACATATGTCTTGACATGGATAACCCATAGGTACACAAAGCAAAAACTTTCACTTTTTTTCCTTTTATATCTTAATTTTTTACATTTAATCAAATTAATTAGGGTAGAAACCCCTTGCGATCATGCTTGTATGGCTCTTGGGGTGCGCTAGTGTGGTCAAGGGAACACTGGTGTTAAAAGCACATTTTAGTGTCCTCGTTGGTGCAAAAGCATGCGTGCTGGCATGTATATATGTTAGAAAGCCATATGCATGTGCATTAGCCCGAAAATGGGAGCTTCACTGTCAAAGGATACATGTTGGTGCAAGCTAGAGAGTTGGGTGGGGAAGAGGCTGCATTTGCATGAGAACATGGGTGCTTGCTAGAAATGGGGTTAGTGCTGTCAAAAGGGGTGCACTGGCACTACTAGGGGTGCATTGGCGCACATGGGTCAACTTGGGAGGCCGTAGAAGATGCTGAGGAAGTTTCTTCAAAAAAATTAGTTTGTGAAAAGAATGAAGTAATGATGTAATATGTAAGATAATGATTTTCAACACGTGTTGTGTTTGATTTTACATGTTAGGCTACCTCGATTACATACAGAAGAGCAACATGGGTGGCTTCATGCCTGTGAGGGGACATTTAATTGATGCCACCGTGTTTTCTTAGGGATTACACTAGAAGTGACTGGTATATTATATGTGTCCCATATGCCACAAACTACTATCGATCATACCCTAATCATAATCTTAGCAAAGATATGGTGGATTATGAGTCAGACATTTCACCTTCTGATGGGAAAGATGACCCTTACTTTGGAGGATGCATGGTGGATTCTACAAGTGTGTATTTAAGGTGGAATGATTACTTATAACGGTAGCTAGGACCGTAGTTGGTAGAGTGTAGCTAATATGTTTAGAGTGGTAGACATACCTCACTGGGGTATGACCATTTACATTACTATGTGTATGTAAAATCATCACTTGGGATGGGTTCTAGTATTTCTAATAGCTCTTATCAATGGAATATTGCTTCTTGAAAAGACTGGTGCTCGGTTTCCTTCGGGCCTCATTGGAGTGATACACAACCTTTTCCAAGGAGAGCTTTATTACTGGAGGTAGTTTATACTAGCTCATTTATATGTAGATGTTCACTTGATAGCCTACAATGGTTAGAATACCGTGGGTCTTGTTGCTTTATTATAGATATGGGAATGGGACCATATCACCATAGGATGCCCCATAGGATTATTACACAACCTAGTTGTCAGCGAGCCATATATCATGGGTTGGTTTCAGGATGGAGATGACATTCACGGTCATATGGGAGACACACCATATTACAGGTGAGCTCTAGATGAGCTACAACCACATATGATTATATGGTGTCCATGTAGGCTATATCATTGGCCTCAAGATATAGCAGAGTTGAGTACCGTAATAGTGGATCATTTTATTCTGTGGAGTAGGAGTTATACCCTTGAGTGGTATAGAGTGGATATTGTCTAGCGTCAGTTTGGTCTCATTCAAGGGATTCTCGGCGATGAGATGTGGTATGCATGTAGGTCAAGAGAGACCTTTCATATGGGGCTATAGATCAGGATAGGAAGAGCTCACACCAATTTTCAAGAGGTGGTCCCACAATGTTAGGTGCAGTGAGCACAAATAGTAAATATGAGGATAACCCCAGATTATGAATGATTGTATGCTACAGTACTACCTTGGTAATTGACCATTCCATATGAAGTTTCAGATTCGACAGCACAAGGGGTATAGGTTCTAGATCATTAGGCACAAGCTTAGGAATATCCTTAGATAGGTCCATAGCTAAGGAAATAGGTCCAACAGTAGGTGGTTGTACAATACCAAGTACGGCTTTAGCCACAATTACTAGCAACACAGATTCCACTTCAAGTTCCACTATGGGCACCACTACAAGAACCTCCATCACCTCCTCACTTGATTTCGTCGCATAGTCTACCAGGAGGTGGAGGAGATGGTGGGGGTGGAGAGGCTATCAAAGAGGATATACAGGGTATAGGGTAGGTTGCAACCTTACAGCAGCAATTACAATAGGTGATAGCTTCAGGCTATTGCAAAGAGAGATTAGACTAGGATAGAGAGAGACCAGGTGATCATAGAGAGAGATAAACTCAGGGAAGAGAAGGATCAAGTGACTGCATAGATAATGCAACTACATCATGAGAGAGATTAATATATAGTAGACATATCCCAGCTACAGGAAGAGCTAGATAGCATGAGAGTGGTGTGTGATACACTTCAACAGTCTCGTATCTCCTTAGGAGTATACATTTTGATTAGTCTGAGTGCCTCCCTAGTAGGTGAGGCCACTTACTATAGCATGTAGTATCATGCAGCCATCTCAGCCAAGCAGAGAGCTCTAGACCATAGTCAAATAGTCAGGAGTCTGTCACGGTCTAGATCACATAGGCCATTACAATCACCATGATTATTATAGAGTACTTCGGCACAATAGGCCTCAGAGGAACATGGGTCCTCTTAGAATGGTGCAGTGTGTTTTGCACATCTACCACAGTAGGAATCCTTTCCTAGTAGCAGAACTAGACTAGGAAGTACTAGAGAGGGTGAGAGTCATGGTTGACTCTATTATTTACGTACTTGATGTATTATTTTGGTGTATTACCTTGATATGAAGGCATAATTTTTTACGGATGTATATATATTATTTTTTATTATGCCTCTTGATGAAGGCACATTTTTATATGCATCAAGACACATTGATATTATACATGGACATTTGATATTTATGGATATATGATGATTTGATGGATTACAGATGTAGCACATTTTGTTTATAAGATATCATTCTTCATGTATATGTTTATTTTGGTTTATGTTTGTATCACATGTTGTTAAATAATGATATATCATCTAATCATATCAATTTTCATGTTGATGAGATACTTTTTGTATTCCCTATCATATTCTGTGTATGAGATAGCATGTTTAATCTACATTTTTTTATGATCTATGGTCGAGGGGGGATAGAAGGTGGCCCCTCTTTCCCCTCTTGCTGATATTTATATGATGTTATCTTAGCATACACGTTTAAATTTCCTATTCATGATTATGTATCTTAGCCTTTATTGATATACGATTTATATGTGTGATGATAGATGATATGATGATGAAATGATAACAAACTACACAAGAAAAGTACCAATTAATGAAATCTAATCAAAGCAACAAAACTATCTACAAGTATGAAGTTAAAATGAACTCAATGTAATGTAAAGCATATTAAAACAACACTCAATCTAAGCATGCAAATGAATCCAATTTCAATAAGACAAGATGAAAAAGTAATGCAATTAAAACTATACAAACCAACAAAAAAAGTAAAAGGAAACTACTACATTATTTTTTTCAGGACAATTTTGAAATGTCTTTCTTTATTTTGGTATTATCTTAAGCAAATGATTTCTAGTTTTTCATTTTTCTATGAAACGTATCTAAATTTTTTGAGGTTGTCCAACTAACATATATGTATGTTTTGGGTTTTTCATAAAAAGATACGAATGTTTTTGATGTTTTCTAAGAATTTTTCAAAATTGAACATGTAAGGAAATGAAAAAACATGTTTTCCCCAAGCAGCAGATGGGATAAATAAGGAAAGAATACCATGTGTTATGTGTAAGAAATGAAGATGTGAAGTTTCCCCATGTGTTAGATGGGAATATGGAAAGTTACATTTTTCACATTCAAAGATAGGATCAAACATATCAAGGCTAAGAGGGATAAGTTGAAAAGTATCTCAAATGTAAAAAAAGACTAGCTTAGGAAAAACTATCATAATCATAGACCTTAAATTATTGTGAACAATGGACCCTCCTTTGGCACCGACAACTTGTTTTCACCAAATGACTTGTCCAAAGTGCCATTATTGTGTGGTTTTCACTATTGGATGCACCTAGTTATTTATCTTTATATTTTTCTATTTTTATACTTTTCTAACATTTTAGGGACCCCACAGCTTCGCATATAATCACTTATGATGCATTTAGTTTATGGGTTCCCAAATCTCTTGACAATCTGAGTAGGAAGGATTATAGGCTCTTGGACCGAACTTGGCAACCACGGCATACAACCCTAACCAATTAGGCTCAAATTTAACTTTCGTTTCTTAGTCCTTATTGATGTTAAAATAATTTTATTTTAGAAACAAGTATCGTCCTTCAAAGTGATGAGGTATCACTCTTTTTTTGTAGTTTCATAGCACTCAATCTTGATACACTTTAATGTTATTGAGGGCTTGAAGTCATTTCGAATCTAATAGCTCTAACTCTACTAGTCAAGCAACTTTGTAGTCCTCTTCTTCATTTAGGTAATCTCTTAAATTTGTACACAAAGAGGGGATTGTTGTATATATTTTCCCTCTCGGGTCGATATAGAACAACACGGAGTGTCGACAAGGGAAAATTCATGCACATGGCACAGGTAAAAGGTGCATATCAGAAGGTGTCGACACAAAAATGGATGCGCCCATGGCACAGGTAAGAGGTGCACAGCAAGAGGTGTCGACATGCAAAAAATTGTGCTAAGGCACAGGTAAGAGGTGCACAGCAAGAGGTGTTGACACGAAAATGGATGTGCCCATGGCACAGGTAAATGCCGCACATCAGAAGGTGTTGACACGAAAAAGGATGCACCAAGGCACAGGTAAAAGGCACATATCAGAAGGTGTCGACACGAATATGGATGCACCCATGGCGCAGGTAAGAGGTGCACATCAAGAGGTGTTGACATGCAAAAAATCATGCCAAGGTGCAGGTAAGAGGTGCATAGCAAGAGGTGTCGACATGCAAAAAATCATGCCAAGGCACAGGTAAGAGGTGCACAGCAAGAGGTTTCAACATGAAAATGGATGCACCCATGGCAAAGGTAAATGGCGCACATCATAAGGTGTCGACACGAATATGGATGTGCCCATGGCACAGGTAAGAGGTGCACAGTAACAGGTGTCAACATGCAAAAAATCGCGCCAAGGCGTAGGTAAGAGGCACACAGCAAGAGGTGTTGAAATGAAAAAAATCATAGCTTGGCACACGTAAGAGGATGTCGACACAAATATGGATGCGCCTATGGCACACCTTCAGGAGGCACAACATTCTGAGTGCTGATAGGAAGAAGACCCTAACCCAGATATTCAGACGGGCATAACTTTTCACAGGGAGCTCGGATTCACGCAAAGGTTTGACTTTTCAGAAATATTACAAGATCCTCTGTCCAACTATGACTAGATATCTTTAATTGGGTGGGAAACATTTCTTAAAAAATGTAAAATACAATTCACCACTTTTTGGTTTTGCTAAGGTCCTCACCTACTACCATAATGAGATGAATTAAGTGCAACCTGGAGGTGGTTGGGGTAGATTTGGATTTCCTCTCTCTTCCCTCTCTCATTATTCCTATAAATTGTAAGGAGGGGCTTCTTTCTAAAGGTTGGACATTCTTTTTTTGCCCCACCCTTCTTCTCTTTGGCAGGTGAATTTTGTGGAGATCAATCCTCCCATTTAAAATTGTAATGCAACTTTTCCTCTTGGAATTTTATAGTGTATTGTATCAATCTTTGGAGCAAATAATGCATGTCTGTGGATGATTCTCAACCCTCTCTGTGTTCATTTGCATCCTCTTGATATTTTGCTGCAAATCTAGTTATCTGTGCATGATCTTGCATTACATTTTAATGGTCTGTGTTTATTGGCAAGACAGATGTTCTTCATTCCTCGGTGCATCACCTTTGTAGTTTATGTTTTATTTTATGCATTTTCTTACCCTGTCTCCTTGGCAAGTTAGATTAGGTTTTTAGTAAACCCTCTGCATTTTTATGTGTGCATCTGAACAGAGGAATAGGAACCGGCCTTCATCCGGAGATCTTTTCTGATTTCGCAAGGTCCCACACTTGGGAAAAGCTCCATGTTATGCAATCACACCGAGAGTCTCAACCCATCGAGTTGCAGACATTCAGGGGTGCTGTGATTCGCCATCAACAGGGATCTTGATCCCTATGGGTAGCATGGATTCCATGTGGAATACTAGGGAGTATGGAGTGACACCTGTAGGAGTATGGATAGGCATTTTTAATTCCTAGAGGGAAGGGTAAATTTATAAGTTCCAGTTATGCCATGTTGTATTCACCATTTTCTCCATAATAAATATGAGGGTTTTATTATAAGATTTAGATTTCCCGTTACCTTGAGGGTAATAGGGGTTTGAGACTTTGAGATATATTTGAAATCATTTGTATAATAGTTTCATATATTTTTTAAAAAATGACTTACCGTTGTCAACTACAATGGAAAAAGGGATACCACATCAACAAATGATATGGTTCATTATAAACTTATATATTTGTGCACCTTCAAAATAGGTAAGAGGAACAACCTCTACCCATTTTTTGAAATATTCAATAGTACTGATAATAAACTTATGGAAATATGAGGATACAGGGTTAAGTTTACCTATGAGATTGATCCCCCACTTTGAGAATGACCAAGGTGTCATGATAAGTTGTAATGATTATGCCAATGCATGTATCAAATTGCTATACTTCTTAAAATTCAAGCATTTATTTACATATTTGTAGAAATCATGTTCAATTATTGGCCAATAGTAGCCTACTCAGAGTATCATATTTGCTAGGATGATCTCATTAGTATGATCCCCGAAGATGCATTCATGTACCTCCTTAATCGCTAGGATGTAATCGTCCTAATTTAAACAACGTAATAGATTCCCGTTATAATGTTGATGGAAGAGGGTGCCCCCAAGTAGGGTATATCGGGCTATCCATTGGATGAGGTTTCCTTTATTGGAAGGGGAAATGCTTGCAGGAAATGTTCCATCATGAAGGTAATTAAGGATGTCATAATACCATGAGGAAAAGGGACCAACAACCTCATATATCAAATAGGAATCTGGTATGTCATACGCTGGTGTTTGCAAATGTCTGATGAATAATGGCATATTATTATTCTAATGTGGAATGATTAACATACACCCTACTTTAGCTGTAAAATCTGTTGATCTGTTTTGTCTTCTTGGGATTTGTTGAAATTTAATTTTCTCAAATAAATTCTTCAAATAATAAACAATTCTTTTTTATGGAAGAAGTTTTTCATCTTTTACTTTATACTCATTTTTCACTTGTTTTATAGTAAACATGGAATCACATATTACATTTACTTGACTGATATCCCAATTAATAGCTAGTTTCATCCCTAAAATAAGGGCATTATACTCTTCTATATTTTTTTTGTATGGGAATCCAAGTCAGAATGCTTGTGGGATCAAGTCTCTTGAATGAGTGATCAACACAACTCCGACACGATAACTATCAAAGTATAGTTACCATATAGAAGTTTCCTCAATGGACATTGTGGATGCGTTTGAGAGTTGCAGACTCCAATTTTATGTACCTAGTAGTGAGGATTTATCCAGTGGATCTGTTACAACCTATCCTTTCAATGATTTTTGGTGTGTATACTCAATGTCAAATTGGATGGGTAATATGGTCCAATTATCCATCTTTCTTGTGAGTGTGGGATTTAAAAATAAGTATTTTAATGGATCTAATTTAGAAATAAGCTTGACATTATTATTTAACAGATAATTACATAGCTTTTGAAAGGTGAAGACTATGGCCAAGTAAGCATTTTCTATCTATGTGTGCTCATAAGATTTCAATATTTGGTTTAAGTAGTACAAAGCTTTTAAATTTTTCTCCTTATCATAATAGTCCAATAGTGCGCCAATTGCAAAGTGTGTGGAAGAAATGTAGAGTAATAATGGTAGCATTAGAATAGGGCTTTTTTCCTAGTATGATTCAAGCAATGTGAATTATTGATGTAGTTCATGTCCCAAGTGAAAATTGACTTCTTTCATGAGAAGATGCGTGAATTTGTGAGACTTATCTACAAGATTAGAGCTTAACCTTTTGATTTCTTGGATCTTTTATTGCAAACTTCATAGTTGTATGATATTATTCAAAGGAGGAATTTATGTTATAGTAGTAACTTTTTCTATAGATAATTATATTCCTCTCCATGAAACAATGAATCCTAATAATTTTCTAGATAACATACCAAAGACCCACTTATTAGGGTTTAGCCAGACCTTGTAGTCCTTAAGACACTCAAAGATGTGTCATAAAATTTCTATGTGTTATTACATAATCTTGGATTTTGCCAATATTCCATCCACATAATCTTCCATGATGTCACTTATCATGTCATGGAAAATAACAGTCATTTCCCATTGATAGGTAGCTCCCGCATTATTGAGGCCGAAGGTCATGAATAGATAAAATAATGTCCCCCATGGGGTAGTAAAAGTTGTCTTATGTTGGTCTTCCTCAACAATATTTATTTGGTTATATTCTGAAAAACCATCCATGAGTGATAACATCTCATAACCAGTTGTTGAATCAATAATCATGTTGATTTTCGAAAGAGAAAATTCATCCTTAAGACAAGTTGTATTAATATCTCTGAAATCGGTAGACACTTTAATACAAATTGGTTTATTCTACCTTGGGATTACATTTGAAATCCACTCTGAATATTCAATATTTTTTATGAATCCTACTTCCAATAATCTTTCTAACCCTTCTTTAACAAACAAGGTAACATGAGGATGCTCCTTATCATAATAGTCCAATAGTGCCCTAATTGCAAAGTGCATAGAAGAAATGTAGAGTAATAATGGTTTAGTTGACATGGGTAACATTAGAATAGGGGGGTTTTTCAAAATAGGATTTGAGCAAGTGAATGCATGATGTTGTTCTGGTCCCTAGTTAAAAATGACATATTTCATTAGAAGATGCATGAATGTGTGACAATTATATGCAAGCTGAGAGATTCACCTTCTGATTTCTTGGATCTTTCCTTACAAACTTCTTAGTTGTATGATATTCTTCAGAGGAGGCATTTATATTATAGTAGTAAATTTTTCTAGACATAATTATATTCCTCCCCATGAAACAATGAATCATAATGATTTTTTAGATAATACACCGAAGACACACTTATTCGGGTTTAGTCAAACCTTGTAGTCCCTAAGACACTCAAATGTGTCGTAAAATTTCTAGGTGTTCTTACCTAGTCTTGGATTTTACCAATGTTTAATCCACATAATCTTGCATGATGTCACTTATCATGTCGTGGAGAATAATAGTCATTGTGCATTCATAGATAGCCCCTATATTATTGAGGCCAAAGGGCATGAATTGATAAGAGAAATTCCCCCATGGGGTAGTACAAGTTGTCTTATGTTATGAAAATCCATCCATGAGTGATAGTATAAGTTGTCTTATGTTATGTTATGTTAGTACAAGTTGGTCTTCCTTAGCAATTTTCATCTAGTTATATTATGAAAATCCATCCATGAGTGATAACATCTATTAACCAATTTTTGAATCGATAATCATGTCGATGTTATGAAGAGAAAATTCATCCTTAGGATAAGCTTTATTGGTATCTCAGAACTTGGTACACACTTTACTACCAATCAGTTTCTTCTACACTGGGACCATATTTGAAATTTAATTTGAATAGTTAATAGGCCTGATGAATCCTAATTCCAATAATATTTCTAACTCTTCTTTAACAAACAAGGTAATGCGAGGATGCATCTTTCAGATATTTTTATTTGTGTTCTTGGTGTCTAGGTGTACAACAATATTTCACACCACTAACGTAGAATCAAGTCGTGGCATGTTTGTGTAAGAGCAAGAAAACATATTTGACAATTCTCTTAAAAGGATTGTGAAAGTTTTATTTTCTTCAGCTGAGAGTGAAGCTTGGAAATTAACTACTCTAGGGACATACTCCATGGCAATATTGACATCTATTGTATCCTCCACTAGCAAGTTGGAATCGTCCTCCATGCGCATAGGATTAGGGGGAGATTAAGATCTTCTTCTATCAAAGGTGGCTCAAAGAGATCCTCATTTTTAAGTGGGAAAACTATTTATCCATTGAAGTCTTTTTTGTATATCCGCAAGTACCTCAAAGATTTTTTGGCTATATGACTTAGACTTTCTGCAAGGCTTTTCAGTGGAACTTTTTCCATTGCATTGTTTTTTCTTAAATGATTGCACAATTCCGTCTCCTCCATCAAGTATACACATACATTGAGCTAAATAGAGAATCCTTTCTTTTGTTCATTTCTTCAAATATGGTCATAAATATAAAGAAACTCATTAATAGCCTCATCATTCTGAAATACGTTGATTAACACATGTTTTTGTTTATTCACTTTCGTGATTGATGAGTAAATGAGGTTTAGTTTTTGAGTGGTAAGGGATGTGGTAGTGGTTATAGTTAGGCAAGCCACATCAGAAAAGAAGTTCGTGGAGGAAAGGTCTTCATAAAGATTACATTGGGAATCTATTTTGCTTTCATACTTAAATGAAATATCTTTTTTTTTAGAAGAGTTATCCTCTACCTTTGAGGAGTGAGACTCATATAGATGGATGCTAATGCCACAATCACCTATTATATGACGAGGTATTAGAAGATATTCCAATATACCTTGTTTGTTGTGGCTGTAGCCACGTCCTTTGTACCCCATAGTAAGCATAATTGAATTAGGGATAACATACTTAGGTGATTGATAGAATAGAGCGATTCCATAATATTTAGGATAAAATACAAAATATTTGAGTATCCTCTCATCTTATAATAACCCAGCAGGAGTGAAAGCATCAAAAGGGAAATTCTCCTTGGATATTTGAAACTAGTAACAAGACCTAGCATGAGCTTTGACAGATAGGGGAATGTTATGAATTGGAAGGGCTTGCTACAGATCGTATTCTTTACAACTGATTGCTCTAACCTTCATCTCCTATGTAGTGAAATGATTCTTTGATGTAGAAGCACTGTTGTCATTAGGGGACAAGGTATCTGTTATCCAAAATTCACCCCCTAGGGTAAATTTTGTTAACATGCATTCAATTCTTCAGTCCCAGGTAGATAGATTGATTCAAGGCAAAAAATCATGTTTCTAGGGTCCCCTTGGCTTTTTTCTAACTCTCCTATCCAAGGAGAAAAGAGCAAGTTCTAAAAAGGGGTGAAAAAGTTGGAAAAAATAAGCTTGGGCCAAAAAAAATCATGAAAATTGGCTAAGTCCTGGTCCAAGTGGCCCTTGGGATAGTTGGGATGTCAGGGCACGAATCGGCCGAAAATCCTCCAGGTGGTCCAAACAGTTTGGGACATCCGGGCCGTGGGGACACGTGGGACGCGAAAGGGCAAACCGGCCGAAGGTAAAAGCAAAATTGACTAACTGCTATGCTAAACAGGCTGGGACATCTAGGCCGTGAGGACACGAAGGACTCAAACCACCTGGATCGGTCGAAACAGAGAACTTTCACACTAGGACAGTTAGGACATAAGGACGCATGGGATGCGGAGAGCCAAAGGAGATGAGAGCCAATCAAATAATGCCACGTGTCTTCACCTCAAATAGGGATAGGGAAGCCCGAATCGGGTGGATCAGAGGAATTTTTCCCAAACAGTTTGGGACAACCGGCCAAAGGGACGTGAGGGATGTGAAAAGCTGGTAGGCCCACGGATGAATTAGGAAACGCCACGTGTCACAAGGGAAAACGTCCAAAATTTCTAAGGGCAAGGTTTGAAGCGTTGGCCTGAGCCAATAAAAAGAGGACACGTGTCCTAAGGAGAAGGGGAGTGTGGAGCTCGAGGAGGAATTAGAGAATTTGGTGAAATTTTTGGTGAAAAACTAAACGGTAAAGGATGACCCCGCGCCCCTGTCCTCCAACCAGATCATGCCACGTGTCCCAAGTGGCGGGGACGAGGGGAAAAAATGAATTTTTTTCCAAAAGTTAAAAAGATCAACACTTTCAAGGAAAACCCATGGGTAAGGGAAGGAGAGAGAATTGCTCATTCAATCAGTGCCCGACACATGTCGTCCAGGTGGCGGAGCGCAGGAAAAATTTGAAAACCCATTTTTGCCTATTTTGTGCCCTAAATCTTTAGATCACCATATCTTTCGATCCAGAGCTCGGATTTGCACGTTCTTTATATCATTGGAAAGATTATAAAATTCTCTACATGATTACGGGGTCAATCCTGAATGTTGGTTTAGTCTAGAGAGAGAAAGTTAAGAAATGGCTCTGACACGTGTTCATGGCTAGAAGTGACATTTTAGCGACCAAATTTAATACAGAATGGGTCGCATTCTCCTCCAATTCGGTCAAAAATGACAAGGTATGGGCTTGTAAGGTTCCCCATGCCATTTTAATGCATTTTCATTCAATGAGGAATGGGTTCCCACGTTTCGTATGTTTTCTCTCTACTGGGCTCGACCCATGCAATGTAAAAGCTAGATTTGGCTCATTTCGTAAGGGTGGAACACTTTTTGGCATTGCAGACTTCTTCTTTCACCTCTAGCAAGTGATTGTTGCAAGAATCAGACCTCTTCAAAGACTGTAATAGGTTTTCTACCTCTCTGAGGTTGTAATGCAGTGGTTTTGACATTGGAAATGATAATGCAAGCTTTGTGAATGGGTTTCAGTCCTTTGTTTGTATTATCTACTTCATTTCAGATCCTGAATTATATCTTATCAACCTGTGTATGTTTTATGCTACAGTCTTTGGTTTGTGTCTATTTGCATGAAAAAAATATTCACCACTGCTTTTTGGTGTATCACCATCTTTAGTTAGTTTCAATTTTTTACATTTTTATCCCTGTCTCCTTACAATTTAGAGTAGGATTAGGATTTGAACCTCTGTAGTTGTGCAAGCATTAGATCTAATCAGAGGAGTTTGAGGAACCAGCCTCTAATCTGGATATTCCTCTCTCAGTTTCACAAGTCCCACACTTGGAGAGAGGATTCCATGTTGTGCAATCACACTAGGTGCAAGAGTGATCAACCTAGAAGCCTGATCAGCATCCAGGGGTGCTGTGATTTTGCACTAACAGTTTTGGCACACCAGGTGGGACCTAGAGGTCTCATTTTTATTTGTAGCAAAGTTGATGTGCCTCTGCTGCAATTCTCTTGCTTGAAAATATCTATTATTTGCATATCTGGCGACTCCAAGGGGAAGAATCAACTGGTTTCAGCAGTGCAGGCCTAAAAACTCATGAGAAGAGTCACCACAAGGTCAAGAGTTGGAGAAGAAGAAGTGTCGTTTGAATACTTGCAATTATCTCCAAGAAGAAGGCAAAGAGGAAGGAGGATTCAAAGGTCTCCATCTCCACCAAACAGAACCCTCTCAACTCCTCCACCTGGTAGGCCTTTCATTCAGTCAACAAGGGTTTTAAGACCAATTAGAATGGCACAAAACAACCCCTATGTCAACTTCACAGGTAGCAACCCACTTGCCCTCAATGCACAACATCCAATTCCTTTTGTAGCCTTGAATAACATTCCCTACTTCACTGGTGAAAATTAGACTACTCCAGGTGATCATGTTAAAGATATTGCTAACCTTTGTGTAATTCATGAGATCAATGAGATGCAAGTGGCTATCAAGTTACTAGCATCTTCATTCAAGGGTAAAACATTGCAATGGTTTAGGAGCCTTGAAGCTGGTTCTATCACAAATTGGAATCAACTGTGTATAGAACTTCATGAGCAATTTGGAGAGAAGGGAGACAACTTGTCTCTTTTGGAGCAGCTGACAACCATCAAGAGAGCTCCCAATGAGCAGCTGACCGATTTCAACTTCAGATTTCAAAAGACTTGGGAGAGAATTTTAGTGGCAATCAGGCCAACAGTAGAAGGTGCTTTTCTCTACTATCTCAAAGCTCTAAATTCTAATATTTCTATGTTGATTCAGTCCATGGGAGGCATAACTATCCCTATGGCTTATAGCATTGCCATTAGGGCTGAAAATTGCTTGATCCAAGCTAGCAAACTTGCCCCTAGACCCCCCATGCCACTGTTTCCAAGTTTAGAGAGCCTAAACACCAATCAAGCACCTAATTTGGCTCCTTCTCCCACTCCTAGAAATCAGAGTTCAAATGAAGCTTCCACTTCATCTCCAAGTGCCCCAAATGAGCTTCAATAAGTCATGAAGCAATTGCAAAACCTAGGCAATGAGCTGGTTACTCTCAAGAGGCAACAAGCCCAAGGTTTTAGACCTTCTTATCAACCCCATGCTCAGCCTTACAAGAAGCCATACCAACCACAAAGGCCACCTAACCCAGCTGCAAATGTGAATCAAACAAGGCCTCCTGCCAATAGACCATTTCAGCACTATAATCCAAATGCCATATCTACCTTTAAGGCATTGGTGCCAACACAAAACAACGTTGCTCAGGATTATCATTGGTTTTTCCCATGCAATGAGCCTCATAACCAATCCATGTGCTTCAATGGTGCTTTGAATCAAGCATTAATGGTGACAACTAATGGTGTGGAGGGTGAGGGTAGTCAAGGAAACAACCAACAACAAGAAACATTCCAACAGCAATCAGCCCCAAATGATGCCACATTGGTAAATTGGCAAGCAGAGGATTTTTGTGGCATGAATCAGGTAGTTTCTCAAGGTGTTTCATCCAACACAAGGTCAAAAAGGAGGAATTTGGGTGAAGAACAACCATTAGCCCCAACCAATCCACAACCTTCCATGGCTCCACAAATGATTGGCAAACAAAATCCGGTTGTAAATGCACAAGGGCAGCCAAGGACAGCTCCTAGACCAACTAAAATACCAGTTAATTCTGCCCATGTGTAAGGAGTGAATGTACAAGAAAAGGGACAACAAAGAGATCCTTCATCTCCGTTCAGTATCATTGATCAGATGAAGAAGACAAACGTCAATATATCAATGTGGGAATCCCTATCTATCCCAGGCCAATGAGATCTGTTGTAAGCTGCCATGAAGGACTGGCCAACTTCAAATCAGCAAGTTCAGATGCAAGACAAAGTGCTTACAAATGTTGCCTAGCCTGAGGGAAATCATGGAGGATAGCAAGGTAAAATGTTGAAGCCCCCTCCTTTCTATGTTTCATTAATCATTGGAAATCAGCTAGTACATAATTGCATGATAGATTCCAGGGCAAGTAGCTCGGTAATGCCTAAACAAATAGCTGATCAGCTAGGGCTCCAGTATGAAACAACATCCAAAGGGGTAGTGCAGCTAGATGGGACAGCAGTAGCAACAGTTGGAGTGATTAGAAATTTGAGTCTTACCTTGCATGCATGTCCAAATGTTGTTATTTTACAACATGTATCAGTCATAGACCTTCCACCACTCTTTTCCCTATGCTTGTCAAGGGACTTCACAGCCAAGATTGGGGGATATTTGTCTGTTGATTGGTCACAAATGCTGTTCAGAACAAGGTATGGAACTAAGGCTGCAATCAGGTCTGAACCGATTGTAAACTTTCACATTGATCCTTACACTCCAAGTCAGATCAGTGCCAATTGCTTAGCATTTGATCAAGAGGATCACCCAAGCAGTGATGAGGCTAACACCAAGGTTGGAAGCATCCCAGATCTAACTCTTGATGAATGGGAAAACAAGGTACATGCATTTGATCCTTATCAAGAAGTGGAAGAATCTGAGCTAGGGGTATATTGCATACATGAAGAAAATCATCCTATTCCTAGCATCACCAAGCCAAACCACAAGGATGACAATGAGGTATGGCAGCTGTTTTTTGATGGATCAAGGAGTAGACAAGGTGCAGGAGGTGGAGCCATGCTTGTTTCACCTTAAGGAATAAAGTACTATTCAACTTTTAGATTTCAGTTTGCATGCTCCAATAACATTGCTGAATATGAAGCCTTGGTGCAAGGGATGCATTGGGCAGTAAAGAGAGGAATAAAGAACTTGCAAGTCTTTGGTGACAGTGAATTGATTGTAAATCAGGTCAAGGGACAACATGCTGCCAAGAATGATCTTCTCAAGTGCTACAAGAACAGGGTGTGGAACCTCATGGAAGATTTTGAGTGTTTTGGCATCAAATCCATTCCTAGGAAAGAGAATCAAGCTGCTCACAGGCTTGCAGCAGTAGGGGCAGCCTTTGACATTATGGAAAGCATTCAACAAGACAAGGTATAGCCAAACATCCATGTGATTGTGAGGCCTTCAGTGCCATATAACAATGTTAGTTGGCAAGTGTTTTAGAATGACCAGCAAATCATCCATTTCTTGCAAGAAGAAGTTGAGTTCTCAGCCAAGAATCAAGAAAAATTGGAACAACAGTATGGTGACCAAGTAGTACAGCTGAGAAATAACAAGCTACCCAAAGGACTTCTCACTTCGTAGTCCATTTTTAACCCTAATGATCAGTTTAGAGAGGAAAAGCAAACATTCAGGTCAAGAGAGAGGATTCAGTATCCATCTTGGTAGAAGAGAACAAACCATTACAAATTGGAAGGATGACAACTGAACAGGAAAGGTATGAGTTCATACAACTATGTCAAGAGTTCCCTAATGTGTTTGCTTGGAGCTATGAAGACTTGAAAGGTTTCAATCCCAACTTAGTTCAGCATACCATCGAATTGGATCCAAGTACTAAGCCTTTCAGGTAGAAACAAAGACCATTCAATCCACACATGGAGCCTCTCGTGAGGAAAGAATTGGACAAGATGATTGAGTCAAGGATCATATTCCCAATCAAGCATTCTAGTTGGGTTGCCAACTTAGTTCCAATTAGAAAGAAGAGTGGAGAGATCAGATTGTGTGTTGACTTTAGAGACTTGAATAGAGCCTCTCTCAAGGACCATTACCCACTCCCTTCCATGAAACAAATCTTGCAGGTTGTGGCTGGCTCCGAGAGGTTTTCACTACTTGATGGCTACTCAGGGTACAATCAGATTATGGTGAAGGAAGAAGACCAATTCAAGACAACCTTCACAACCAAATGGGGAACTTTTACATACAGGAAAATGCCATTTGGGCTGTCTAATGCTGGTGCTACCTTCCAAAGGGCAATGGACATGGCATTCAAAGGTTTGATTAACAATGTGGTCCTGATTTACCTTGATGATATCACTATTTTTTCAAAAAATGCAACAGACCATCTCTCACATTTAAGGAAAGTCTTCACGAGGTGCAGGAGATTTGGAGTGTCTTTGAATCCAAAGAAGTGCATCTTTCTTGCACATGAAGGAAAGCTCCTTGGCCATATTGTCTCCAAGGAAGGATTAGCAATTGATCCAGAGAGGGTTGAAGCCATAAGAGCACTACCATTGCCAAGCCACAAGAAAGCCCTTCAGAGTTTCTTGGGAAGGATAAACTTTGTTCGGAGGTTTGTCCTAGATTTTGCAGCCCTTTTCAAGCCCATCACCAAAATGTTAAAGAAGAGCATGGCTTTCAAGTGGACAACAGAAGGCAAGGAGATTTTTGAAGCAATCAAAGAAGCCATCTCTCAAGCACCAACTCTCATCAACCCAGACTTCTCCAAGGATTTCATCCTCTATGCATTTGGAGGTAATGACACTATTTCTGCCATTTTGGTATAGCAGAACAAGGATAATGATGAACAACCAATTACCTTCTTCAGCCGGAGCCTAGACGACTATGAGGTGAGGTACTCTTTTATTGAGAAGCATGTACTTGCAGTAATCAGGAGCTTGAAGAAATTCAAGCATTTAGTCTCAAACAACAAGGTTCAGTTGCTGGTCTCACATGCTGGGGTTAAGGACTTCCTCCTCAACAAGGATTTGAATGAGAAAAGGGCAAGTTGGATCACCCATGTCATGGAGTATGACATTGAGATCAAGATCACCAAGCTGGTAAGAGGGAAAGGATTGTGTGAGCAGCTGGTTTTTGGGAAGCAAAAGGAAGTATGCAATGAAGAAGAGGTTGTTTTGATAGTCCAGGACAGCCATGAGCCAAGTGGCAATCAAGAAGAAGACAATGCTGCCCACACTTCTTGCTGGACCCAAGGCATTATACACTTCCTAGGCACAGGCCTATGCCCTCCGGAGATGAACAAGACCCAAATGAGACACTTCAGATTGCAGGTTGTCCCGTATGCCATTGTTGATGGAGTTTTGTTCAAGAAAGATGTGAATGGAGTGCTGTTGAGGTGCATTAGTACAAATTAGATTCAAAGTGTGTTGAAAGAGTTTCATGGTGGACCAGTTGGTGGCCATTTTGCAACAAGAGTGACAGCTCTAAAAATCATGAAGGCTGGTTATTATTGGCCTAAAATCTTTAGTGATTGCTATGCATGGATCAAGAGGTGTAAGAATTGTGCATTCTTCACAGAAAAAGAGAGACTTACTGCCCTTCCATTACATCCAATCTCAGTTAACCAGCCATTCATACAGCGGGGTTTGGACTTCATTGGAGTCATTAATCCCAATTCAAGCAAAGGGCACAAATGGATTTTGACAGCGATGGACTACTTCACCAAATGGACATAAGCAGTAGCACTCAAAGAGGCAAATGAGTCTAGCATCTTAGACTTTTATGAGGGGATAACAACCAGATTTGGTGTACCTGCTACAATAATCTCTGATAATGCTTTGGCATTCATTGGATGTAAGGTGACTGAGTGGGCTGTCAAGAATGGTATTCACCTAAGCACTTCATCAAAATATTACCCTCAAGGTAATGGCCAGAACGAGTCTACAAACAAGAACTTGTTGAGGATCATTAGGAGGACTCTTGATGAGAATCAGAGGTCTTGGCATACCAAACTGAAATCAGCCTTATGGGTTGATAGGATAACTCCCAAAAGATCCATAGGTAACTCTCCATTCAAACTTGTCTATGGAAGAGAGAAAATCTTTCCCATGTCACTTGAGTTGCCAACATTGGAACTCATGAAGCAGCTGGAGCTGCTAGAGTTTGAGCCCATGGAGGTGAGGTATGTAGAGTTGATGGAGCTGCAAGAGATTAGAAATTAGGCATCCCAAGCAATGGAAAAGGATCAAGCTTTGATCAAGAAGACCTTCGATAGGAAGGCCAAGGATAGATCTTTTCAGGTTGGAGATCTAGTGTTGAAATGGGATGTGGATAGAGCCAAACCGAGAAGGCATTCAAAATTTGATGCCATTTGGAGTGGCCCATACATGGTCACGAAGTGCAAGAACAACAATGCTTTCCAATTGGCCCCATTGGATGGTGAAGAACTGCAGATTCCAGTGAATGGAATCTATCTCAAGCGTTGCTTCTAAAGGGAAGTTCACTAGCTTGTAAATATTAGATTAGATTTTCATTCCTCCAAGTGCTTGTCCACATTGTTTTGCTGTAGGTTAGTTTTGTTTTCCCTAAGTGCTTTGGCATAGCTTGCTGTCCATGGAGATGTTTTGTAGCCCTTGCTCCCCTCAGGTGATATTCCATCTTCCTCCTTGCACATTCTAAGTCAGTTGGGGTTCTAAACAGAATATCTGATGACTCCATGCCCAATGGACTGCTTCAGGCAACTGGTATCTTCTACCTAGCAGGCAAGTAACCCCGCTGAGTCGCCAAATTGTTATCCAAAATTCACCCCTAGGGTAAATTTTGATAACATGCATTAAATTCTTTAGTCCCAGGAAGATAGATTGGTTCAAGGTAAAAAATCATGTTTCTAGGGTCCCCTCGGCTTTTTTCTAACTCTTCTTTCCAAGGAGAAAAGAGGAAGTTCTAAAAAGGGGTGAAAAAGTTGCAAAAAACAAGCTTGGGCCAGAAAAATTCATTAAAATTGGCTAAGTCCTAGTCCAGGCGGTCCTTGGGACAGTTGGGACGTTGGAGCGTGAACCGGCCAAAAAGCCTCTAGGCAGTCCAAATAGTTTATGACATCCAGGCCGTGGGGACTCGTGGGACAAGAAAGGGTGAACCGACCGAAGGTAAAAGAAAAATTGACTAACTGCTGTGCTGAACAAGCTGGGACATCTGGGCCGTGAGGACGCGAAGGATGTGAACTGCCTGGATCAGCCGAAACAGAGAACTTTCACACTGGGACAGTTGGGACATAGGGACGCATGGGACGCAGAGAGCCGAAGGAGCTGAGAGCCAATCAAATAACGCCACGTGTCTTCACCTCAAATAGGGACAGGGAAGCCCTAATCGGGTGGATCAGAGGAATTTGTCCCAAATAGTTTGGGACAACCGGGCCAAAGGGACGCGAGGGACGTGAAAAGCCGGCATGCTCGTGGACAAATCAGGAAATGCCACGTGTCATAAGGGAAAACGTCCAAAATTTCTAAGGGAAAGGTTTGAAGCATTGGCCCAAGCCAATAAAAAGAGGACACGTGTCCTAAGGAGAAGGGGAGTGTGGAGCTCGGAGAGGAATTAGAGAATTTGGAAAAAAATTTGGCCAAAAACTAAAAGGTAAAGGATGACCCCGTGCCCTTGTCCTCCAACCAGATCATGCCACGTGTCCCAAGTGGCGGGGACGCAGGGAAAAAATGAATTTTTTTCCAAAAGTTAAAAAGATCAAAACTTTCAAGGAAAACCCGCGGGTTAGGGAAGGAGAGAGAATTGCTCATCGAATCAGCGCCCGACACGTGTCGTCTAGGTGGCGGAGCGCGGGAAAAATTTCAAAACCCATTTTTGCCTGTTTTGTGCCCTAAATCTTCAGATCGCCATATCTTTCGATCCAGAGCTCGGATTTACACGTTCTTTATATCATTAGAAAGATTATAAAATTCTCTACATGATTCCGGGGTCAATCTTGAATTTTTGTTCAGTCTAGAGAGAGAAAGTTAAGAAATGGCTCTAACGTGTGTTCATGGCCAGAAGTGACATTTCAGCGACCAAATTTAATACAGAATGGGTCGCATTCTCCTCCAATTCGGTCAAAAATGATAGGGTATGGGTTTGTAAGGTTCCCCATGCTGTTTTAATGCATTTATAGTCAATGAGGACTGGGTTCCCATGTTTTGCATGTTTTCTCTCTCCTGGGCTCGACCCATGTAATGTAAAAGCCAGATTTGGCTCATTTCTTAAGGGTGGAACACTTTTTGGCATAGCAGACTTCTTCTTTCACCTCCAGCAAGTGATTGTTACAAGAATCAGACCTCTTCAAAGATTGTAATATGTTTTCTACCTCTCTGGGGTTGTAATGCAGTGGTTTTGACATTGGAAATGATAATGCAAGCTTTGTGAATGGGTTTCAGTCCTTTGTTTGTGTTATCTACTTCATTTCAGATCCTGAATTATATCTTATCATCCTGTGTATGTTTTATGCTGCAATCTTTGGTTTGTGTCTATTTGTATGACAGAAATATTCACCACTCCTTTTTGGTGCATCACCATCTTTAGTTAGTTTCAATTTTTTGCATTTATATCCCTGTCTCCTTGCAATTTAGAGTAGGATTAGGATCTGAACCTCTGTAGTTGTGCAAGCATTAGATCTAATCAGAGGAGTTTGAGAAACCAACCTCTAATCTGGAGATTCCTCTCTCATTTTCACAAGTCCCACACTTAGAGAGAGGATTCCATGTTCTGCAATCACACTGGGTGCAAGAGTGATCAACCTAGAAGCCTGATCAGTGTCTAGGGGTGCTGTGATTTTGCACTAATAGTATCAAAATCCACTCATGAAGCAAGGGCCTTTTACTAAATTAGAACATCTATCCTTCTAGAAGGACACTTTTAGGTAGTGGGGAAAAATCTGAAAAAACTCTACAATGAGAAAATGGTTGGGGATCCCCTTTTATACTAGGATTATTTCCTTCATATTACAACTTTAAGAACTGATGATACATTGAAGGTACAACTTGCATGACATGAATCCATGAGCAGCCAAGAAATATGTTGTAAGGGAGCTTGAGGTATAAGACATGGAACTTCATATCTTGATTAATAGGAACCACTTCTTGTGAAAAAGTGATAATACTAGCTCACTAGCATTCCTCATTTTCATATGCCTTAATGGTGATGACCTTTATCTCTAAATCAGGTTTAGTGCACCCTAATTGTTAAGCTAGCTTTAGAGTACAAATATTTAAATTTCAATATGATTATCCCTCTCATTTACCCTTTATCTTTTGACCTTCTTTCATTTGATTATAACTTCAACAAAATCCCTCTCATAATTTACGCTTTATCTTTTGACCTTCTTTCAGTTGATTATAACTTCATTATGAAAGGGTAAATTATGAGAGGGATTCTCCTCTGCAAAATTTGTTGGCTTGAAGGTTATATGCTCTATAAGATAAATCCATGCTACCGCTGCTTGTAAGTATGTTGGGTCAATATCAACATACACTCCCGATCTGTATAATGTATTACAAAATATGTCCCCTAATTGTACCCTAATTATTTACCCTAATTTAAGCTAGCTTTAGAGTAGAAATATTTAAACTTCAATATGATTATCCCTCTCATTTATCCTTTATCTTTTGACCTTCTTTCATTTGATTATAACTTCAATAGAATATCTCTCGTAATTTACCCTTTATCTTTTGACCTTATTTCATTTGATTATAACTTCAATATGAAAGGGTAAATTACGATAGGGATTCTCCTCTATGAAATTTGTTGGGTTGAAGGTTATATGCTCTATACGATAAATCCATGCTACCACTGCTTGTAAGTATGTTGGGTCGATATAAACATACACTCCCAATCTTTGTAATGTATTACAAAAGATGTCCTTCTAAATGTTAGAAATTATAATAAGGTCCAAGACATAAATTTTGGTTGCGGTTTTCTCTAATTGGTCTAACACATCATAGTGACTCTCTCAATGATTAGGGGGAAGTGGTTATGAAATAACAAGACGATCCTATCATGTTGTCATGGTGTAATCCCTTGATTTAATCTTGATCATGTTTATATTCTCAATAGGTGGATTGACCCAACCTATTAGGGCATCAATAAGTTTCGTCTTTGACACAAAATTAGCATTCTTAGTTTGAGACGACTATCCTTGATCCTGATTTTCCCTTCCATTTTTGTGTTTTCGGAAAGGTTATTTGAATATCCCCATGTTTATGTTAGGAGATTTACTAGGGGTAGTGAAATCCATTTCCACATCACCAATGTCGATTAAATCATGGATATAGTGTATTAATTTTAAAAATTTATCAGTATTATGACCTTTGACGAGGAGAAATCTATAATATACATTTTACCTAAACCAAAATGACTTAGGTGGGTCATCCCCATAAGGCGTAGTTCTAGGATATCTAGCCATATTAACCGCATCTAACTTTTTTTAATAATTACCACATAGAATTAGAGAGAGGGGTGGAGTTACAAAGTTTATACTTTGTAGGTGGAGTTACCTTTACAAGTTTCAAGGGAGTGTGGTTTTGAAGTTCTTGTACTTGTTTAGAGTCTACTTCTCCATCTCCTATGATGTTTTTTTATTGGGAAACAAATTTGTCTTGTCACTAGGTTTGGAATCATTAGGATCACGGTCATGTGAAAGGGGTTTTAATGTCCCTCTAGCTAACAACAATTTTTCTATTTGACTAACATTCTTGATCACCTCATCAAACGTGTTAGCACAATGCATTTGTAAGTGGAATGTAATTTCATGGTGGAGGTTAGGTACAAATATACTAATAACATATTTTTCTAGTATGGAGTAAAAAAGAGACTAGCTAACCCTCTCCATCGTTGTAGGAAATAAGTGAAGTTCTTGTTATTTCGTTGTTTCACATTACATAAATGTAACATGGTCACATCATTCTCCATATTAAATGAGAAATTAATTACAAAATTTTCTACTGCTTTTGACCATGTAGATATGGATCCCTTAGGGATGTGTAGAAACCATTTTAAATCTTGATCTCCTAAAATTTGTGGAAGATGTGAATTAGATAGTTATCACTGTATGCAACCTCTTGACACGCCATATAAAAATATTTAATATGGTATCTAGGGTATCCTTTTCCCTTGTATTTATCAAACAATGGAGAATCAAAATGACATGGGAAAGGTACTTGTAACATGGCTCTATCAAAGGGATCTAGACATAACTCTTCAGATTGGTACTTTTAGTTATTACTCGTCTTTCCTTCTTGCAAAGCTACAAGGGCATTCTTTTGGGTTGACTATTCTTGATTAAATATATGGTCTTGTTTGGGTGGTGTGAACCTATACAAATGATTAAATGCAGTTGTGTCACCACCTTTATTTTCTGTATACAACTCCTCTTAAGGTTCTTTATGTGTCTCTCAATGAGGAGAGTTTGTATTAAATTCATGGTATGAAGCCTTAGGTTTAGATTTTGGTATGCATGTTTTGGAAGGTTTGATTTATTCCTTATCTACATGTGAATCCAAAATTTCCAATTGGTTAGTGAGAGGTTGCACTTGTTCCTCTAAGGTTAAGTCCTAAGTGGATACTTCATTATGATTTTCATAAGGAGTAGGTTGTGCATGATGAGCATTCTTTTTATGGTCCTAAAAATGGGCTCTAATAGTAGGTATATGATAGTCTCCATCCTTTTCAAAAGGTATCTCCTCATAATTTTTTCATCCAAAAGTAGAGGCATGACCTGAGTTTAAGATATCGTTAATATTTCGAAAAGGATGTTCTACTTCTTCATCTTTATGAACCATACCAGAAATAAGAGAAGGGTAAACCATAGATTGTAACCTTGCTCCTAGGTGTATGACACACATTAAGACCTCATGTTTTTTTTGGTATATATAATCATCAAAGTGGGTGGGATTAAACTAAACATTCACTTGAGGATAATTATCCTCACCACCGCTATGATCAACCATGACATTATCTTGTAGAAGTGCATTTAACATGTCATATTCAAAGGGACCTAACCGTAGATATTGATACCCCTTTCTATTAGTACGAGGCATAACACAAAAGGTTCACTAAGGTTTACTAAAAGGGATCCTAGGTAAATTTCTGCTATGTAATGATGTCAGGTCATCACTAATAATGTGGAATATCAAATGATCACAAATCCAAAGGTCAGTATGAAACTAAGGATATCAAAGAATAAATAATACACACACTAACCTAATAGATGATAAGAAGTATCTAGGATAAGACAATGAAGAACAAGAATATAATCTAGTCATGATAATAGTTTACTCCCTATTTTTTTCCAAGATATCTTCCAAGAAAATAGTGACAACACCCCTGAAACTATCCAATTTGAGATGGGAAATTCGGCATGATTGCATAACATTGAACTATCCTAAGTGTGGGACATTATGAAGCAAGATATCTCTCCAGAGAAGGTTGGTTACTACTGCTAACCTAACTACCACTAACCACTCTAAATGTAGGAAAAAAAAAAGACTAATCCTAATCTAATTTTTTCAAGAGGACAGGTAGAAAGATACATAGAATGAAAACCTACATTAAGAGTAGTGATTCATCAAGAAAGGAATTTTGATCACTTTCTCAACCTACAAAAAATTGGAATAGATGAACTTGGAAAGGATGGACCTACAAGAAAATCTAAATTACATTGAATATATCATGCTTGAATGATTACAACACACCAAAATCATGTAATAACCAAGAAAGTGGAAAAATTAAGTAAATACAATGAAAGGTAAGATGAAGACAATCAACCCTGAGAGGTTAAAGAGATCAACACAGACATAATCTTATTTCTCCATATGGATATACACAATACATTACTTTATCGGAAAGATGCATGAAGCCATTATAGATCTTAAGAGGAAGGTTTGAAGCCCTAAGAAGAAATGGGGTACATGGGAGAAGAAAAATGGTCAATAACCCTTTGAACATGAAACCCCTTAAATATAGAGGAAGAAAATGAGGAGAGAAAGGGAATAAAATCCAAAATTACACTCTAATCTCCTGTAAAATCCATCATTGTCCTTGCAGGAATGATGGGAAAATCTATAAGGTGCATACTCCATTGTCCCTTGCTTGTTAGGGAAGAAAGGAAGCCCATACCTTCATCATTTTGGGTAGGTGAGGAATTTCCAACCATCCTCTAGAATGGCAAACTATTATGGCCATCTGAAGATGAGGGTGTCATATAGTAATAAATGTGGATGGTTGGTTCTTTATTTTCAGACTCTGAAATTACATCACACCCTCCAAAATATGAAATTTCAGACTTTCAGGATTTAGAACTTTGAAATTTTTGACTTTGGAATTTGGGTTACTGTTCATCTTCCTGAGTTCGTGAAACTTATAAAACTCTAAAAACCTGAATTCCAAAATTTGAAATTTTGGGTTTTAGACTTTAAGTTATGATTTTTGCACACTAGGGCTTCAACGTTATGAAATGTTGAAACACTAAACTATAAAATTCAAACTTCAAGTTTTAGACTTTTAGGTTTTTTGAACTTTGTGTTTCTAGGTTTCGGGACTTTGAGTTTCAGGATTTCGGGGTTTCGTTCATCCATCCGGTCATCACACATCTCCAAAATCCCAAATGACTGAAGTCTGAATTTCAGATTTTGGAACTTTTTTCTCCCCATGTGGCACTATTCACTGTGACCTGCCAAGACTACGAAACTCTAAAACTGACCTACCTTTTATGTATTGACCTTCAAATTTCAAAGCCTTGTCCTCCTTGTCTCTAGGTTTGAGTATTTTTTTCTTGGGCCTACCTCCGAACACACTCACCTCCAAAGTCAAGATTTTAGACTTTAGAGATTCTTAATATACCAAACTTCTATAAAATGTGCTCATCCTAAGTAACTTGACTTGCTCGATTTGAGCCAGAAGTGTTAGCTCCCATGGCCAAAAAGATACTTCTTTTTCTCTGTGCAAGGTCATGTTTGTCCAATTTTTCCTGAGGTAAAACTTTGGATAACAATTACCACTTAGGTCAAGTTTAAAATAAACAAGACCTAAATTCTAAGAAAATGTTGACATGGTCCTCCAACAAGGTGTACTAGAACTAGTTTTTGACACAAACAAAGTCTATGTATTTGAAAATGGAAGTTAGTAATACGAGAAATGTAACAACACTATTTGGAGACGTTAACCAATATTTACAATGAAAGAAAGATTTTTAGTATCAAAATGATGTTGTTGTGATGTGAACAACATAACCTCAAAACTCTCAAAAACTTAAGGTAATGTTAGGATCAAAATCTAAGTCTAAGTATATCAAGAATTTACTATGCATCTGAGTAACGTAACAATACAATTTAGAGACTTAGACCAAGTTTCAAAATTGAAACAAGACATAAGTACCAAAATTGTATGACTATAATGTGGGCAGTGTAATAACTGAAAGGAAGATAATGAAGATATCAACCTAACTACAATATGAAATCTTGATTATGGGTATCAAGATGATGGCTACGAAGATATTACGATAGAGCAACAAACTTTCAACGTTTACATCTAGGTCTCAAGAAAGGGAGAATGTAAATGGGTGTAAAATAAGTGGACATGATCAATCAATAACACTACATAAATATGTTTTCTTTTATCTCAAACATGAAACAAGAAAATAAAAGTGTAAACCAAGTGGTGATGAAACAAACTAAGTGTAACTTTGGCAAAGTTTCACCTTATCTTAGGACAAGTGAAGAACAAGGACATGGTAACATGTCATGGATTTCATGATGAACAACAAGTGGTTTCAAATTTAACGGAGTAGTCCCCTTGTTCTAATAAAAAGGTTTAGAATCCATAAAATTTATCATGTTATGAGAGCTTTAGAGAACATGATGTCTAAGTAAAATTGGCTCCAAGCCACAAGCTTGCTATTAGTTCTCTCAACTAGGTGTCACAAATTACCTCTATGAGCTCGGTTTTCCAAGAAAGTGGTACTGACTAGTCTTATAGTATCCCAACTTTAGTTTACCCCCATCAATACAAGGAGAAATAAATCCATTGATTTCTATTTTAATTGGGGTCTGAATGCAGATAGCTCTGACTCTATTCTAAATAAGGCATACTAATCAATTAATTAGTGGAGCACTTTCCCATTTTTTTCACAAGGTTCCTTTTTTCGTGAACTACTTTGGGGTTCCTAGGAGCATTCCTCTTGTTATCTTAAGGATTATGCCGAAAGAAGTTTCTCCTAGTTTAAGAAAAGAAGCCGCATCTCTTAACCAAAACCTGAAATATAGTGTGATGAATTATGTGTGGTGTATTTTATTATCTTTTGGATTAGAAATTTTTTTTTGGACCACCTTTGGCTACCTACAACACACGTGTATGTTATAATTTGGTTTGAAAAGATTTCTCCTTTCTTTGGAAAACATTAGGTTTTACATACAAATAATTATTAGTTATCCTAAAAGATCTACAATATCATAAAGAGATAATTTAAATGTTTTTTTTCCTCATGATCATCTAAGGAAACAAGAGAAGAGCATACACAACAAACAACCAAAATAGATTAAAATTAAAAAGTTTGTAAATCAAATAACCACCATAATATTTTGTAAATCAAGATTAATTCCCAATTAATCCAAGTGTTTTTTAGTGAAAAACTAACATTTTTTTAATTCTTCATATCACACAAGGTGCAAGAGAAGAGCACACACAAGCTTTATCTTTAGTTTATTATCAAATCAAAGGAATTAAATCAAAGGATCACATAAATTCCATCTGAAATTTTCACTCACTTCAACATAAAAATCAATAATGAAGTTTCTCACTTAATATAATGTTAGGAAAATAAGGTTTAAAGATTCTTTTGATTCTCAAGATCACACAAGGTGTAAGAGAAGAGGATACAAAACCTTATCCAAAACTCATACAAAGTATGAAAAAAAAAACTAATTCATCAAAACCTAAATAAATGTGTTAGAAAACCCACTCTAAATTAGAAAACCTGCAACAATAGATGCTAAAAACCATAGAAAAAATGACAGAAGAAACAAGAAACATCAATTAAAACATTAAAATTTTAGTTGTGTTTACTACAGAATGCATGCTTACTTATTATGAATTTATTAACTAACATAGACCTAATTAGATCTAAGAGAGAAATCAAATTGGGTTTATTTCTACTTCACAAATGGTGAGATGTTCTCTCCAACAGTGGATACATGGCCATAATGGATATCCATAAAGGTAGTTTGTTAGTCCTTTTTATATTTTTATATTTGAGGAAAAATTTAATCTTGGTGCATGAGGGACTTAAAAGAAAAAATAGATTAAGGTTTGTTAATCATGATAAGTGAATTAACAAGTGATTAGGATGTGAGGAGCATTAATCAACCACTTATGGTAAATTAAGAGGTTAGGATAAGATTTTGAAGCCGTCTGAGATGTCTAAGAGGGAAATGGGGTGTTCTTGAATGGTTGGAAGAAGTTTTTGAGCCAATAGTAGGGTTTATTGACCAAAACAAGGGTAAAACAGGATTAATTAGCTAATAATCGCTAATTGTTTATTCGGAAAAGGATTTTTACTTACGATGTGTCGTAAATTTGAGTCCTAAATGTGAAAGAGGTTAGTTAATCAACAAAGTGTCGTTAATCAACCAAGATAGAGGGAAACACTAGTTAATGAGTGGAAATCACTAATTATAATGAAAATCGTAAGAATGAGAGTGATTAGAGTGCTTTTACCAATAAGATTGCAAAAGTAGAATTTAGGTGTCTACATACCTTTATATTTACTGTGTGAGAATGGTCATCTTCCCATTCTCATATTCGTTACCTCTAGTATTCCTCTATATTATTTATATGAGAATGGGAAGATTATAAGGCTAGCAACAATTTATATGAGAATGACCATATGTTCATTCAAATAATATTTTTGGTACCCTTATATATCAAACTTGTGAGAATGGGAATATGAAAATTCACATATTCATTACTTATATTCTTCTACTATATTAACTGTGTGAGAATTAGTATCTAATGATTCTCATCTTCGTTACCTCTAGTCTTCCTTTATATTTATTATATGAGAATTGAAATATTCTCATTCTAATGTTTTTACCTCTCTATGAGAATTGGTAGATTATAAGGCTAACTACAATTTATATGAGGATGAGAATGGGCATATGTACATTCTATGAATATTTTCTCCACCCTTATAAATCAACTTTATGAGAATGGTAATCTTCCCGCTCTCATATTATTTTTTGCTTCATTTCTTCCTCTATATTAATTATGTGAGAATGGTCATCTACCCATTCTCATATTCCTTACCTCTATTCTTCCTCTATATTATCTATGTGAGAATAGGAATCCGTTGATTCTCATATTCATTGCCTCTATTCTGCATGTATATAAATTGTGTGAGAATAGGTAGATGCGCATTGTCACAAATTTAATATAGATGGACAACAAAGGTAAGGAATATGAGAATGGGTAGATGCCCATTCTCCTATAGTGGATATAGAGGTAGACTAGAGTTAACGAATGTGAGAATATAGCCAATATACAGGAGGAATAAAGGTTGTTTCTAATAATTTATCATGTAAAAAAAACTACGAGTTTAGTGTGTGAGTGGTAATATCCTTGTAAAAGGTATAAATATAAATAGTAAAAAAATGTATTTTTCATTACTTTAATACCTCTATAAACATTTAAATGGTTCTAATTAACCGAGCCCATTGTTAAATGTTAATACAATTAAAAATAGAATACACCTTATTATGTCGAGAGGTATCCTACAGTGGAAGCAAGGGTTATAGTGGTGTGAGTGGTTCATTTTTTGAGCTGACATGTAAAGCATTTAAACATCAAATATTAAATAAAACATTACAGTTGTATGACTTATAAAAAGTAAAGATTAAATAACAATATATATGAGCTTTAGGGTTTCCAAGTTAATATAAATAAATTTGATATTTGTTTAGGTTTTTATTATTGAAATTAAAGTTGGTAAATTTTTTATTGCGATTTATTACATTAAATGTTTTATATATTACGTGTGAAGTAAAAGGGTTTTCTATTTTCAAAATTAAATGTTGTAAATGTTGTAAATGTTTATGAAATGAACTATTGACTTTTTGGTAAAAAAAATTTATTACATTTTATGTTTTATGGCAATGTCAATTTTTTTATTACTATTTATTAGATTAATTACATGTTTTATATATTATGAGTCAAGTGAAAAGGTTTTTATTTCAGAAATTAAATGTGGTAAATGTTTTTAATTTGTATTTATATGAACTATTTTATATTTGTTAGGATTTTCATTTTGAAAATTAAAGGGTGTAACTTTTTTTCATTTTAAAAATTACATGCAATTTCTTTTGTTAGTATTTATTATATTAAATGCTTTATTATTATGTTTGAGAGATTGGATATTTATGTAAATGAATTATTTATATAAATAATTTTCTTTTTATAAATTTTTCGGTATTTTTTAATTTTATTAGTATCCTCACATAATTAATATTATTATTTTTTAAGTTTTTAAGTAATATTAGTATTTGTATGAACACATTTTTTGAATATTTAATTAACTAACATACATATCTTTAAAAAAATCTATATAAAATATGCCGAAAGGTATCATTCTTGAGGCACCTATATTAAATTTTAGACATAGGTAGAATACATGCATCAAGAATGTTACCTCTCGGCATATTTTACTTAGATTTTATAAAGATATGTATGCTAGTTAATGGTTAAGTTGTATTATATTCTATTGAAATTAATTATATATTATTAGAAAATATTATTATATATTTTATTAGGAATACTATTAGATAGACTATTATTTTTTCTTATTATTAAATAATGTTATTAAATATTAATAATTTTTCATTGTTAAGAATATATATATATATATATATTATATATATATATAATTAGTTTTTCTTAGTAAATTTTAGTTGTAATTTAATAGTGATTTAATAGTAATATTATTGTAAAGGATATTATTGCTTGTATTTACATATTATTAATTATTACTAATATCACTCTTGGCATCTTTTTTAAATATATTAAAAATTATTTTTTGTAAAGATTAAATTTCTAGTATAGATATAAAACTGAGTTTAATTTTTATAAAGCTTAATTATATAAGGATTTAATTTTTTAGTTTTCTTTATTTTTGGCATAATTATTTTAAAAAATTTAGAATACACATTTTTATCTTTCAAGTACTTATTACGGACCTAATAAATACACTTCTCATTAAAAAAAGATTTTGGTAGATGCGATGCATTTATTATGGTCCATTGAATATTTTTTTTAAAAAAAATCACACTTTGTTTTTTAGTGGCAATTGTTAGTGGTCATATACATTATAAAAAGATTGATTTTGAAGTATTTGTGTTTCATTTTTTTCTCACTTATGGCCAGGTATTTTACATTCATATATTTTGGAGGAGAAAGATGAAGATGCTGATAATTTGGAGGAGAAAGACAAAGATACTGAGATTTAATAGGAGAAAGATGAAAAAAATTGAGATTTAGTAGGAGATAGAAAAAAATATAACACAAACTTTTCATAGTTACCTCACGTGGATTTCATCATTTACAGAGGAGGCTATCAAGGTTTCTTCCTATATCTCGTTTATTATTTGTTTTATTTCAAATGCCAAAGATGCATAAACTGTATCTTATATTTAGAATAGAAGTGACAAAGCATTTTTATTTCCATGTTTAAATTAAATAGGAAACAAACATAATCCATAGCTTTTATTGAAAATAATAACAACAAACATTATTTCCTTTTCCATACTTAAACATAACAACAAAAAATTACAAAATTAAATATTGTTTCATTTTTAATGAGATAATTGCTATAATAAATACATGTGTATGGTGTTGATAATATTTTTTGATAAAATCAGTAGTAGTCATCCCTTTCCATCTCTATCACTGTAGTTGTGTATCAAATGAATTTTTTTAGTTGTTTGGCTCTGGAAGTGGAAATCGTCGTAACAATTTATTAGTAACTAAATATTTTGAACCAAAACATATCTATTAAAACATTCTTATGTTGGACTTTTGAATCACATGAATCTTTATATCCTACCAAAACAAATCCTTTCACATTCATCCCAACAATTTTTTTTTCTATTATCTATTAAATAGTAGAACTAGAAAGTTTTTTCTTATCGTCATTCCAATTCAATTATTAGACAAATGATTGAAAAAATATCAATACAAAAGGTTGCATTCTTTATTATGTATAAAATGAAATGGTCTTTGTTTTCATAGGTGCTTTGTAACATTCAAAGAATCTTATAAATTCAAATGAATCTATATAATGTATCAAAATGAATAATTATAAATCTGACCATTAACATCTATTTTATTTTTAATGTTATCAAATTTTTACATTGAGCTCATTTATTTAGACCCATTTAAATGTTTATAATGGTATTAACATGATGAAAAATACATATTATTACTATTTAATTATATGCCTTTAACAAGATTATTACCACTCACAAACTAAAATCATAGTATTGTTTGCATGATGAATTGTTATATGAGTATGTGCACCTTCCCTTTCTCATATTCATTTCCTATAGTCAGCCTCCACCCATTCCCATATAATTAATATAGACCTACACTAGATGTAATGAGTATGAGAATGGGTAGATGTCCATTCTCACATAGTTAATATAAAGGAAAGATAGAAGTAATTTATATGAAAATGGGAAGATGCACATTCTCGGCCAATTAATATGTGGTAATAATAGAGAAAATAAATAATATGAGAATGGGTAGATGCCCATTCTCACAAATTTGATATAGATGCATAAAAGAGGTAAACAATATGAGAATGGGCACATGTCCATTCTCACAAAATAAATATATAGGAAGAACATAAGAAATGAATATGATAATGGGAGAATGTCCATTCCCACAAAATAAATAAAGAATTAGAATAGAGGTAAAAAATATGAGAATGGGAAGATGACCATTCTCACATAGTGAATATAGACACAAAATAAAGGTAATTAGTATGCGAATGTGCAAATTCAAATTCTCATAAAGTTAATATAGAAGAATAATGGAGCCAATGAATAATATGAGAATGGGTAGATACCCATTATCAAAAAATTGATATAGAGGAAAAATAGAGGAAACGAATATGAGAATGGGCACATGTCCATTCTCACATAATAACTATAGAGACAAAATAAAGGTAATGACTATGAGAATGGACAAATGATATTTCTCTCATAGTTAATAGAGAGGTCAATAAGATATATAAAAATTTTACTTGAATATTTACTATATTCATAATTTTAATAATACATAAAGATTATAAAAACCAAAATTTATAAGAGAATGAGAGTGGGCATATGTACATTCTAGGAATATTCTCTATATCAGAATGGGTATCTACGGCCTCTTTCCTTATGCAGCTAAGAAGATGCATGTTTTTCATAACTTAGTAGCCACTAGCCTTGTATAACTGAGCAACCACTGGCCTTGTGTTAGTTAGTCGCTGTTAAGGGACAAAAGGGTAACTTCTGCAAGTAAATAAGGTTAGGTTTGGAATATCATGTTATAATATTTCTTATATTCCTCATTTTAATAAAATATAAATATATTATATAATCTATAATTTATAAGAGAATGGGAATGGGTGTATGTCCATTCTAGTAATATTGTTTATACGGTAATGTGCATCTATGGCTAGGATACTTTAGTAACTTAGCAGTCATTAGCCTTATGTTCCTTAGTGGTTGCTAGCCTAGATGTAACAAATATGAGAACGAGTAGATGCCTATTCTAAGATAGTTAATGTAGAAGAAAAATAGAAGTAATGAATATGAGAATGGAAATATTCCCATTATCAGATAGTTAATATAGAGCTAGAATAGAGCTAATGAATAATTTGATGATGGGAAGATTCCCATTTTTAAAAAAATGATATATGGGCAGAATAGAGGTAACAAATATGAAAATGGAAACATGGCAATTATCACACAATAACATAGTTGTAGAATAGAGGTAACAAATATTAGAATGGGAAAATGTCCATTCTTACTCAAAAAATATAGAATCAGAATAGAGGTAAGGAATATGAGAATGGGTAGATGCCTATTCTCACAAAATTAATATAGAGGTAGAATAAAGGTAATATATACAAAATGGGAAGATGCCCATTCTCAAATAATTAATATAGATACATAATAGAGGTAGAATAGAGGTAATGAATATGAGAATGGACACATTTCCATTCTCGTACAAGATATATAGAGGAATAATAGAGGTCACACATATGATAATGTGCAAATGCCCTTTCTCACATTGTTAATATAGATGGAGATAAGTTATGTGAACATATGAGTTGCATATTTATTGTATTCATCATTCTAGGAAAATATAAATACTGTACAAACTATAATTTATACAAGAATGATGATGGGAATATGTCCATTCTAATAATAATTTATATATCATAATGAAAATATGTGCTTGTTATCCTTGTGTAACTAAGTGGCCGTTAGTCTTGTATAGCTTAGCAGTCACTAGCCTTGTATAACTTAACGGACACTAGCCTTGTGTTACTTAGTAGCCACTAAAGGATAAAATGGTAGTGTTTGCAAGTTACATAAGGATAGGCTTCGAATATCATCTTAGAATATTTCATGTATTCTTCCTATTAAGTAAATGTAATGAAATTACACAAGCTACAATTTATATGAGAATGAGAATGGGGATATGTCCATTCGATGAATATTGTTTGTACCAAAATGGGAATTTAAAGGCACTAATGTTATGTAACTTAGTGGCCACTAGCCTTATGTCCCTTAACAACCTCTAGCTTTGTGTGACTTAGTTCCCACTAGACTTTTGTATGGGAAAACGAGAGGATGCTCATTCTTACAAAGTTGATATAGAGGAAATATAGATGTAAGGAATATGAGTATGGGAAAATGTCCATTCTCACACAATAAATATAGAAGCAGAATTAAGGTAGCCGATATGAGAATTGAGAGATGCCTATTTTCAAATTGTTAATATAGAGGTATAATATAGGTAACAAATTTGAGAATTGGCTGGACTATCCCTAGGAGAGTCAAGTGTTACACAAAATACCCTCGAGAGGGTTCAAGCCATCTATATTTCTCATAATATATATTTTTTATAACACATAATTCACATAGGTTCATATGAAATAAAATGTTTAGCGATTGTTAACATCTATTACTTATTGGAAGTTGTTGGTGCTCAATTTGATCTCGCCCCATTTTTCCTTGAAATTATTCAATTTGCGGACTCTGTCATCTTTTCTATCTCCTTGTATACATGCATGAAAACTCTATCCTCCATATGGTTTCCATGATAAGTCCCTTCCTTGGTTGAGGATCACTTAAAATCTAGAATTTGTTTTTTGTTCCTCTATCAATATGAAAAGATTTGTAACTCGGGTGAAATATTGAGTTTTTCCCTTCCTTCCATTTTCCACAGTAACATTTTGTTTTCCTTGTCATTTTTGTCCCAAGTATCTGTGGAAACATGATTGGATGCAGCTCGAAAGATCATATTTGGGCCTTATATCATTTCCAATTTCTCTGTCTTGAAAGAAAGATTCGTTTCTGGACTCAAATGGTGATTTTTATTGTATTTTACAGTTTGATGGGTGTGTTTTTCCCTGTCAAATTTACATCTCAACATCTGTGGAAACGTGGCCCTTTCTAGTTAGATGCAGCTTGGTGAGGCACTTTGAAAACTCTAAAGCTTGCTTCAACTCAAAGGTTGTCCATGTGGAGGGTCGGCGCTTATCTGAAAATTTACCTTTTGGTTTGGCCTTGGAGTCTCACTGGGGAGACATGTGGTTGTTGTATCTTCAGTGGAATGTGGAAACGTGGAGGGTTAGAACTCATTTGAGGATCTTCCTCAGGGTCCCACCTTAACAATTACGCCAGGAGGACACTTGGAGGCTTCCACCGGCTCGACTCTATACTTAAACTTTTCAAAGCAATTTGCTAAGGCTTGAAACACATGGAGGGACTGCACCTATTTGGGAACTTTCCCCTAAATTTTATTTTGAAGAAGTGATAGGAGGACACTTGGAGGATTTTTCTCACTCTTCCCTTGCTTGGAATTTTCAATGGCAAAAGAAAATTGTCTCCGACCCTAGACACATAGCACCTTCCACTGATCCTTCAAATTTTTTATCAAGTCTGCTAGGTTAGGACACGTGGTGAGCCCATACTTAATTTGGGTCTCCATTTTTGGGGACCATCTCAAAGTGCACCATTGAGACACATGGAGGCTTCTACTGGCTCCTATTTGACTAAGACTTTTTCAAAGGCCAAAAGTCATTTTTCTTGGGCCCAAGAAATGTGGAAGGTCCCTGCTTGTTTGGAAACTTGCCCATCTACTTCTCATTTTTAGTTGTGCAAGGAAATATGTGGAAGGCTATAATATAAAGTAGAAAAGGGAAAAAATCAATGGTTGCTGTGTATTTCACCTGTTTTTCCACCATTTTTGCTCCAAGACTAATGTAGCCAAATTATAACCAACTTGATTTACTGCAAATAATATGAACTCCAAAGAAAATATATATTCTTCTTCATTGTTAAATAATGAATTACAATATTTCCTAAATAGGAAAACAACTCCCAACTTGAGTTTCCAAGTAAACTCTAACTAACAATGACTAGATCTACTCTAAGTGGTGGAAATTACTATTTTAGCAGTTTACTAGAACTTGCTATTCTTAGTAAGTTCACATGCTTATTCCTATGGGCATAGAAAATGCCATGCATCTTCTACATCCCTAAATTAGAGAAATTTCCAACTTTCTAACTCATAATGCAACTAATAGACTACAATTAACTAATGCCCAAAAATATGAAAAAACTGAACTAAAACCTAAATCCTAATTTTCAGTCTCAAGATGGTGGATTTAGGGCCCGAAAACGTGTCATAAACTTACCGCAACTAGTAGGGAAGGTTTCCCCCGCATTCGTCTCATCGAAACACGTGGTTTAAACAAACAAATTCAAATGGACACCTGGAGGTCAAGTTATGACCTTGTCAAGTTCATGTTAATTCTGGCGCATCATTCTCCCCTTCTTGAAAAAAATGCAGCTCATGCAAGTTGTCTTCTTCAAACTGCTTGTATTTATCTACATCTAACTTCTTAATCTCCCACTCTGTGACCCATGTGTCGTCCTCTTGTTCCAATCCTTTCCAATGTACCAAATGTTTTTTGTATTGTCTATGTCACATGCTCACTTTTTCTTGTCTAGAATTTGATCCACTTCTTATTTCTTTTTCACTGGAACATGTTGCCTCCAATCTACTACTTCTTCAATAACATCCCCTTGTTCACCATCCCCGTGAAAATAATATGAGTTTGAAACATTAAACAATGGAGAAATATCAAAATTTCCAAGAAATTCTACCTCATAAGCATTATCATTTATCTTTTTCATGATTTTTCAGGGACCAATCTTCTTGTACTTCAACTTGTTATGGGTTCCTTTTGGAAACCTTTCCTTTCAAAGGTATACCATAACCAACTCACCCATTATAAACACCTTTCTCCTTCTATGCACATCTTCTATTTCATTATACTTATCATTACTATTTTGCAACTTCTTCCTGCAATTGTTGTATATGTTCAGAAAATGCTTCTACATCATCATTGAATCTGACATCAATTAGTAGTTGCACCAAATATAACACCCTGTTTGGATTACTCCCATACACAATATAAAATGGATACTTTCTTATGGATCTATTTACTAATATATTATAATGTAAACTCATCTTGTGTTAATGTTAAGTCCCATTGTTTGGATTTTCCCCAACTATGCACCTTAACAGGTTTCCCAAACTCCTATTTACCACCTCTATTTTCCCATCAGTCTGAGGATGATAGGCACTGCTAAACTGTAATTTAGTTCCTAATTTCTTCCATAAATTCCTCAAGAAATGACTGAGAACCTTGTATCCCTATCTGAAGTAATGGTTTTTGGAACACCATACAACCTAACTTCTATGTAAAATAAATCTGCTACTCCTGTTGCATCACTGGTTTTCTTCCAGGAAATCAAATGAACCATCTTAAAGAACCTCTCAATAGCCACAAAAATTGAGTCATTACCTCGCTGTGTTTTTGGTAATCCCAAAACAAAATCCATATTCAAATTTGTCAATGGTCCTTTGGGAACATGCAATGGCATATATAACTATGTATTTTGTGCATGGCCTTTCAAGACTTGGAAAATGCTAGACACCTCTCCACATATCTTACCGCATCTCTTATCATTTTGGGCCAATAGTATTTCTCTTCTACCACAGCTATATCTTATCCTTACCAAAGTTCCCAGCCAATCCTCCACTATGCATCTCTTTCACTATATTATCTCTCATAGACCCAACTGGAATACATATTTGTCATCCATTAAATAGATAGCCATCCTGCAAAAGGTACTCATCATGGACATCACCTACATCACTTCACAATGGTCTACTTAACTTTTTAACAATATCCTTGAAATTCTAATAAGAAAAATACAAATCCTTTATTGCTTCAAAACAAACCATCTCATTCTCCATAGTTGTAAATAGATTCACACACCTACTCAATGCATTTGCAACTTGGTTTTGTTTTCCTGATTTAAGCTTTAGATAAACCCTAAAAAAATTATACCCACTTTGCATGCCTATTGTTCAAATTATTTTGTGTATTCACATACTTTAGGGTTATGTGGTCTGTAAATAACACAAACTCCTTAGATGCTAAGCAATGCCTCGGTGCTTGTATAATTGTATAAAATTCCACATCATAAGTAGAGTAGTTCTTCCTTACCTCATTCAATTTCTCACTAAGGAAAGCTATTGTCTTCCCGCCTTGACTTATGACAGTACCAATTCCCACATGTGAGGCATCACAATCAACCTCAAACACTTTATCAAAATCTAGTAGTGCCAAAATAGGTTCTTTTGTCACCTTCTTCTTCAAGAAGTTAAAGCTATCCTCAGTTACCTTTTTACACAAAAACTCCCTTCCTTTTGTGAAATTTGTTATAGGTGCTACAATGCTGCTAAATTTTTTAATAAAATTTCTTTAAAATGTTTCTAAACAATGAAATCCTCTTACCTCTGTTATACTCCATGTAGTAGGCCATTCAATAATTTCCTTTATCTTTTCTGAGTCCATATGTACCCCATTGCTGAAATAATAAAACCCAAAAATACCAAACTCTCTTGCATAAATGTGCACTTTTTAAATTTTTCATAGAGCTTATCTTTCCTTAACACTTCAAATATCAATCTTAAATGGCTCAAATGCTCTTCTTTAGTTTTACTGAAAATCAAGATATCATCAAAATAAACCACAACAAACTTACCATTGTACTCCCGTAGCACAGTGTTCATCAACCTCATAAAAGAATTAGGTGCATTGGATAACCCGAATGACATCACCCATAAATCATATAATCCATTTCCTATCTTGGATGTTGTTTTCCACTCATCTCCTTCTCTAATTTGAATCTGATGGTAACCACTTCAAAGATCAATCTTGGTGAAATACCTAGATCCAAAAAGCATATCCATCCTATCATCAAGGTGAGGTATTGGGAACCTATACTTGACTGTAATTTTATTGATTGCTCTTCTATCAGTGCACATTCTCCTTGCTCCATCCTTCTTTGGTGTTAATAAAGCTGGGGTTACACATGGACCCATGCTCTCCATTACAATGCCCTTCCTCACGAGCTCTGCCACTTGCCGATTCAACTCAGCATGAAATCTCAGGCTCATTAGATAAGCCACTTGATTTGGGAGTGAAGACCATGTAATCAAATCAATATGGTGTTGAATATCTTTTTTGGGTGGTAATCCATCTGGTATCTCATTAGGAATAACATCAAAAAATTCTTTTATTAAATATGTTGTTTCTATTGGTATTTGTGCACTTGCAGGTTCATCCTTGTTGGTAACTAGTGCATAACAAAAACCAGTTGCCTTTTCCTCTTTCACAAATTCCTTTGTAGAGAGAATATTTTCAGCCTTCATATCTTCCTTAAGAGGTAGTAAAACTATTTTTGTGCCATCCTTCAAGAAAGTATAAGTATTCTTTTCCCTGTCATGAATAGCTTTCCTATCAAATTGCGATGGTCTTCCTAGTAGCATATGACATGCATCCATAGGAATAACATCACACCAAATATCATTCTTGTAACTTTTCCCAATAGAGAAACTTATTAAACATCTCTTATCAATAGTAACTTCATTATCCTTTTTAAACCATGCAATATGGTAAGGGTTAGGATTCTTCTCACAATACAAACCTAATTTCTCGACCATCTCATTTGAAACCATGTTATCACAACTACCACCATCAATAATAGTACTACATACCTTTCCTCTGGAAGTGTAACTTGCTTTGAAAATATTTGTATGCAGCCATCCATCCCCCTTGATATCCTTTCTTGGAACAATCATCGTCCTCTTGATCATGAGATTTTCTCTGACATCTAGTGGAATTTCTAGGTCTTGTTTATCTTTTACTTGTTCAGATTCAATACGATTTTCTCTTGGTGCATCTTCTTGTCTCTTGTCATGTGTATAAGAATGTGGGCATTCAAAACCCCGATGCTCCTCTTCACCACATGTGTAACCAAGAAATGGTCTTCCTAGAGCCTCCCATCCTCTATTGCCAGCGTATCCTCTGCCCCTAGAAAATCATCTGCCTCTTTGTTGATTTTGGAAATATTGTCTCGTATATTCTTGCTTGTCTAATACACGAGATGATTCTCCCCTAGCTTGGTTGAAACCATCTCATCCTTGAAAGGAAGATGAGGCCCCCTATTCATTCCAAGTGATGTTCTAAAACTTTGACGATTTTATTTTTCCTCAACCTTTAAGGCTAATTGATAGGCATCCTCTGTGCTCTTAATCCTATGCATACTTATCTCATCTTGAATAGAAAATTTTAATCCATTTACATACCTTGCAGCCATTTTTTCCATAGTATCTTCATGCTCTATAGGAATGGAAAACTTGTAGAAATCATCTATGTAATCTTGCACTATTTTTACGTTCTGTCTGAGATTTTAAAACCTCCTGTAAAGGGTTTGTGCAGAATCCACAGGGAGAAATTTATCCTTTAAATTCTTCTCCATCTTACTCCATTTCCTAATTCTTTCTTTCCACTTTCTTGACCTCTCTTTCTGTAGGTGATCCCACCATAACATAGCATGACCTTTCAATTTCGTGCATGAAAATTCCACCTTCTTTTTTTTTGACATTGCCTTCCACTCAAACAATTTCCCCATACTAGTCAACCAGTGTATCAGATCCTTTGGTTTTAGAATACCACCATACTCTGAAGCATCTAATCTTATCCCATCATTTTTCCCTTCTAATGCACAAAGCATCCTTTCTTCAAAATCTAATGGTGGCACTTGTGTTTCCTCCTCTTCACAAACTTTTTCTTCATTTGTGTCATCTCCACCTTGATTTCCTCTCTGGGTTATCACTGAAACAAGCACAATAACTTTCCTCTATAGATATTTAATATTTCTATTCATCTGGGCAATACCACCTCCTCTTCCTCTTCCTCTTCCTACCATTTTTTTGAAAGACTTGGACCTACTCTGATACTAGATAATGTAGCCAAATTATAAGCAACTTGATTAATTGCAAATAGTATGAACTCCAAAGAAAATAGATTTCCTTCTTCGTTGTTGAATACTTAATTAAAATGTTTCCTAAATAGGAAAAGAACTCGCAACTCGACTTTCCAAGTAAACTCTAACTAACTCTGACTAAATCTACTCTAGGTGGCAGAAATTATAATTATTAGTAGTTTACTAGAACCTGTTATTCTTAGTAAGTTTGCATGCTTATCCCTACAAGCACAAAAATTCCACGCATCTTCTAAATCACTAAATTATATGAATTTCAAAATTTCTAACTCATAATGCAACTAATAGACTACAAATAACTAATGCCCAAAAATAGGAAAAAAATGAACTATAACTTAAATCCTAATTTTTTTCGTCAAGATGGGATATTTAGGGTCCAAAAATGTGTCAAAAACTTGCCCCAATGAGTAGGGAAGGTTGCTTCTACATTCATCTGATCGAAACACGTGGTTTAAAAAAAAAGGGATTCAAACGAACACACAGAGCTCAAGTTATGACCTTGTTAAGTTCCTACTAATTCTAGCGCATCATTCTCCCCTGCTTAAAAAAACGTAGCTCCTACAACTTGTCTTGTTTAAAATGCTTCCATTTATCTACATCCAACTTCTTGATCTCGCACTATGTGACCCAAGTTTTGTCCTCTTGTTCTAGTCCTTTCCAATGTACCTAATATTTGTTGTATTTCCCATGTCGCATGTCCATTGTTTTCTTATCTAGAATCTGATCCAGTTCTTCTTTCTTCCACACCGGAACCTACTGCCTCCAATCTAATAATTCATTAATAACATCCCCTTCTGCACCATCTCGAGGAAAATAATATAATTATGAAAGATTAAACACTGGAGAAGTACCAAAATTCCCTGGAAATTCTACCTCATAAGCATTATCATTTATATTTTTCATGATTTTGCAGGGACCAATCTTCTTGTGCTTCAACTTGTTATAGGTTCCTCTTAGAAACCTTTCCTTCTGTAGATATAACATAACCAACTCACCAACTACAAATACCTTTCTTTGTCTATCCACATCTGTTATTTCTTTATACTTTTCATTACTATTTTTTAGCTTCTTCCACACTACTTTTTGTATTTGTTGTATATGTTTAGAAAATGCTTCTACCTAGTCACTAACTCTTCCATCAACTGGTAGTTGTACGAAATCTAACATCCCATTTGTTTTACTCCCATAAAAAATTGAAAATGGATACTTTCCTATGGATCTGTTTATGGAACTGTTATATCCAAACTCACCTTGTGGTAATGCTAAGTCCCATTGTTTCAGCTTTTCCCCAACAATGCACCTTAACAGGCTTCCCAAACTTTGATTTACGTCCTCTATTTTACCATTAGTCTGAGGATGATAGGCACTACTGAACTATAATTTAGCTACCAATTTCTTCCATAAAGTCCGCTAGAAGTGACTGAAGAACCTTCTATCCCTATCTGAAATAATGGTTTTTGGAACACTATGCAAATGAAAAACTTCTCTGAAAAACAAATCTGCTATGCCTGTCACATCACTTTTTTTCTTATAGGCAATAAATTGAACCGTCTTAGAAAATATATCAACAATGACAAAAATTGATTCATTACCTCATTGTGTTTGTGGTAATCCCAAAAAATATCCATACTCAGATTTGTCCACAACCCTTTAAGAACAGGCAACGACGTATACAACCCGGTATTTTGTGTATGGCCTTTCGATACTTGACAAATTAGACACCTCTCCACATATCTTATCACATCTCTTCTCAGTGTTAGCTAATAGTATTTCACTGCTACCAAGGCTATCGTCTTATCTTTAGCAACATGCCTAGCCAATCCTCCGCTATGCAACTCTTTTACTATATTATCTCTCGTAGACCCAACTGGAATACATAGCTGGTGTCCCTTGAATAGATAGTGATCCTGTGAAATGTACTCATCAAGGACATCTCCTGCATTGTGTGAAAATGGATGATTTAACCTTTCAACAATATCGTTAAAATCAATATCATAGGAATACAAAACCTTTATTACTTCAAAACCCACCACCTCATTTTCCATAGTGGTAAACAAATTCACATGCCTACTCAATGCATATGCAACTTGATTTTGTTTTCATGATCTATTTTTTAGAGAAAAAGTATAATCCTCAAAAATGATACCCACTTTGCATGCCTACTATTCAAATTATTTTTCTTATTCACATGATTCAAGGCTATGTGGTCTTTAAATAACACAAACTCCTTAGGCACTAAGTAATTCCTCCAATGCCTTAATGCTTGTATAACTGTATAAAATTCCACATCATAAGTAGAGTAGTTCTTTCTTACCTCATTCAGTTTCTCACTAAAGAAAGATACTCGCTTTCCACCTTGACTTAGAATAGCATGAATACCCACATGTGAAGCATCACAATCAACCTCAAACACTTTATCAAAATCTTGTAGTTCAAAAATGGGTGCCTCTGTCAGCTTCTTCTTCAAGAACTGAAAACTATCCTTGGCTACCTTTGTTCACAAAAATTGTCTTCCTTTTGTCCAATCTGTTATAGGTGCTACTATAATGCTGAAATTTTTAATAATTTTTTTTAAAAAATGTTGTTAACCATGAAAGCTTCTTACCTCTGTTATACTCCATGGAGTAGGCCATTCAATAATTTCCTTTTATCTTTTCTGATTCCATCTGTACCCCATCTGCTAAAATAATAATGCCCAAGAATACCAAAATATCTTACATAAATGTGCACTTCTTAATTTTTGCATATAGTTTCTCTTTCCTTAACACTTCGAATATCACCCTTAGATGCCTCAAATTTTCTTCCTTAGTTTTACTAAAGATCAAGATATCGTCAAAATAAATGAAAAAAAAAACTTACCATTATACTCCAACAGCATGATGTTCATCAATCTCATAAAAGTACTAGGTGTATTAGATAACCCGAATGACATCACCAACAACTCATATAATCCATTTCCTTTCTTGAATGTTGTTTTCCACTCATCTCCTTCACTGATCTAAATCTGATGGTGACCACTTCGAAGATCAATCTTCACGAAATACCAAAATCCTACAAGCACATCCATCATATAACCAAGGCAAGGTATTGGGAACCTATACTTGATTGTAATTTTATTTATTGCACTGCTATCAGTTTGCATTCTCCATGTTCCTTCCTTCTTTAGTGTTAATGAATATGGGCTTGCACACATAACCATGCTCTCCCTTATGATGCCATTTCTCACGAGCTCTGCCACTTGCTGATTCAACTCAACATGCAATGTTGGGCTCATCCAATAAGCCATTTGATTTGGGAGTGAAGACCCTGAAATCAAATCAATATGGTGTTGAATATCTCTTTTGGGTAGTAATCCCTCTAGTAGCTCATTAGGAATAACATCAAAAAATTATTTTATTAAATCTTCTATTTCTATTAGTATTTTTGCACTTGCAGGTTCATCCTTGTTGGCGACTAGTGCATAGTAAAAACTGGTTTCCTTTGCCTCCTTCACAAATTCCTTTGCAGAGAGAATATTTTCAGCCTTCCCCTCTTCCTTAAGAGGTAGTAAAATTATGTTTGTGCCATCCTTCAAGAAATTATAAGTATTCTTTCCCCCGTAATGAATAAATTTCCTATCAAATTTCCACGGTCTTTCTAGCAGCATATGACATGCATCCATAGGAATAACATCACACCAAATATCATTCTTGTAACTTTTCCCAATAGAGAAAATTATTAAACATCTCTTATCAACAGTAACTTCATTATCCTTTTTAAACCATGCAATAAGGTAAGGGTTAGGATTATTCTCATAGTGCAGAACAAATTTCTTGACCATCTCATTTGAAACCATGCTCTCACAACTACCACCATCAACAATAACATACATAAATTTCCTCCGGAAGTGCATCTTGTTCTAAAAATATTTGTATGCATCCATGCATCCCCCTTGATATCATTTCTTGGAGAAATCATCATCCTCTTGATCATCAGATTTTCTCCAACATCTAGTAGAATTTCTAGGTCCTATTCATCTTCTACTTGTTCAGCTTCAAGAAGATTTACTCTTGGTGCATCTCCTTGTCTCTTGTCATGTGTATAAGAATGTGGGCATTCAAAACCAATATGCCTCTCTTCACCACATATGTAACAAATAAATTGTCTTCCTGGAGCCTCCCATCCTTTATCACAAGCGTATCCTCTTCCCCTAGAAAATCATCTACCTCTTTGTTGATTTTGGAATTATTGTCTCCCTAGTAGAATTTCTAGGTCCTATTCATCTTCTACTTGTTCATCTTCAAGAAGATTTACTCTTGGTGCATCTCCTTGTCTCTTGTCATGTGTATAAGAATGTGGGCATTCAAAACCACTATACCTCTCTTCACCACATATGTAACAAATAAATGGTCTTCCTGGAGCCTCCCATCCTTTATCACGAGCGTATCCTCTTCCCCTAGAAAACCATCTGCCTCTTTGTTGATTTTGGAATTATTGTCTCCTATCTTATTACTTTTCTAATCCGGAAGATGATTCTCCCCTACCTTGGTTGAAAATAGCTCATCCCTGAAAGGAAGATGAGGCCCCCTATTCATTCCAGGTAATGTCCTAAAACTTTGACAATTTTTTTTTTCCTAGGCCTTTAAGGCTAATTGATAGGCATCCTCCATACTCCTAATCCTATGCATACTTATGTCATCTTGAATAAAATATTTTAATGCATTTACATACCTTGCAGCCATTTTTTCCTCAGTTTCTTCATGCTCTACACAAATGGACAACTTGTAGAACTCATATGTGTAATATTTCACTATTTATACATTCTGTTTGATATTTTGAAACCTCCTATAAAGGGTTTGTGCATAATCCAGAGGGATAAATTTATCCTTCAGCTTCTTCTCCATCTTACTCCGCATCCTAATTCTTTCTTTCCCCTTTCTTGACCTCTCTTTCTGTAGGTGATACCACCATAACATAGCATGACATTTCAATTTCATGCATGCAAATTTCACCTTCTTTTCTTCTGACATTGCCTTCCACTCAAAAAATTACCCCATATTAGTCAACCAGTCTATCAGCTCCTTTGGTTTTAGACAACCACCATATTCTGAAACATCTACTCTTATCCCATCATTCTTCCATTGTAATGCATGAAGCATCCTTTCTTCAAAAGTTAATGGTGGCATTTACATTTCCTCATATTCACAAACTTTGTCTTCATCTGTGTCATCTCCGCCTTGGTTTCTATTGTATATATCTCCCCCGGGTAAATATAGACAAATAGAAGGATATGGAAATCGAAGAAACTTAGACCCCAACATTTATTGCATGGACGTAGGTAAAAGGATGTCAACATGAAAATGGATGTGCCCTGGCACAGGTTAAGGGCACAAGTAAAAGGATGTCGACATGAAAATGGATGTTCCCTGGCGCAGGTGAAGGGCGTAGGTAAAAGGATGTTGACATGAAAATGGATGTGCCCTAGCACAGGTTAAGGGCGCAAGTAAAAGGATGTCGACATGAAAATTGATGTGCCCTGGCGCAGGTTAAGGGCATAGGTAAAAGGATGTCGATAAGAAAATAGATGCACCCTGGCATAGGTAAAAGGATGTTGACATGAAAATGGATGCACCCTGGTGCAGGTTAAGGGCGCAGGTAAAAGGATGTCGACATGAAAAGGGATGCACCCTGGCACAAGTTAAGGGCGTAGGTAAAAGGATGTCGACATGAAAATGGATGTACCCTAGCGCAAGTTAAGGACGTAGGTAAAAGGATGTCGACATGAAAATGGATGCGCCCTGGCACAAGTTAAGGGCGCAGGTAAAAGGATTTCCACATGAAAATGGATGTGCCCTGATGTAGGTTAAGGGTGCAAGTAAAAGAGTGTTGACATGAAAATGGATGTGCCTATGGCAAAGGTAAGAATATGTTGACATGAAAATAGATGCACCGAGGCACATCTTTAGGAGGCGAAACATTTTGAGCATTGAAACCCCGACAGGAAGCAAACCCTGACACAAATATTCAGATGGCCATAACTTTTCACAGGGAGCTCAGATTCATGCAAGGTTGGACTTTTAGGAAAGATTACGAGGTCCTCTATCCAACTATGACTAGATATATTTAATTGGGTGAGAACAAGTTTATTCAAGAATGCAAAAATGTAATTCATCAATTTTTGGGTTTGCTAAGGTCCTCACCTACCACCATAATGAGATGAATTAAATGTAACTTGGAGGTGGTTGGGGTAGATTTGGATTTCCTCTCTCTTTTCTCTCTCATTCTTCCTATAAATTGTAAGGAGGGAATTCTTTCTAAAGTTTGGACATTCTTGTTTTTCCCCTCGCTTCTTCTCTTTGGTAGGTGAGTTTGTGGAGTTCAAACCTTCCATCTAAAACTGTAATGCAACTTTGCCTCTTGGCATTTTGTAGTGTATTGTATCAATCTTTAGAAAAAATAATGCATGTTTGTGGATGATTCTCAACCCTCTCTATATTCATTTACATCCTCCTAATCTTTCACTGCAAATCTGGTTATCTGTGCATGATCTTGCATTACATTTTAACGGTTTGTGTTTATTGGCAAGACAGATGTTCTTCATTCCACGATGCATCACCTTTGTTAGTTTAGGTTTATTTTCATGCATCTTATTACCCTGTCTCCTTAGCATGTTAGATTAGGTTTTTGAGTAAACCTTCTGTATTTTTATGTGTGCATCTGAATAGAGGAATAGGAACCGGCCTTCATCCGGAGAGATTTTTTGATTTAACAAGGTCCCACACTTGGGAAAGCTCCATGTTATGCAATCACACTGAAAGTCTCAACCCATCGGGTTGCAGATATTCATGGGTGTTGTGATTCGTCATCAATTGTTTTGGCACATCCGGTGGGACCAAGAGGTCATTCCACAAGATTTGAAGGAATTTTCAAGAAATTTGAACTTAGAAATTGCAAGTTTTACAATTTCATATTTTTTACACCTTCTAGGCTGAACTTTGAAATCGATTTTCAAGGGATTAAATTGCTCAAAACAAGTCAAAATTTCACCAGTGGATAATATTCAAAAGGGTATTCTTAGATTTTTGATATTTTGACTTTCAAAATTTCATAGTTTTTAGTATTTAGGGTTTTCCTAGGTGTTGAGCATGTCCCAAGTTTAGACACAATGTGTTTCAGGTTTTGTAAGTTGCCTTGCATGACCTAAGTTTCACCTGTAACTTTCAGGGATTAGTAGCTACACAACAAGACTTGATAACTGAATTGAAGAACTGTATCTTCTGGGTCCTTCAAAGTTTTAAATTTTTTTTTAATATTATCAGGTTTGGTGTGTAACTTAGAAGAATCTAGCCTTTTGAGGCTCGTTATCTAACAATCTGGTGACTCTAAAGGGATAGAATTCAGTGGTGTAGCAGTAAAAGTTGCCCAGGCATATGAGAAGAATTCAAACCAGGTCTAATACTCGAGAAGAGGGGCTATTTTTCCACTTGCAACTATCACCAGGAAGAGGAAGGAGAGGAAGAAGACCACAAAGATCACCATCTCCACCTAGTAGAGCTTTCATCCAATAAAAAAGGGTTCTTAGGCCAATCAGAATGGTGCAACAAAACCCTTTTGTCAACATCACTAGCAGCAGCCCACTTGTGCTCAATACACAGAATCTAGTTCCAATTGCAACATTGAAGAACATTCCATTTTTCAATGGAGAAAATCATACCACTCCTGGTGATCATGTCAAAGACATTGCTAACATTTGTACAATCCATGAGATAAATGAAATGGATGTTGCTGTCAAATTGCTGCCATCTTCATTCAAAGGGAAGGCATTGTAATGGTTTAGGAGCCTTGGAGCTGGTTCTATCCAAAATTGGAATCAGTTATGAATAGTTCTCCATGAGCAGATTGGAGAAAAGGGAGACAATTTGTCTCTACTTAAACAATTGACAACTATCAAGAGAGCTCCTAATGAGTAGCTGACTGACTTCAACTTCAGATTTCAAAGGTCTTGGGATAGAATTCAAGTGGCCGTTAGGCCAACAGCTGAAGCTGATTTTCTATATTATCTTAAGGCTTTGAATTCTGATATTTCTATGTTAATTCAATCTATGGGAGGCACAACCTTACCTACTGCTTATAGCATTGCCATTAGGGCTGAAAACTGTCTTATTCAAGCTGGTAAGTTGGCTCTTAGGCCTCCCATTCCCTTGTATCCAAACTTAGAAAATCCAAGCACTAGTCAAGCACCCACTTTGGCTCATATTCCCACTCCTAGAAATCAAAGTTCAAATGAAACTTCTACTTCATCCTCTAGTGCTTCAAATGAACTCCAAGAGGTCATGAAACAATTGTAAAATTTGGGAAATGAGCTTGTTACACTCAAGAGGCAGTAGGCCCAAAGCTTTAGACCTTCTTATCAGCCTCAAGCTCAGCCTAATAGGCCACCATACCAGCCCAATAGGCCACCCAATCTAGTTGCAAATCAAATCCAGGTAAGGCCTCCTGCTAATAGACCATTTCAGCCCTATAACCCCAATGTTGCATCTACTTCTAAAGCATTAGTGCCAGTGAAAAACAACAAAGCTCAAGAGCATGATTGGTGTTTCCCATGTAATGAACCTCACAACCAATCTATGTGCTTCAATGGTTCTTTGGACCAAGCCTTGATGGTGACAACTACTGGCGTAGAAGGTGAAGTGAGTCAAGAAACAAATCAGCAACAAGGGACATCTCAGCAAAACATAGCTCCAAATGATACCGCATTTGTGAATTGGAAAGCTGAGGATTTTTGTTGCATGAATCAAACAATTTCTCAGAATGTAGCAGCTAACACAAGATCAAAGAAGAGGAATATGGGTGAAGGGCAGTCATTAGCTCCAAGTGATCTACAACCTTCCATAACTCCAAAAGGTGTTCGTAAGAAAAATAGAGCTCCAAATATACAAGTACAGCCTAAACCACCTTCTTAACCAACTCAAATGCCAGCTGTTGCTGCCCATGCGTAAGAAAGGAATGTGCAGGCTAAAGGGCAACAAAGAGATCTTTCATCCCCATTTAGCATCATTGATCAAATGAAGAAGACAATTTTGAATTTATCAATGTGGGAATCTTTATCCATCCCAGGCCAAAGAGATCGTTTACAAGCTGCCATGAAGAATTGGTCAAATTTGAACCAGTAGGTCCATATGCAAGAGAATGCCATCACAAATGCTGCTCAGCCTGAAGGGAATTATGGAGGACAACAAGGTAAGGTTTTTAACCCCCTCCATTCTATGTTTCATTAATCATTAGGGATAAACTAGTACACAATTGCATGATTAATTCTAGGGCAAGTACTTCTGTCATGCCCAAGAAAATAGCTGATCAGCTGGGTCTCCAATATGAATTCATATTAAAGGGGGTAGTGCAATTGGATGGGATAGTAGTAGCAATGGTGGGAGTGATTAAAGGTTTGAATCTTACCTTACATGCATGACCCAACGTTACAGTTCTGTAAGATGTATCTATAATTGACCTCCCACCACTCTTTGCCCTATGCTTATCAAGGGATTTCACAACTAGAATCGGTGGATATTTATCTACAGATTGGTCACACATGATTATCAAGATGAGGTATGGGGCCAAACCAACAATCAGATTCAAACCAATTGCAAAATTTCACATTGAGCCTCATACTCGTAGCCAAATCAATGCCAACTGTTCAGCATTTGATCAAGAAGATTATCCAAGAATAGATGAAGCTGACACCAAAGTTGGAAGCATCCCAAATTTGAATCTTGATGAATGGGCAAGTAAGGTACATGATTTTGATCCCTACCAAGAAGTAGAAGAATCTGAGCTAGGAGTCTATTGCATACATGAAGAAAAGTAGCCTATTCCTAGCATCACCAAACCAGACCACAAGGATGATAATGAGATATGGAAGTTATTTTTTGATGGATCAAGGAGTAGGCAAGGTGAAGGAGGAGGAGTTATGCTTGTTTCACCTCAAGGCATCAAATATTATTCAGCTTTCTGTTTCAAGTTTTCCTGTTCAAACAACACAGCTGAATATGAGGCCTTGATTCACGGACTTCATTGGGCTGGTAAAAGGGGCATAAAGAACTTGCAAGTGTTTGGGGATAGCGAGCTAATCATCAACCAAGTCAGGGGACAACATGCTACAAAGAATGACCTGCTGAAGAACTACAAGAACATGGTATGGGACCTTGTTGAGAACTTCGAAGCTTTCAACATCGTGTCCATATCTAGGAAGAAAAATGAAGCCACAAATAGTCTCAAAGTAGTTGGAGCAACGTTTGATGTGGTTGACAACATCAGAAGGGAAAAAACACAACCACATATGCATGTGATTGTGAGGCCAGCAGTTCTAGATAATAACACAAGCTGGAAGGTGTTTGAAAATGATCAACAGATCATCAATTTTTTACAAGAAGAGGCTGAATTCTTAGCTAGGAATTAGGACAAACTAGAGTAGCAGTACGGGGATTAAGCAGTGTAGCTACAGACAAACAAGCTTCCTAAGGGTTTAGTAACATTGGAGTCTATCTTCAACCCTAACGACCAGCTCCGTAAGGAGAAGGATAACATACAAGTCAAGAGAGAAGATTCAAAGCCAATTCTAGTTAGGGATGGAAAAATACTTCAAATTGGTAAAGTGGCCATTGAGTAGGAGAAATCAGATTTCATACAACTTTGCCAAAAATTTCTAGATTTCTTTACTTGGAGCTATGAGGACTTGAGAGGATTTAATCCAAAGTTGGCACGACATACCATAGAATTAGATCCAGATGCTAAGCCCATCAGGTAGAAGCAGAGACTAGTCAACCCTCACATTGAGCCTCTAATGAAGAAAGAGCTAAACAAGCTAATAGAGGCAAGCATTATATTCCCGATCAAGAACTCAAGCTAGGTTGTAAACTTGGTTCTAGTCAGCAAGAAGAGTGGAGAAATCAGGTTGTGTGTGGACTTCTGAGACCTCAACAGGGCATCTCTCAAAGACCATTACTCACTTCCTTCAATGGAACAAATATTGCAAGTAGTATCTGGTTTAGAGAGATTCTTGTTGTATATATTTACCCGCCATGGGTAAATATGGATAAACAAAGGAATCGGGTTAACAAGGCGGAATCACATGGCGCAGGAACATGTCGGGGGGTCTCCAAAACACGACATCAAAGAAAATATGTATTCGGGTCTCCAAAACCCACCAACAAAGAAAATATGTCGTTGGGTCTCCAAAACCCGACGTAAAAGGAATCGGGTTTCGGTGGCGCAGGAACATGTTGGGGGGTCTCTAAAACCCGACATCAAAGAAATCAGGTCTCAGCGTCGGGGAAGCACGTCGGAAGAACATGGTAAAGAAGCATGTCGCAAGGGTTGGAAAACCTGACATCAAAGGCAAATCGGGTTTCGGGTTTCAGGAAACACGAAACATGAAACATGCAGATCGCAAAGGATGTCCCGATGCTTGAGGGTTCCGTAAACCCGACAACAAAGAACATGTCGCAAGGGTTGGAAAACCTGACATCAAAGGAAAATCAGGTTTTGGGTTTCAGGAAACATGAAACATGAAACATGCAGATCGTAAAGGATGTCCCGATGCTCGAGGGTTCCGCAAACCCGACAACAAAGAACATGTCGCAAGGGTTGGAAAATCTGATGCAAGGCAAATCAGGTTTTAGAGGTGGAGAAACATGGGGTGAAAACATGTCGAGGCATCCTCCAAACCCGATGTAGATGCAAAGGAGAAACCCAAACCCGACCGGAAACAGACCCCGACGTGGGAAATATTCAAATCGCCATAAATTTTCACAGGGAGCTCGGATTGACACAAGGTTGGACTTTTTGGAAAGCTCTCGACGTCCTCTACGTAACTACGACTAGATATCTTTAATTGGGTGGGAACAAGTTCTTAAAATGCAAAAATACAGTTCACCATATTTTGAGGTTGTTGGGGATCTCACCTACCGCCATGATGAGGAGTTAGGTGCAGTCTTGGAGGTGGTTGGGGCAGAATCTGAATCATTCTCTTCTCCCTGATTTTTTCCTCATATAAATGGTCAAGAGAGGCTCTTTAAAATGGTTGGACATTTTCATTTTACATCCTCCCTTCTCTCCTGCTTGCAAGAGAATTTGTGGAGTTTTCAAGCCTCCCATATGGATTGTAATGTTGTTTTTTGCCTCTTGGCCATTGCAATGTATTGAATCGATCCTTGAGTAATATATGTATATATGTGATTGATTTTAAACCCTCTCATATATTCATTGTTGTTATTTTGATCTCTCATTGAATTTTGGTTGCCTGTGCATGGTGTGGTATTACATCTATGTGGTCTGTGTTTAATCTTGCAAAACGGGTGTCCAACATTCCTCGGTGCATCACCTCCTTAGCTTAGGTTTATTTTATGCATTTCTCTCTCCTTGTCTCCTTGGTAGTTAGATTAAGTTTTTTCGGTAAACCTCTACGTTTTATTGGTGCATCTGAACAGAGGAATAGGAGTCGGCCTTCATCCGGAGAGCTTTTCCAATTTCGCGAGGTCCCACACTTGGGAAAAGCTCCATGTTGTGCAATCGGAATGAGACTTTCAACCCATCGTGTTGCAGAGTCCCAGGGGTGCTGGGTTTTGACACCAACAGTTTTGGCACGCCCGGTGGGACCAAGAGGTCATTCCATCAAAATTTGAAGAAGTTTTCATGAAATTTGCACTAAAAATTGTAGTTTTTTACAAATTTTAGATTTTGCACCTCCTAGCCTGAACTCCGAAATCATTTTTCAAGGGTTTATCTTGCTCAAAACAGGTCAAAATTTTAACACTTGGTAGATCTGAGGGTAACCTTCAAAAGGGTATCTTTAGTTTTTTGAGATTTTCATTTTCAAAATTTCAGGTTTTTAGTGATTTCGGGTTTTTAGGGTCCGAAAACATCAAAGCAGCTTTTCAGGTTTTGAAGGATGTCGGACATGTTCCAAGTTCCGACACATGGCAATTCAGGTTTTGTGAGTTGCATCACTTGATCTGAGTTCCACCTATACTTTTCAGGGATCCGTAGCTATGCAACAAGGCCCGAATTCTGATTTGAAGATTCTCTCCTCTGGGTCCTTCAAATTTTAAATTATATTTTCAATATTGTCAAGTTTGGTGTGTAACTTGGCAAAATCAAGCCTTTTAGAGGCTTTTCCTCTAACACATCTGGCGACTCCGAAGGGATAGAGTTCAGCGGTGTAGCAGCACAAGTTGCCCAGGCACATGAGAAGAATTCGAACCAGGTCTAATACTCGAGAAGAAGGGCTATTTGTCCACTTGCAACTATCACCAGGCAGAGGAAGGAGAGGAAGAAGACCACAAAGATCACCATCTCCACCTAACAGGACTTTGTCTACACCTCCACCTGGTAGACCTTTTCTCGCATCAACCAGGGTTCTTAGGCCAATCATAATGGCACATCTACCACCGAATCCCTTTGTCAATTTCATGGGAAGTAGTCCACTTGCCCTAAATGCTCAGAACCAAATTCCAGTTGCAGCGCTAAAGAATATTCCCTATTTTACAGGATAAAATCATACTACTCCTATTGATCACATCCAGGATATTGCTAATGTATGCGTAATCCATGAAATAAATGAAATGGATGTTGCAGTCAAGTTATTGGCTTCATCTTTCAAAGGCAAGGCCTTATAATGGTTTAGGAGCCTCACAGCAGGGTCTATTACGAATTAGAACCAACTTTGTTCTACTCTTTGCAGCCAATTCGGGGAGAGGGCAGACAATTTATCTTTATTCGTACAGCTGACAACAATCAAAAGAGCTCCTAACGAACAAATGACAGATTTCAACTTTAGATTCCAACGGACATGGGATAGGATTCCAATAGCCGTTAGACCAACTACCGAAGGAGCATTCCTTTATTTCTTAAAGGCTATAAATTCAGACATAGCCATGATGATCCAATCAATGGGAGGGACAACGCTGCCAGGGGCCTATGACACAGCTATCAGAGTAGAGAACTGTTTTATCCAAGCTGGCAAGCTTGCACCAAGGCTGCCAATGCCTCTCTATCTGGATATGGGAAATCCTACAACCAGTCAAGCACCAGAGTTGAATCCCATTCCAACTCCTAGAAATCAAAGCAATAATGAGGCATCGACTTCTTCAAATACTTAAAAGGAATTGCAAGAGGTCATGAAGCAACTGCAGAACCTTGGAAATAAGTGAGTGACTATCAAAAGACAGCAAGCTCAAAGTGCTAGACCATATCAGCCTCAAGCGCAATACCAGGCTAGGCCCTCATACCAACAGAATAGACCACTAGCTCAGGCTACAAATCAAAACCAAAACCAAGGACAACCTCAAGCTGCAAGGCCATTTCGACTGTATGATCCAAATATAGCGACGTCCTCAGGAGCCTTGGTCCCAACACAAAATAATGTGGCACAGGAGTACGACTGATGTTACCCTTGCAATCTACCTCACAATCAGTCAACATGTTTTAATGGTGCACTGAATCAGGCCTTGATGGTGCAAACCATTGGTGTTCCTCAAGAACCAAGCTAGGAAGAGAATCAGCAGCAAGGAACGCAACAAGAAGGACCTCCAACAGAAACCACATTGGCCAATTGGCAGACGGAAGACTTCTGTGGAGTTAACCAACAGCCTTTTCAAGGTGTGGCTTCCAACACACGGTCAAAGAAGAGAAACATAAAAGAGGGACAACCATCCGATCCAGTTGTTTCTCAGCCCGCTCTTACACAACAAGGGGTCGGTAGACCAAACGCAGCTCCAAATGTGTAAAATCAGCCTAAGGTAATTGTTGTAGCAACACATACACCTATTCAAGCTCCAGAAAAGGTTGCACCAAGTAAGGGACAACAAAAGGAAATTTCATCCCCCTTCAACATCATCGATCAAATGAAGAAGACACATGTGAAAATTTCCATGTGGGGATCACTGGTGATCCCAGGGCAACGAGATTTATTGCAAGCTGCAATGGCTAATTGGTCTGCCTCAAATGTATCAAATCGGGGACATGAGAGAGTTCTCACTAATGCAGTGCAACATGATGGGGGCCAGACAAGGAAAAATTTGAATCCTCCACCATTCTACGTTTCGTTGATTGTTGGAAACCACTTGGTACACAACTGCATGATAGATTCAGGAGCAAGTAGTTCAGTAATGCCGAAGCAAATAGCAGACCAGCTGGGTTTGAAATATGAGCCAGTGCTGAAAGGAGTAGTACAGCTAGATGGAACGGTAGTGGGAACAGTTGGGGTCATCAAGGGATTAAGCCTAACACTACATTCATGTCCTAATGTTACAGTTCTGCAAGATGTGTCTGTGATTGACCTTCCGCCACTCTTTGCATTGTGTCTATCAAGGGACTTCACTGCAAAAATTGGTGGATATTTATCTGCAGATTGGTCACACATGATTTTCAGGACAAGGTATGCGGCCAAAGCAACAATCAGGTCAGAATCAATTACCAATTTCCATATTGAGCCTTATGTACCGGGTCCTATCAATGCAAATTGTTCAGCTTTTGATCAGGAGGAGTGTTTAGATGATCTAGAAATAGGTACTAAGGTCGAGGGAATTCCTGATTTAACTTTGGATGAATGGGCAAACAAGTGTCATGAATTTGACCCATACAAGGAAATTGAAGAATCTAAATTGGGTGTGTATTGTGTACATGAAGAAAATACACCCATTCCTGACATCCTTCAGCCTAAACAAAAGGATGAAAACAATGAGGTATGGAAATTATTTTTCGATGGATCAAGGAGTAGGCAAGGTGTTGGAGGTGGTGCAGTGTTGATTTCACCACAAGACATCAAGTATTATTCAGCTTTTCGTTTCCAGTTTTCTTTTTCAAACAACATGGCTGAATATGATGCCTTGATTCATGGAATTCATTGGGCCAAAAAAAGGGCATAAAGAGCTTGCAGGTGTTTGGAGATAGTGAGCTAATCGTCAACCAAGTCAGGGGACAACATGCTACAAAGAATGACCTATTGAAGAGCTACAAGAATAGGGTATGGGACCTCATTGAGGATTTCAAAGCTTTCAACATTGTGTCCATACCTAGGAAGAAAAATGAAGCCGCAGATAGGCTCGCAGTAGTTGGAGCAATGTTCGATGTGGTTGAAAACACCAAAAGAGAAAAAACGTAGCCACATATCCATGTGATTGTGAGGCCAGTAGTTTGAGATAATAACACAAGCTGGTAGGTGTTTGAGAATGATCAACAGATCATCAATTTTCTTCAAGAAGAGGCTGAATTCTCAGCTAGGAATCACGACAGATTAGAGCAGCAATATGGGGATCAAGTAGTGCAGCTGTAGACAAACAAGCTTCCTAAGGGTTTAGTAACGTTGAAGTCTATCTTCAACCCTAACGACCAGTTTCGTAAGGAAAAGGCTAACATATAGGTCAAGAGAGAAGATTCAAAGCCAATTCTTGTTGGGGAAGGCAAAACACTTCAAATTGGTAAAGTGGCCACTGAACAGGAGAAATCAGATTTCACACAGCTTTGCAGAGAATTTCCAGATGTCTTCGCTTGGAGCTATGAAGACTTAAGGGGATTTGATCCAAATTTGGCACAACATACCATAGAATTAGATCCAGATGCTAAGCCCATAAGGCAGAAGCAGAGACCAGTCAACCCTCACATTGAGCCTCTAATGAAGAACGAGCTAAATAAGCTAATAGAGGCAAGCATTATATTCCCGATCAAGCACTCAAGCTGGGTTGCGAACTTGGTTCCGGTTAGGAAGAAGAGTGGAGAAATTAGGTTATGTGTGGATTTCCGAGACCTCAACAGGGCATCTCTCAAAGATCATTACCCACTTCCTTCAATGGAACAGATATTGAAAGTAGTATCTGGTTTAGAGAGGTTCTCTCTTCTAGATGGCTACTCAGGGTATAATTAGGTGATGGTGAAAGAAGATGACCAGTTCAAGACAGCCTTCACCACCAAATGGGGGACATATGCCTACAAGAAGATGCCATTTGGGCTATCAAATGCTGGAGCCACCTTCCAAAGGGAAATGGATATGGCATTTAAGGGGTTGATCAACAAAATGGTTCTAATATATCTCGACGACATCACTATATTCTCAAAAATGCAGCGGATCACCTCTTTCATTTGAGGCAAGTATTTCAGAGATGTGGAAGATTTGGGGTATCATTGAATCCCAAAAAATGCATATTTTTGGCTCACGAGGGAAAACTCCTAGGCCATATTGTTTCAAAGGAGGGGTTGACGATTGACCTAGAGAGAGTCGAGGCAATTCAAGCATTGCCATTGCCAAGTCGCAAGAAGGCTCTTCAAAGCTTCTTAGGAATTATCAATTTTGTCCGTAGGTTTGTTCCAAACTTTACAGCTCTTGTAAAGCCAATAACGCTGATGTTAAAAAAGAGCATGGAATTTAAGTGGACATCTGAAGGCAAGGTAAGTTTCAAGGCAATAAAGGAAGCTATATCTCAAGCCCTGACTCTCGTCAATCCAGACTTCTCCAAAGACTTTGTGCTGTATGCCTTCAGTGGTGGAGACATAATTTCTGCAATCCTTGTACAACAGAACAAAGAAGGATTAGAACAACCAGTTGCTTTCTTTAGTCAAGGCTTGGGGGAATACAAAACTAGGTACTCTTTCATTGAAAAGCATGTCCTTGCAGTGATCAGGAGCTTAAAGAAATTCAAGCACCTAGTCTTAAACAACAAAATCCAATTGTTGGTCTCTCATGCGGGAGTCAAGGACTTCCTTCTAAACAAGGATCTGAATGAGAAACATGCAGGATGGATCACTCGTGTCATGGAATGTGAGCAGCTAGCCTTGAGTCAACAAGTTGAAGCAGGTGATGAAAAAGAGACTACCTTGGTGCTACAGGATGGTCAAGAACAGGAAAATGATGATGTGCCTACTCCTTGTTGGACTCAGGATATGATACACTTCCTACAGATAGGACTATGCCCTCCAGAAATGAGCAAAGCAAAGAGGAGACACTTTAGATTACAAGATATTCCATATGTGCTTATTGATGGTGTTTTGTTCAAGAAAGACATCAATGGAGTTCTATTGAGGTGCATTGGGACTTTTCAAATTGAGAGGGTGTTACGAGATTTCCATGATGGAGATTTTGGAGGACATTTTTCCCCACGAGTAACAGCTCTCAAGATAATGAAGGTAGGGTATTATTGGCCCACAGTGTTCAGTGACTGTTATACATGGATAAGAAAGTGTAAGCAATGTGCACTCTTCACAGGAAAAGAAAGACTAGCAGCACTTCCATTGCACCCAATCTTGGTTGACCAACCATTTATGCAATGGGGATTGGATTTCATCGGGGTCATCAACCCAAACTCAAGCCAAGGCCACAAGTGAATTCTCACGGCAATGGACTACTTCACCAAGTGGACTGAAGCAGTAGCGCTCAAAGAGGCAAACGAGTCTAATATACTAGAATTTTATGAAGGGATAGTGACCAGGTTTGGTGTGCCAGCCACTATCATATCAGATAATGTATTGGCATTCATAGGTTCCAGGATTACAGAATGGGCTGTCAAGAATGGAATCTACTTGAGTACCTATTCAAATTATTACCCGCAGGGTAATGGACAGGTAGAGTCCACGAACAAAAATTTGCTAAAAATCATCAGGAGGACTCTGGATGAAAATCAAAGAACATGGCATACCAAGCTAAAATCAGCATTGTGGGCTGATAGAATAACACCAAAGAGGTCTACAGGAAATTCCCCTTACAAGTTGGTCTATGGAAAAGAGGCAGTATTGCCTATATCATTAGAACTGCCTGCATTGGAGTTCATGAAGCAGTTGGAGTTGGCTGAGTTCGAACCAATGGAGGCCAGGTATGCAGAGTTGATGGAATTGGAAGAAATTAGAGAACATGTAGTTCAAACAATTGAGAAAGATCAAGCCTTGGTGAAAACATGGTTTAATAAGAAAGCAAGAGCAAGGACCTTCTAGGAAGGGGACCTAGTTCTGAAATGGGATGCAGATCGGGCAAAACCAGGAAGGCATTCCAAGTTTGATGCCATTTGGAGTGGCCCCTACATGGTCACGGGATGTAAAAATAGCAATGCCTTCTAATTGTCTACATTGGACAGAGAAGAACTCCCGATTCCGGTCAACACAATCTATCTTAAACATTGCTACTGAAAAGAGAAAAGTTCTACCCTTGTAAATATTAGCTTAGGTTTCAATTCCTCTAAGTGCGTGTGCACATTGTCTTGTTGTAGTTAGGTTTCAATTTCCCTAAGTGCTCTGGCACAGGTTTTGTTGCTCCTAGGTTGGTTTTCTACAGTTCAGCGTGCTCTCAGAGAAGGAGTTGCAGTATCAGGTTTGGGATCAAATGTCAGGTTGGTTTCAGGGTTGCTTATGACTCCATGCCCAATGGATCACTAAAAGGCCATTGATCTTCTACCTAGCAGGCAGGTAACCCCGTGAGTCACCAAATTGTTGTATATATTTACCCCCCCTGGGTAAATACGGATAAACAAAGGAATCTGGTTAACAAGGTAGAATAACATGGCGTAGGAACATGTCGGGGGGTCTCCAAAACCCGACATCAAAGAAAATATGTATTCGGGTCTCCAAAACCTGCCAACAAAGAAAAGATGTCGTCGGGTCTCCAAAACCCAACGCAAAAGGAATCGGGTTTCGGTGGTGCAGGAACATGTCGGGGGGTATCTAAAACCCGACATCAAAGAAATCGAGTCTCAGCGTCGGGGAAGCACGTCAGAAGAACATGGTAAAGAAGCATGTCGCAAGGGTTGGAAAACCTGACATCAAAGGCAAATCAGGTTTCGGGTTTCGGGAAACACGAAACATGAAACATGCAGATCGTAAAGGATGTCCCGATGCTCGAGGGTTCCACAAACCTGACAACAAAGAACATGTCACAAGGGTTGGAAAACCCGACATCAAAGGAAAATCGGGTTTCGGGTTTCAGGAAACACGAAACATGAAACATGCAGATCGCAAAGGATGTCCCGATGCTCGAGGGTTCCGCAAACCCGACAACAAAGAACGTGTCGCAAGGGTTGGAAAATCTGACGCAAGGAAAATTGGGTTTCAGAGGCGGAAAAACACGGGGTGAAAACATGTCGAGGCATCCTCCAAACCCAATGCAAATGCAAAGGAGAAACCCGAACCCGACTAGAAACAGACCCCGACGTGGGAAATATTCAGATCACCATAACTTTTCACGGGGAGCTCGGATTCACACAAGGTTGGACTTTTCGGAAAGCTCTAGACATCTTCTACATAACTATGACTGGATATCTTTAATTGGGTGGGAACAAGTTCTTAAAATGCAAAAATACAGTTCGCCATATTTTGAGGTTGTTGGGGATCTCACCTACCGCCATGATGAGGAGTTAGGTGCAGTCTTGGAGGTGGTTGGGGTAGAATCCGAATCATTCTCTTCTCCCTCATTTTTTCCTCATATAAATGGTCAAGAGAGGCTCTTTAAAATGGTTGGACATTTTCATTTTACATCCTCCCTTCTCTCCTGCTTGCAAGAGAATTTGTGGAGTTTTCAAGCCTCCCATATGGATTGTAATGTTGTTTTTTTCCTCTTGGCCATTGCAATGTATTGAATTGATCCTTGAGCAATATATGTATGTCTGTGATTGATTTTAAACCCTCTCATATATTCCTTGCTGTTATTTTGATCTCTCATTGCATTTTGGTTGCATGTGCATGGTGTGGTATTACATCTATGTCGTCTGTGTTTAATCTTGCAAAACAGGTGTCCAACATTCCTCAGTGCATCACCTCCTTAGCTTAGGTTTATTTTTATGCATTTCTCTCTCCCTGTCTCCTTGGTAGTTAGATTAAGTTTTTTGGGTAAACCTCTGCGTTTTATTGGTGCATCTGAACAGAGGAATAGGAGCCGGCCTTCATCCGGAGAGATTTTCTGATTTCACGAGGTCCCACACTTGGGAAAAGCTCCATGTTGTGCAATCACACTGAGACTTTCAACCCATCGTGTTGCAGAGTCCCAGGGGTGCTGTGTTTCGAAACCAACAATTCTCTCTCCTAGATGGCTACTCAGGGTATAATCAGGTAATGGTGAAAGAAGATGACCAGTTCAAGATGGATTTCACCACCAAATGGGGCACCTATGCCTACAAGAAGATGCTATTTGGACTATCAAATGCTGGAGCCACTTTCTAAAGGGAAATGGATATGGCATTCAAGGGATTGATGAATAAAATAGTTCTAATATATCTTGACGACATCACTGTATTCTCCAAAAATGTAGTAGATCATCTCATTCATCTGAGACAGGTATTTCAGAGGTGTAGAAGATTTGGGGTATCTTTGAATCCTAAAAAATGCATATTCTTGGCTCACGAAGGAAAATTTCTATGCCATATTGTTTCAAAGGAGGGGTTGACGATTGACCCAGAAAGAGTTGAAGCAATTCGAGCATTGCCATTGCCAAGTCACAAGAAGGCTCTTCAAAGCTTCTTAGGAAGGATCAATTTTGTCCGTAGATTTGTGCCAAATTTTTCCACTCTCGTGAAGCCAATAAAGCTGATGTTGAAGAAGAGCACGGTATTTATGTGGATAGATGAAGGAAAGGAAAGTTTTGAGGTAATAAAAGAGGCTATATCTCAAGGTCTGACTCTCGTCAATCCAGACTTCTCCAAGGACTTCATGCTATATGCCTTTGGTGGTGGAGACATAATTTCTGTAATCCTGGTACAACAAAACAAAGAGGGATTAGAACAACTAGTTGCTTTCTTCAGTCAAGGCCTGGAGGAATATGAAACAAGGTACTCTTTCATTGAAAAGCATGTCCTTGCAATGATCAAGAGCTTAAAGAAATTCAGTAACCTAGTCTCAAACAACAAGATCCAATTGTTGGTCTCTCATGTGGGAGTCAAGGACTTCCTTCTAAACAAGGATCTGAATGAGAAACATGCAGGATGGATAACCCATGTCATGTAATATGACATCGGGATCAAGGTCACAAAACTAGTACGTGGAAAAGGACTATGTGAACAACTAGCTAGGAGTTAGCAAGTTGAAGCAGGTGAATGAAAAAGAGACTATCTTGGTTCTACATGATGGTCAAGAACAAGAAAATGATGACGTGCCTACTCCTTGTTGGACTCAAAATATGATAAATTTCCTACAGGTAGGCCTATGCCCTCCAGAATTGAGCAAAGAAAAAAGGAGATACTTTAAATTACAAGCCATTCCATATGTGCTTGTTGATGGTGTTTTGTTCAAGATAGACATCAATGGATTTCTATTAAGGTGCATTAGGAAAGGTCAAATTGAGAGGGTATTACAAGATTTTCATGATGGAGATTCCAGAGGAAATTTCACCCCATGGGTAACAGCTCTCAAGATAATGAAGGCAGGGAATTATTGGCCCACAGTATTCAGTGACTGCTATACATGGATAAGAAAGTGTAAGAAATGTGCACTCTTCACAGGTAAAGAAAGACTAGCAGCACTTACATTACACCGGATTTTCGTCGACCAACCATTTATGCAATGGGGATTATACTTCATCAGGGTCATCAATCCAAACTCAAGCCAAGACCACAAGTGGATTCTCATGGCAACTGACTATTTCACCAAGTGGACCGAAGCAGTAGTGCTCAAAGAAGTAAATGAGTCTAACATACTAGACTTTTATGAAGGAATAGTGACCAGGTTCGGTGTGCCAGCCACTATCATATCAGACAATGCAGTGGCATTCATAGGTTCCAAGATTACAAAATGAGCTATCAAGAATGGAATCTATTTGAGCACCTCTTCAAATTATTACCCACAGGGTAATGGATAGGCAGAGTCCACGAACAAGAATTTGCTAAGGATCATCAGAAGGACTCTAGATGAAAACCAAAGGACATGGCATACCAATCTAAAATCAGCATTATAGGCTAACAGAATGATGCCAAAGAGGTCTACTGGTGATTCTCTCTACAAGTTGGCCTATGGGAAAGAGGCAGTATTGCCTATATCATTACAATTACCTGCATTGGAGCTCATTAAGCAGATGGAGTTGTCTAAGTTTGAACCAATAAAAGCCAGGTATGCAGAGTTGATGGAATTGGAAGAAATCAGAGAACATGTAGTTCAGATGATTGAGAAAGATCAGGCCTTAGTAAAAAGATGGTTTGATAAGAAGGCAAGAGCAAAGAACTTCTAGGAAGGGGACCTAGTTCTGAAATGGGATGCAGATCAGGCAAAACCAGGAAGGCATTCCAAGTTTGATGCCATTTGGAGTGGCCCCTACATGGTCATGGGATGTAAAAGTAGTAATGCCTTCCAATTTTCTACATTGGATGGAGAAGAACTCTTGATTCCGGTTAACGGAATCTATCTTAAACATGCTACTAAAAGGAAAAGGTTTACCCTTGTAAATATTAGCCTAGATTTTAATTCCTCTAAGTGTGGATGCACATTTTCTTGTTGTAGTTAGGTTTCAACTTCCCTAAGTGCTTTGGCACAAGTTTTGTTGCTGTCAGGTTGAATTTCTACATTTCAGCATGCTCTCGGAGAAAAAGTTGTAGTATCAGGCTCGGGATCAGATATCAGGTTGGTTTCAGGTTATTACTTATGACTCCATACCCAATGGATTGCTAAAAGGCCACTTTTCTTCTACCTAGCAGGCACGTGATCCATTAAGTAACCAAATTTTTGTATATATCTCCCCCAGGTAAATATAGACAAACATAAGGATATGGAAATCAAAGAAACTCAGACCTTGACATTTATTACATGGGCACAGGTAAAAGGATGTCAACATGAAAATGGATGCACCCTGGTGTAGGTTAAGGGCGTAGGTAAAAGAATGTCGACATGAAAATGGATGCGCCCTAGCACAGGTTAAGGGTGCAAGTAAAAGGATGTCGACATGCAAATGGATGCGCCCTGACGCAGGTTAAGGGCGCAGGTAAAAGGATGTCGAAATCAAAATGGATATGCCCTAGTGAAGGTTAAGGGTGTAGGTAAAAGGATGTTGACATGAAAATGGATGTGCCCTGGCGTAGGTTAAGGGCACAAGTAAAAGGATGTCGACAAGAAAATGGATGTGCCTTGGGGTAGGTTAAGGGCGCAGGTAAAATGATGTCGACATGAAAATGGATGCACCCTAGCACAGGTTAAGGGTGCAGGTAAAAGGATGTCGACATGAAAATGGATGCACCTTAGTGCAGGTTAAAGGCATAGGTAAAAGGATGTCGACATGAAAATGGATGCGCCCTGGTGCAGGTTAATGGCATAGGTAAAAGGATCTTGACATGAAAATGGATGCGCCCTGGCGCAGGTAAAGGGCGTAGGTAAAATGATGCCGACACAAAAATGGATGCACCTATGGCATAGGTAAGAAGATGTCAACATGAAAATAGATGCACCAAGGTCCATCTTCAGGAGGCGCAACATTTTGAGCATTGACACCCCGACAGGAAGCAAACCCTGGCGCAAATATTCAGATGGCCATAACTTTTCTCTCTCATTCTTCCTACAAATTTTTAGGAGGGGATTCTTTCTAAAGGTTGGACATTCTTGTTTTTCCACTCCCTTCTTCTCTTTGGCAAGTGAATTTGTGGAGTTCAAACCTCACATCTAAAACTATAATGCAACTTTGCCTCTTGGCATTTTGTAGTGTATTGTATCAATTTTTAGAGCAAATAATGCATGTCTGTGGATGATTCTCAACCCTCTCTATGTTCATTTGCATCCTCCTGATCTTTCACTGCAAATCTAGTTATCTGTGCATGATCTTGCATTAATTTTTAATGGTTTGTGTTTATTGGCAAGACAGATGTTCTTCATTCCTTGGTGCATTACCTTTGTTAATTTAGGTTTATTTTCATGCATCTTCTTACCCTGTCTCCTTGGCAAGTTAGATTAGGTTTTTGAGTAAACCCTCTGCATTTTTATGTGTGGATCTGAATATAGGAATAGGAACCAACCTTCATTCGGAGAGATTTTCTGATTTAGCAAGTTCCACACTTGGGAAAGCTCCATGTTATGCAATCACACTAAGAGTCTCAACCCATCGAGTTACAGACATTCAGGGGTGCTGTGATTTTCCGTCAACAGTTTCCTCTCTATTTTATCATTACAACAAGCATAACAACTTACCTCTATAGATCTTACATATTTCTATTCCTCTGGTAAATGCTAGCTCCTCTTCCTCTTCCTCTTCCTGCTATTTTTTTTTAAAGACTCGATCCCACTCCGATACTAGATAATGTAGCAAAATTCTAACCAAATTGATTTGTTGCAAATAATATGAACTCTAAAGAAAATATATATCATTCTTCGTTGTTGAATAATGAATTACAATGTTTCATAAATAGGAAAAGAACTCCCAAATCGATTTTCCAAGTAAATTCTAACTAACTCTGACTAAATCTACTCTAGGTGGTGAAAATTACTATTTTTAGCAGTTTACTAGAACCTAATATTCTTAGTAAGTTTGCATGCGTATTCCTACGGGCATAGAAATTGCCACACATCTTCTACATCACTAAATTAGAGGAATTTGCAACTTTCTAACTCATAATGCAACTAATAGAATACAATTAACTAATTCCCAAAAATAGGAAAAAATTGAACTATAACTTAAATCCTAATTTTTGGCCTCAAGATGGTGGATTTAGGGACAAAAAACATGTCAAAAAGTTTTCATAACTAGGAGGGTGGACTTCCACTGCATTCTTCTCATTGAAATACATGGTTTAAAAAAAAATGGATTCAAACGGACACTCGAAGATCAATTTATTACCTTGTCAAGTTCCTACTAATTCTGGCGCATCATTCTCCCCTACTTGAAAAAAACGCAACTCCTGCAAGTTGTCTTCTTCAAACTACTTCCATTTATCTCCATCCAACTTCTTAATCTTCCACTCTATGACCCAAGTATTGTCTTCTTGTTCCAGTCCTTTCCAGTGTACCAAATATTTGTTGTATTTCCCATGTCGCGTGTCCATTGTTCTCTTATCTAGAATCTGATCCACTTCTTCTTTCTTCTTCACCGGAACCTGTTGCCTCTAATCTACTACTTCATCAATAACATCCCCTTTTGCACCATCCTTATGAAGATAATACAAATCATAAAATTTAAACACTTCAGAGAAATATAAAAATTCTCTTGCAATTCCACCTCATAAGCATTCTCATTTTTTTTTCACGATTTTACAAGGACGAGTCTTCTTGTACTTTATCTTGTTATAGGTTCCTCTTGGAAACCTTTCCTTCGATAGATATATAATAACCAACTCCCCAACTATAAATATATTTCTCCCTCTATGCACATATGTGATTTCCTTATACTTCTCATTACTATTTTGTAGCTTCTTCCACACTTCTTCCTGCAATTGTTGTATATGTTCCACAAATGCCTTTGCATCATCACTAACTCTACCATCAACTAGTAGTTGTACCAAATCTAACACCCCATTTGGATTACTCCCATACACAATTGAAAATGGAGACTTTCCTATGGATTTTTTTATGGAACTGTTATATGCAAACTCAACTTATGGTAATGCTAAGTCCCATTGTCTTAGCTTTTCCCCAACGATGCACCTTAACAAGTTTCCCAAACTCCGATTTACCATTTCTATTTTCCCATCAGTGTTAGGATGATAGGCACTACTGAATTGTAATTGAGTTCCCAATTTCTTCCATAAAGTCTGCCATAAGTGAATTAAGAACCTTGTGTCCCTATCTAAAGTTATGGTTTTTGGAACACCATGAAAACGAACAACTTCTCTAAAAAACAAATATGTTATGCCTGTTGCATCACTTGTTTTCTTACAAGAAATAAAATGAAATATATTAGAAAATCTATCAACAACCACAAAAATTGATTCATTACCTCATCGTGTTTGTGGTAATCCCAAAACAAAATCCATACTTAGATTTGTCCACAACCCTTTAGAAACAGGAAATGGCATATACAACCATGTATTCTGTGCATGGCCTTTCGAGACTTAGCAAATTAGACACCTCTCCACATATCTTATCACATCTCTTTTCAACTTCAGCTAATAGTATTTCTATGCTACCAAGGATATCATCTTATCTTTACCAAAATTACTAGCCAATCCTCCACTATGCAGCTCTCTTACTATGTTCTCTTATATACCCAACTAGAATACATAGTTGGCATCCCTTGAATAGATAGCCATCCTATAAAATGTACTCATCTAGGAAATATCCATCATTGTGTGACAATGGATGATTTAACATTTCAATAATATCCTTGAAGTCAATATCAGAGGAATATAAAATCCTTTATTGCTTCAAAACCCACCACCTCATTTTCCGTAGTGGTAAACAAAGTCACACGCCTACTCAATGCATCTATAACTTGATTCTGTTTTCCTAATTTATATTTCAGAGAAAAATTATAACCCTAGAAAAATGATACCTACTTTTCATGCCTACTATTCAACTTCTTTCGTGTATTCACATACTTCAGGGCTATGTGATCTGTAAATAACACAAACAACTTAGGCACTAAGTAATTCCTCCAATGCCTTGATGCTTGTACAATTGCATAAAATTCCACATCATAGGTAGAGTAGTTCTTTCTTACCTCATTAAGTTTCTCACTAAATAAAGCTACTATCTTTCCACCTGGACTTAGAACAACACCAATACCCACATGCGAGGTGTCACAATAAATCTCTAACACTTTAGCAAAATTTGGTAGTGCCAAAATGGGAGTCTCTATGACCTTCTTCTTCAAGAATTGAAAAGTATCCTCGGCTGCCATTGTCCACAAGAACTCCCTTCCTTTTTTGCAATCTATTATATGTGCTACTATACTGCTGAAATTTTTAATAAACTTTTTGTAAAATGTTGCTATACCATGAAAGCTTCTTACATCTGTTATACTTCGTGAAGGAAATTCAATAATTTTCTTTATCTTTTTTGAGTCCATCTGTACCCCATTTGCTGAAATAATAAAGCCCAAGAATACCAAAATCTCTTGCATAAATGTGCACTTCTTCATATTTCCATATAGTTTCTCTTTCCTTAACACTTAAAATATCACCCTTAGATGCCTCAAATGTTCTTCCTTAGTTTTACTAAAGATCAAGATATTATAAAAATAAACCATGACAAACTTACCATTATACTCCTGTAGCACGGTGTTGATCAATCTAATAAAATTACTAGGTGCATTGGATAACCCGAATGGCATTACCAACCACTCATATAATCCATTTCTTGTCTTGAATGTTGTTTTCCACGCATCTCCTTCTCTGATCTAAATCTGATGGTAACCACTTTGAAGATCAATCTTGGTGAAATACCTAGATCCAGCAAGCACATCCATCATATCATCAAGGTGAGATATTTGGAACCTATACTTGATTGTAATTTTATTGATTGCTCTGCTATCAATGGAAATTATCCATGTTCCATCCTTCTTTGTTGTTAATAAAGTTGGGGTTACACACGGACTCATGCTCTCCCTTACGAAACCCTTTCTCACGAGCTCTACCACTTACCTATTCAACTCAACATGCAATTTCGGGCTCATATAATAAGCCACTTGATTTAGCAGTGAAGACCCTGGAATCAAATCAATATGGTTTTGAATATCTCTTCTAGGTGGTAATCCATTTGCTAGCTCATCAAGAATAACATCAGAAAATTATTTTATTCAATTTGTTGTTTCTATTGGTATTTTTTCACTTGTAGGTTCATCCTTCTTGGTGACTAGTTCATAATAAAAACCAGTTGCCTTTGCCTCATTCAAAAATTCCTTTGTAGAGAGCATATTTTCAGCCTTCCCCTCTTCCTTGAGCGGTAGTAAAACTATTTTTTTTCCATCCTTCCAGAAAGTATAAGTATTCTTTCCCTTGTCATGAAAAACTTTCCTATCAAATTGCCATGGTCTTCCTAGCAACATATGACATGTATCCATAGGAGTAACATCACACCAAATCTCATCCTTGTAACTTTTCCCAATAGAGAAAATTATTAAACATCTCTTATCAACAATAACTTCTTTACCCTTTTTAAACCATGCAATATAGTAAGGGTTAGGATTCTTCTCACAATGCAGACCCAATTTCTTGACCATCTCATTTAAAACCATGTTCTCACAACTACCACCATCAATAATAAAATTACATACCTTTCCTCCAAAAGTGCATCTTGTTCTGAAAATATTTGTACACAGCCATGCATCTGCCTTGATATCCTTTATTGGAGCAATCATAATCCTCTTGATCATCAAATTTTCTCCAACATCTGGTGGAATTTCTAGGTCATGTTCATCTTCTACTTGTTCATCTTCAACAAGATTTACTCTTGGTGCATCTCCTTGCCTCTTGTCATGTGTATAAGAAGGCAGACATTCAAAATCCCGATGCTCCTATTCACCACGTCTGTAACAAACAAATGGTCTTCTTGATGCCTCCCATCCTCTATCACCAGTGTATCCTCTGCCCCTAGAAACTCCTCTACCTCTTTGTTGATTTTTGAAATATTTTCTCGTATCTTCTTTCTTGTCCAATCCATGAGATGACTCTCCCCTACCTTGGTTGAAACCAACTCATCCCTGAAAGGAAGATGAGGTCCCCGTATTCATTCTAGGTGATCTCCTAAAACTTTGACAATTTTGTTTTTCCTCAGCCTTTAAGGGTAATTGATAGGCATCCTCCATGCTCTTAATGCTATGGATACTTATCTCATCTTTAATAGAAAATTTTAATGCATTTACATACCTTGTAGACATTTGTTCCTCATTTTCTTCATGCTCTACACAATGGACAACTTGTAGAACTCGTCTGTGTATTCTTACACTATTTGTAGGTTCTGTCTGAGATTCTGAAACCTACTATAAAGGGTTTGTGCATAATCCACAGGGAGAAATTTATCCTTCAACTTCTTCTCCATCTTACTCCACGTCCTAATTATTTCTTTACCCTTTCTTGACCTCTCTTTCTGTAGGTGATCCCACCACAACATAGCATGAACTTTCAATTTCATGCATGTAAATTTCAACTTATTTTCTTCTCACATAGCCTTCCACTCAAAGAATTTTCCCATGCTAGTCAACCAGTCTATTAGCTCCTCTGGTTTTAGACTACCACCATACTTTGAAACATCTATTTTTATCCAATCATTCTTCCCTTCTAATGCATAAAACATACTTTCTTCAAAAGCTAATGGTGGCGCCTGCATTTCCTCCTCTTCACAAACTTCTTCTTCATTTGTGTGATCTCTAGCTTGGTTTCCTCTCTGGGTTATCATTTCAGCAAGCACAATAACTTTTCTCTGCATATCTTGCATATTTCTATTCATCTGGGAAATACCACCTCCTCTTCCTCTTCTTGCCATATTTTTTTGAAAGACTCGAACCTGCTCTGATACCAGATAATGTAGCCAAATTCTAACCAACTTGATTTACTGCAAATAATATGAACTCCAAAGAAAATAGATATCCTTCTTCATTGTTGAATAATGAATTACAATGTTTCCTAAATAGGAAAGAAACTCCCAACTTGATTTTCCAAGTAAACTCTAACTCTGACTAAATCCAGTCTAGGTGGCAGAAATTACTATTTTTAGTAGTTTACTAGAACCTACTATTCTTAGCAAGTTAGCATGCTTATTCCTACGGGTACAGAAATTGCCATGAATCTTCTACATCTCTAAATTAGAGGAATTGCAAAATTTATAACTCATAATGCAACGAATAGACTACAATTAACTAATTCCCAAAAATAGGAAAAAACTGAACTAAAACTTAAATCCTAATTTTCGGTCTCAAGATGGTCGATTTAGGGCCCGAAAGTGTGTCATAAACTTGCCACAACAAGTAGGGAAGGTTTCCCCTACATTCATCTCATCGAAACACATGGTTTAAAAAAAAATAGATTCAAATGGACACCTGAAGGTCAAGTTATGACCTTGTCAAGTTCTTGCTAATTCTGACGCATCATTCTCCCCTACTTGAAAAAATGTAGCTCCTACAAGTTGTCTTCTTCAAACTTATTCCATTTATCTACATCCAAATTCTTAATCTCCCACTCTTTTACCCAAGTATTTTCCTCTTTTTCCAGTCCTTTCCAATGTACCAAATATTTATTGTATTTCCCAAGTCGCATGTCCACTAATTTCTTATGTAGAATCTGATCCACTTCTTCTTTCTTCTTCACTAGAAGCTACTACCTCTAATCGAGTACTTCATCAATAACATCCCCTTCTTCACCATCCCCATGAAAATAATACAAATCTAAAAAATTAAACCCTGGAGAAATATCAAAATTCCATGGTAATTCTACGTCATAAGCATTATCATTGATTTTTTTCACGATTTTACAAGGACCAATCTTCTTGTACTTCAGCTTGTTATAGGTTCCTCTTGGAAACCTTTCCTTCCACAGATATACCATAACTAACTCATCAACTATAAATACCTTTCTTTGTTTGTGCACATCAACTATTTTGCAGCTTCATCCACACTTCTTCCTACAATTGTAGTATATGTTCAGCAAATGCTTCTGCACCATCACTAAATTTTCCATCAACTGGTAGTTGTACCAAATCTAACACCCCATTTGAATTACTCCCATACATAATTTAAAATGGAGACTTTCCTATGGATCTGTTTATGGAACTTTTATATGGAAACTCATCTTGTGGTAATGCTATGTCCCATTATTTCAGCTTTTCCCCAACGATGCACCTTAATAGGTTTCCCAAACTCCGATTTACCACCTCTACTTTCCTATCAGTCTGAGGATGATAGGCACTACTAAACTATAATTGATTTCCCAATTTCTTCCATAAAGTCCACTAGAAGTGACTTAAGAATGTTGTGTCCCTATCTGAAGTAATGGTTTTTGGAACACCATGCAAACGAATAACTTCTCTGAAAAACAAATCTGCTACGCCTGTCGCATCACTTGTTTTCTTTAGACGTAATAAAATGAACAATCTTAGAAAATCTATCAACAACCAAAAAATTGATTCATTAGCTCATTTTTTTTGTGGTAATCCCAAATCAAAATCCATACTTAGAACTATCCACAACCCTTTAGGAATAGGAAACGGTATATACAACCCTGTATTCTATGCATGGCCTTTTGAGACTTGAAAAATTAGACTCCTCTCCACATATCTGATCACATCTATTTTCAGCTCTAGCCAATAGTATTTCTCTGCTACCAAGGCTATAATCTTATCTTTACCAAAATGCCTATCCAATTCTTTACTATGCAACTCTTATACTATGTTCTCTCTTATAGACCCAACTGGAATACATAGTTGGCATCCCTTGAATAGATAGCCATCTTCTAAAATTTACTCATCTAGGACATCTCCAACATTGTGTGAAAATGGACGATTTAACCTTTCAAAAATATCCTTGAAATCAATATCAGAAGAATACAAACCCTTTATTGCTTCAAAACCCACCACCTCATTTTCCATATTGGTAAACAGAGTCACACACCTACTCAATGCATCTGCAACTTGATTCTATTTTCGTAATTTATGTTTTAGAGAAAAAGTATAACCCTGCAAAAATGATACCCACTTTGCATGCCTACTATTCAACTTCTTTTTTTTTCTCACATACTTCAGGGCTATGCGGTCTATAAATAACACAAACTCCTTAGGCACTAATTAATGCTTCCAATTCCTTAATGCTTGTACAATTGCATAAAATTCCACATCATAAGTAGAGTAGTTCTTTCTTACATCATTCAGTTTCTCACTAAAGAAAGCTACTGGATTTCCACCTTGACTTAGAAAAACACCAATGCCCACATGTGAGGTTTCACAATCAACGTCAAACACTTTATCAAAATCTGGTAGTGCCAAAATGGGTGCCTATTTCACCTTCTTCTTCAAGAAATGAAAACTTTCTTCAATTGCCTTTGTCAACAAAAACTCCTTTCCTTTTATGCAATCTGTTATAGGTGCTACTATACTGCTGAAATTTTTAATAAAATTCCTATAAAATGTTACTAGACCATGAAAGCTTCTTACCTCTGTTACCTCTGTTATACTCCGTGGACTAGGGCATTCAATACATGCATTTATCTTTTCTGACTCCATCTGTACCCCATCTACTGAAATAATAAAACCTAAGAATACCAAAATATCTTGCATAAATGAGCATTTCTTCATATTTGCATATACTTTCTCTTTCCTTAACACTTTGAATATAACCCTTATATGCCTCAAATGTTCTTCCTTAGTTTTATTCAAGATCAAGATATCATCAAAATAAACCACAACAAACTTACCATTATACTCCTACAGCACGGTGTTCATCAATCTCATAAAAGTACTAGGTGCATTGGATAACCCGAATGGCATCACCAACTACTCATATAATCCATTTCCTATCTTGAATATTGTTTTCTACTCATCTCCTTCTCTGATCCGAATATGATGGTAACCACTGTGAAGATCAATCTTGGTGAAATACCTAGATCCAGCAAGCACATCCATCATATCATCAAGGCAAGGTATTTGGAACCTATACTTGATTGTAATTTTATTGATTGCTCTGCTATCAATGCACATTATCTATGTTCCATCCTTCTTTGGTGTCAATAAATCTAGGGTTGCACATGGACCCGTGCTCTCCCTTATGACACCCTTCCTCATGAGCTTTGCCACTTGCCGATTCAACTTAGCATCAAATGTCAGGCTCATCAGATAAGCTACTTGATTTGGGAGTGAAGACCATGGAATAAAATCAATATGGTGTTGAATATCTCTTTTGGGTGGTAATCCATCTAGTAGCTCATTAGGAATAACATCAAAAAATTCTTTTATTAAATCTATTGTTTCTACTAGTATTTGTGCACTTGCAAGTTCATCCTTGTTGCCGACTAGTGCATAACAAAAACCGGTTGCCTTTGCCTCCTTCACAAATTCCTTTGCAGAGAGCATATTTTCAGCCTTCCCCTCTTCCTTGAGAGGTAGTAAAACTTTTTTTTTTCCATCCTTCTAGAAAGTATAAGTATTCTTTCCCCCATCATGAATAACTTTCCTATCAAATTTCCATGGTCTTCCTAGTAGCATATGACATGCATCCATAGGAATAACATCACACCAAATCTCATCCTTGTAACTTTTCCCAATAGAGAAACTTATTATAAATCTCTCATTAACAGTAACTTCATTACCCTTTTTAAACCATGCAATACAGTAAGGGATAGGATTCTTCTCATAATGCAGACCCAATGTCTTAACCATCTCATTTGATAACATTTTCTCACAACTACCACCATCAATAATAACATTCCATACCTTTCCTAAGGAAGTGCATCTTGTTTTGAAAATGTTTATACATAGCCGTGATCGCCCTTGATATCTTTCTTAGAGAAATTATCATCCTCATGATCGTCAGATTTTCTCCAACATCTAGTGGAATTTCTAGGTCCTGTTCATCTTCTACATTTTCAGCTTCAACAATATTTACTCTTAGTGCATCTCCTTGTCTCTTGTCTTGTGTATAAGAATTCGGGAATTACAAATCCCGATGCCCCTATTCACCACATATGTAACAAACAAATGGTATTCATGGAGCCTCCCATCCTCTATTGTAAGCATATCCTCTGCCCCTAGAAAATCCTCATCCTCTTTGTTGATTTTGGAAATCTTGTGTCGTATCTTCTTGCTTGTCCAATCTGTGAGATGATTCTCCCCTACCTTGGTTGAAACCATCTCCTCCCCAAAATGAAGATGAGGCCCCCCTATTCATTCAAGGTGGTCTCCTAAAACTTTGATTTTTTTTTCCTTGACCTTTAAGGCTAATTGATAGGCATCCTCCATGCTCTTAATCCTATGCTTACTTATCTCATCTTGAATAGGAAATTTTAATCCATTTACACACCTTGCAGCCATTTTTTCCTTAGTTTCTTCATGCTCTACATGAATGGACAACTTTTAGAACTCATCTATGTATTCTTGCACTGTTTGTAGGTCCTGTATGAGATTCTGAAATTTCCTACAAAGGGTTTGTGCATAATCCATAGGGATAAATTTATCCTTCAGAATCTTCTCCATCTTACTCCACGTCCTAATTCTTTCTTTCCCCTTTCTTGACCTATCATTTTTTAGATGTTCCCATCATAATAGACAATGACCTTTCAATTTCGTGCATGCAAATTTCATCTTGTTTTCTTTTGACATAGCCTTCCACTCAAAAAATTTCCCCATGCTAGTCAACTATTCTTTCATCTCCTCAAGTTTTAAACTACCACAATACTCTAAAGCATATACTCTTAACCCATCATTCTTCCCTTCTAATGCACGAAGCATCATTTCTTCAAAAGCTAATGACAGCGCTTCCGTTTCCTCCTCTTAACAAACTTCTTCTTCATCTGTGTTATCTCCACCTTGGTTTTCTCTCTAGATTATCATTGCAGCAAGTGTAATAACTTGCCTCTATAGATCTTGCATATTTCTCTTCATCTAGTTAATACCACCTCCTCTTCCTCTTCCTCTTCCTGCCATTTTTTTTAAAGACTCGAACCCACTCTGATACCAGATAATGTAGCCAAATTCTAACGAACTTGATTTACTGCAAATAATATCAACTCCATAGAAAATAGATCTCCTTCTTCATTGTTGAATAATGAATTACAATGTTTCCTAAATAGGAAAACAACTCCCAACTCGAGTTTCCAAGTAAACTGTAACTAACTCTGACTAAATCTAATCTAGGTGGCGGAAGTTACTATTTTTAGCAGTTTACTAGAACCTTCTATTCTTAGTAAGTTTGCATGCTTATTCCTACGGGAAAAAAAAATTCCACTCCTCTTCTACATCCATAAATTAGAGAAATTTCCAACTTTCTAACTCATAATGCAACTAATAGACTCTAATTAACTAATGCCCAAAAATAGGAAAAAACTAAACTATAACGTAAATCGTAATTTTTAGCCACAAAATGGCGGATTTAGGTCCCAAAAACATGTCAAAAACATTCCTATACTGGTAGGGCAGGTTACCACTATGTTCATCTCATCGAAACACATGGTTTAAAAAAAATGGATTCAAACAGACACCCAAAGCTCAAGTTATGACCTTGTCAAGTTCTTGCTAATTTTGGTGCATCAAAGACTCCTGGAGATGCAAATAGGCACTATTTTAAAACATTTTTTGATGAAATTCCTTGTCCTTTTTATTTACAAAGTTTCATTGAATGGATTCAAAATTTAATTTGTGGTCCAAAGATTGTTAAGATCGATATTTTGAAGTTGGAGTTGCTTGGGCACTTGCAAAAATGTGAATTACTAGAGAAGATGGATGCGGGGTAGAGTTGTAGAGGAAAGAGAGGGAAAATGATGAAATGATGAAGGTTGTAGGTGCAAAAGAAGAAAAATTTGTTTCCTCGAGAGCGAAAATGATTACCTGTGAGATCCAACTATATAGAGCCTTCGGAAAATGATTAAAACATGGATTTCTTGCATGACAGAATCAAAATGATTAAAAGTATTCTAAAAATTTATGGCATAACATCCTAGTAATTATCTAAGGGTATGATAAATGAGATCAGTTCATAATTGGTGCACCTAGAAGATTTCAGATGCGAATTTGTTAAACATCACTTTCTGAGGCAAATTGGTAACAAGCAAAGTTCCCTCAAATATTCTTCTTTTTTCGGGGGAAAATTTGGGATGAGTGAGTGAGTGAAATATATAAATGTAATGAGAATACTCTTGCAAATGGTCTGGGGTTGAATTCTTAAGAGAAAATTTGAGAAAGCCATCTTCTTAAGAGACCAATCTGAGATACCTAGTTAATTTATTTTTCGTTAGATTTTCTATCATGTCAAGTTGGTTGTAGATGTATAGCCATTGATGAGAACTGAGATTTCTCTAGAAGCTTTCCCCTACTGATGAATCTAATCAATTTCAAGTTAATTTGTGTCAATCTTTGAGCAAATTGTGTCTTGTTTGTTTCAGAATGTCTACAAGTAGTTTCTCTTATTCCTATTGCAATCTTCTATTAAATTTCCTCCGAATCAGCTAGGATATCTTCCTTGTTATAGTTTAGTGGCATTTGAAATTTCATTTCAGGAAGAGCCTGCATCTTGTGATGAGATAAACAATTTAAAATCACTTCACTGTCATTTGTTGATAAATATTATCTATAAGCCTTCGAGTGTATCTTAGGCATGAGGAACAAGGGGTATTTGATGTTTTATTGAGTCTTTAGCTTGAGCCTTCATGTTAGATTCTCAAATATTTTTTGAAACCATGATGATATGGGCCTCCATTGAAGCACATCTTCTAGTTGAAGGAATATCTTAGCTATTTCGAAGCTTTTTGTCATTTAGCTTTCCAATTTTTGTGAAGTCTCTCAAAGATCTGGTATAATCAACTTTATGCTGATTAATCTCCCACCAAAATTATTCAAATACCATGAATTCATCTTGAACTACCCCTATTTTCCATGTATATCAACAAAGGAACAAAATCTATTTACCAAAATATGCAGAACAATTGGGATTTCATAATGTCTTCAGTAACCTTAGCCTTTTTTTTAAAGTGTCTCCATTTTTTGTAAGTGATAACTCTTAAGAGTTAAATTGTGGAGTATTGATCATACTTTCCAAAGTTTTTCTTCAAAAAAATTGTGTAAAAGAAGGACATCTCCATCTTATTCATCAAACAAAGGTTACACTACGAGTCCTCTCACCCTGGTCAAAAGGTACGACCTAAAGTAGTGAGGATAGGTCAAATACTCTCTAAGGTGTTATCCATATCTCCACAAATCTGAGTGACAAAGGGCAAGTTAGATCTCATTCCCAACTACAAAATGACATACATTATCATCTATCTATCTCTAAGCTCAATGTCAAATTTTTGATGCTGCCTAGCTTGAAAAGGAGAACACATTTGGATACCAACACTAGTGATGTTTCTTGGAAAACTCTATCAGATTTGTAAAATACAGGGATAGATTGAGAAGAAATTTTTTCAAATACAAAAGAAGGACCCTGTCTAGATGGAGAATTCAATTCAACAAAGACACTACCTGATTTAGAAGTGCTTGAGGAGGTATTGTAATCTTTAATCAGGGGATGATCAATTTCACCAATGGAGATCTCTTTTCTTGATTCTTGATGTCCAACAACCTTTCAAATTCTTCTTCTTTCTAAATTATACTTTCCCAAATCTTGAAACAACCTTCTAATATAGTCCTTGGTGAAAACAGATCTTCTTCCTTCTAGCTTTGCAGAGATTAATGAAAATTTTTACTTGATATATGTTAAAACACAGGTATTTATTAAGAATTTAAATAACATGGAGTTTTCACTAAGGATTTTCACCTTAGTTTGTGAAAATGTAGTATGAAAGACCTATTAAATGTCTGTCAATACAAAATTCATGAAAATCTTACAAGATCTTCTCTTCTTCTACCCAAATTTATCAATGATGATATAAACTTTAGCACAATAACTGTATAAGCTGGAAATATTGCACTCAGGACATACAACTTTAGACAATTCTTACAGATCTTAATAGATAATGACATTTCAACAATGTACTAGCACACAACATGTGTAAAAAGTATTACCAGGGTCTGTATATACTAAATTTGTAAAATAATTCAAAGATTCCCTAGCAGTGGTGCCACTAGTGGCGTCGTTGCCAGGGATTATCTAAGCTCTGAGATTTATTTGTGCAAAAACAACACTAGTGGTGCCACTGTTGGGGGCTCTTTGAAGTATTTTACAAATGCATTACATAAAGACCTTGGAAATAATTTTTACCCATGTTGTGAGCTAATACATTGCTAAAACGTCGTTATTTGTTCATATCTGTAAGAATTGTTCAAAGTTGTAAGTTGTAAGTTGATAATACAATTATTGCGCTAAAGTTTGTATTATCATTGATAAATTTGGGTAAAAGAAGAGAAGATGTTATAAGCTTTGCATGAATCTGGTATTAACAAACATTTGATAGGTATTTCATAGCACATTTGCACAAACTAAGGTCAAAATCCTTAGTGGCGACTACATGTTATTTAAATTCTTAATAAATACCAGTGTCTTAACATATATCAAGTAATATTTTTCATTAATCTCTGAAAATCTAGAAGGAATAAGCTCTGTCTTCGCTAAGGACTGTAGTAGAAGGTATTTTCAAGATTTCAGAAAGTCTAATTCTGAAGGAAGAAGAATTTGGAAGGTTGTTGGAGATTAAGCATCATGAAAAGAGATCTCTATTTGTGAAACTGATCATCATGTGATTGAAGATTGTAATAGTTCCTCAAGTGCTTCTAAATAAGGTAGTCTCTTTGTTGAATTGAATTCTCCATTTTAAGAGGGTCCTTCTTCTGTATTTAAAAAATTTGCTTCTCAATCTACTCCTATATTTTACAAATCTGATAGAGTTTTCCAAGAAAAAGAGCCTTTAACGGGAAGTCATTCTGAGAATTAAATCCCTGTACCACACAGACCCCTCACTCATCATTCTGTTTCTCCTGTAAGATCACATCCTCAAAATAATATGGCTCAGCCTCTACCCAAACTTCCATTTTTTGTTAGTACTTTTGGTCCCATCAATTTTAGAGGTATGACTAGCTATCCAAATGTTGTGCCATAGGATGTAAGAAATAGATTGCCTAAGTTTCAAGGATATAATGCAATCACTGGTGATCAACACTTGAATCTATTTGTCAATATGATGGAGGAATTTGAAATAGAATTTGAGGATGTGTACATTAAATTATTTATCCATACTCTAGAAGAAGATGCAAGGGACATGTATAAATATTTTCTAGATAATCCATTGATTCTTGGATAGAGATGAAGAACACTTTTAGATTATAGTATGGAGATAAAATAGACCCTAGGTTTCTTTTATAAGAATTTTAGAATATAAAAAATTAATCCTAATGAGTCAGTGCATGATTTCAATACAATATTTAACAAGACATTGAGAAGACTACCTGTTAATTTGAGGCCATGCGATGAATCGTGTCTAATAAAGTATTCAGATGGATTTGATAAGAAAGTTTCTTACTATTTAAGGTATAAGAACCCTCAAACTTTGAAGCATGCCTTCTCCATGGCTCTGTAAATTGAGAAAAACATTAAAGAAGTTGGAAAATCTACTAAGAGGGAGGGTGTTAAATTGATCAACCTAGATAATTCTTAATCAAGTAAGGTTGTGGATGTTGAGGAAGTTATAAAGACTTTGGCCAGAGTTGTCAAAGAAATCTCTTACATGCTAGCCAGGGAAGAGAAAGAAATTGGACAAGGTTCTCAAGGTTAGCATAGGAAAAAAGGATGAGGCAGGTTTGTAAATTATCCTAGAAATTATCAAATATCTAATGACAGAGGTAAAGTTCCCATTGGAGCTAGACAACCCCATGCTAGGGAGAATAGAGTAGTGCCTAATCCTCTAAATGCCATAGTTGATGTTGTTGAAGAGACAAATGAAATTGAATGGTGTGAAAAATGTTTCTTAGCATACCCACCATGTGATGTAGATCATAAAGTTTAAGATGTTGATGATGATGATAACACTGATGATTATGCATGTATGGTGGACTGCTCTACAAGCTCACAGTAAGGAGTAACTTTAACTGAAGTAATAAGTGCAAGAACTGTTGCAAGTTTTTGGGATTGCATTCACCAGGTACCTCTTCTTCCTCTCTCTCATACTTTATAAATATATATGGTACAAGATTTTGAAATTCCTAATAATTATTTTGAGTACCTCAGAGATCTAATGATTAAGAAGTATGATGGAGGAATCTCATCGAAAGAGGATAAAGAGTTGTTAATGAATGTTTTTGTTGCCCAAGAAAAAGAGTATAACACAAGAAGTAAAGATGTCAAAGGTGAAGGACCTCATGCCAAACCAAAAACCCCATTTCTCACCAATGTCCCAAAAGAAACTCCAAAGAATGATGCATATGGAAAAGGTCTTGTTGTCTCAAGTAGAACTGGTGTTCCCAACCATGCCGAAACTATGAAAAATCATGTGTCATCCGATGACTTTGTAAATCTTTCTCCAAATGATTCTTTTCCCAAATAGATTCCTTATGACATTGCCTAAGTCTTGAGTCAGATCAAGATTTATATCCCAATTGTTGAACTGCTCAAGATTCCTGAGCACAAGAAGAGGCCTTTTGAGTATTTGGGATTGGAAGAAGATAAGAGTACCCAAGGAAGAAATATAAATAATGTAAACACTCCTCCCCCAATTATTACAGAGATAGAAAAGCCACCAAAATTAGAGGAGATAGGTGAACCACCTGAAGTTTACTTGGGAACATATTTGGTTCAGTCTCAATTAAATGTTGATACATTTTTTACAACACAGATTATTAAGGACTAACTGCTACACAATTGTATGTTTTATTCCAGAGCATCATGCAATTTTATGCGTCTAGAGGTCCTAAATGATTTGAACATTAAAGTGAAAGGATTTTATGGAAAGTGTACTGCAATGGATTCTAGAGAGGTGTCAGTTGTAGGGTGTGTAAAAGGTTTGCTGGTACAACTTGCAGCTTATCCAGGTATGAACTTAAAACTTGATGTTGTTATTATTGATTGCCCTACCAAATGGGGCATGCTGTTATAAAAATTGTAGGCTGCAAGTGTTGGTGGAATTTTTCAAAAGGATATGTCTTTTGCCACCATTCTAATTGAATGCAACCTTGTAAAGTTGTATGGAGAGAAGAAGATGTTGCACCTCATTGAAGATCTCAATAATGCTTCTTATGAAGTGTTGTATGTTGATGTAGATGCTGATGTAGATGTTGATAAATTTTCAGATTTGCTGATGGAAAAGAGCACAAGATTGATCAATGTAAATGTCTTGAACAAGTAGGTTTTCCTTGGACCTTGTTATTCGATGGAGTTTGTTCTAAGTTTGGATATGGTGCTTGTATTGTTCTAATATCTCCAGGATATGAAGAGTGTGTTTTTTCTTTCAAAATTTACATTGAATGCATGAAAAACATTTCCTAATATGAAGCATTGTTATTAGGTTTGATAATTGTATGGAAATAAGGTCTAAAGGATATCATTGTCAAAGGAGATTCAGAAGTGATTATCAAGAAAATTAGAAAATTGTATGGTACTAAAATTCAGCGAATGAAACAATACAAGCATGCACTCTGAGATTTGATTGAAATGTTTGACTCATTTAATATTCTGCACCATGATAGGAAGTTTAATGTTGTTGTAGAAAACGTAGCTGTGTTAGGATCCAGATTAGGAATTTTATAGTATCTCCATTTTATGAGGATGATGTTGAAATACTAAAAATTCCATCTCTCCCTGACAACGTTAAAAATTGGAAAGTGTTTGATGATGGTGCCCAAGTGAAATATTTTTTTGTAGAACTAAGGAAATTTTTTGGAAAAACTATTGATTGGGAACCAATGGTGTGTGATGCTAAAGGAAAGGAAAATTTATTTGGCAAAGACATCATCCAGCTAAAGACAAACACAATTCCTAGATGTTTGGTGGAACTTGAATCAAACTTTGATAATTCTGATTGTATTATTAAAAGAAGTATGTCAGTTTCAAGATATGTGGAAGATCGCGACTTGGGCACAAAAGCAATACCACGTAAAATCTAGTTAGGAAGAAATCTGAGCAAGGAAGAGAAGTAGTCCTATGTTCAATTGTTGAAGAAATATCAAGACTGCCTAGCTTGGTCTTACTTTGAGTTGAATGCATATAGGGAAAATTTGTTCCAATGTGAAATTCATCTTGATATTAATGCCAAATCTTTCAGGAAAAAACAAAGGCATATAAATCCACTCCTTTCTTTGAAGATGCAAGAAGAATTGAAGAAGTTGAGGGATGGAGGGATCATTTATCCCACAAGGTACACATTTTGGGTTGGAAATTTAGTACTTGTCAGGAAAAAGAATGGTGATATAACGTTGTGTGTGTATTTTAGGAACTTGAATAATGCATAATTGAAAGATAATTACTCTCTTCCAAACATTCAGAATATGCTACAATTGGTAACTAGTTCTGAATTGTTATCCACTTTGGATGGTTTCTCTGGCTATAATCAAGTTGTTGTGAGGGAGTCAGAAAGAATAAAGACTACCTTTACCACTCCTTGGGGAAATTTTGTCTATGTCAGGATGCCTTTTTGATTAATTAATGCTAGAGAAACTTTCCAAAGAGAAACGGATGTAGTGTTTGTTGGTTATATTAATGATTTCATTATTATTTATCAAAATGATGTAACTATGTTTTCTAAAAAAATTGATCACTTGCAACACTTGGAGAGAATGATGTTAAGAAGTAGAGAGTATGGCACATCATTAAATCCCAAGAAGTGGCATTTTGGAATGTGAAAGGAAAATTTGTTTGGTCACATTATATGAAAATATGGGGTCATGATTGATCCTGAGAGAGTGGAAGCCATTAGAAAGGCTCCAATTCCAAGAACTAAGAAGGGAGTTCAATCCTTCTTTGGAAAAATAAACTTTATAAGAATATTTGTGTCTTAATTTGCTGAGCTGACCATTCCCATTACTAGCATACTGAAGAAGGACAAAGTTATCAAATGGGAAGAAGCTTTCATTCAAGCTTTCAATGGGATAAAAGAAGCATTAAAGCATGCCCCTATTTTGGTAGCTCCAAATTACAAGAAGAATTTTCAAAAAAAATATTTTTCTCTAGAAAAAACCATTGCATTTGTCTTGTTTTAGAAGGATGATGAAGGGGTTGAGAGACTGATTGCCTTTTTCAGTAAGGCATTGTAAGGAGCTTAGCTGAGGTATACCACTATGGAGAAGAAAGAATTTTCCTTGGTGAAATCAACAAAGGTTTTTAGACCTTACATATTAAGCTCTAAAGTTGTTTCTTATGTTCCCCAAACCATGGTGAAAGATATCTTATGTTTCTTATGTTCCCCCCAAAATTTACACAAATATGACATGGATATCCAAACAATGAAATTGATAAGATTTTTGGGCCTAGCTAAGCTTATGGCTGAGAGTAACTTGTAAACTATTGAGGTGAATGAAGTAGAAGGAGAAAGGGTAGATGTCCTTGAAATGTTGGTAATCTATGAATGGTACAAAGATATAATATTTTATCTCAGACATCTATGTTGCCATGAACATTTGAGTAAAAATAAGAAAAGAGCTCTTAATTTAACCTCTCAAAAATTTGTCATCACTAATTTTGGGTTAGCTTGGAAGAACACGGAGGGAGTTCTCTTGAGATGCATTGCTAAGGATGAAGCCCCAAAGGTAATTGATGATCTCCATAGAGTAGTTTGTGGGGGACATTTTGCCGGAAGAGTTACAACACATAAAATCTTGAGGGCTGGTTATTGGTGGCCAACTCTCTTCAAAGATAAAACTCTATTGGTTAGGAAATGTTAAAGTTGCCATCATTTTTATGGAAGAATGAAAGCTTTAGGATCCCTTTACTTTGTAGCCTATGTTAGTTGAAGCCCCATTTAAGCAATCGGAAATGGATTTCATTAGCAAAATTTCATATCCTTCCAATGCTTGTCATAAATAGATTCTTGTAGCCATTGATTATTTCACTAAGTGGGTGGAAGCAATCCCCACCAAGAAAGCAACACACCAAGTTATCATGGAATTCATGCTTAATCAAATCATATGTAGATTTGGAGTGCCAATTAAGATTATTGCTAATAATGCCATGGGTTTCAGAGCCAAACCTTTGGTTGCATTGTGAAAAAATTATGAAATCAATTTGACATATACTTCTAACTACAATTCCCAAGGAAAAGGACAAGCTGAGTCCAGTAATAAAAACTTGTTGAAGATCATTAAAAGAACCTTGGAGCTGAAAAAAAGAAAGTGGGGTGAGAAACTGAAGTTTTTTGTTTGGACTTATAGAATCACTATCAAAATATCTACTGGTAAAAGCCGATTTAATTTGGTATATGGAGCTCAAGCTTGGTTGCCCCTTCATTTGCAATTGTCTTCATTTCAGTTTGTTCAAAAAATTAAGGATCAAGAATTTAGTCCATATGATGCTCGAATCAATTAGATTATTGAGTTAGATGAAGAAAGAAAGGCATCTCATCAGTGGCATGTGAATTTCAGAGAAAAGTTTAATAAGATATTTGACAAGAATGTGACTCTAAGAGAGTTCAAGATTGGGGATGTTGTGCTATTATGGGATAACATGCATGAAGATAAGGGCAAGTATGGTAAATTTAATGCATTGGGGATGAGCCCCTATTCAATTGACATTTGAATTGGTGAAAATGCCTTCTTCCTTAAAGACTTAGACAAGGAACTACTTGAATTTCCTATTAATGGCAGGCATTTGAAACATTTCCTTGATTGATGTCTTAGAATCAAGGTATACTCCATTGTACAATGTATAGTCTTTTGGTATCTTTCTTCTTACATGTTTTTCTATTTTTGTTTGTCTTGGTCCTTCATGGCCGTTTTGTTGGTTTCTTGGTTCATCATTGGGGGAGTTGGTTATTATTGTTCTACTCTGCAAGCTTATTATTTCACTCCATTGCCCAATGGTTTATTGTTGGCACTTGGTCTACTATTTGCTCTTATGGCACTCACAAGGAGTGTGCATCCCCAAGTCGAAGCTGATGTTGGTATCCAAATTTGTTCTCCTTTTCAAGTTGAGCTACATCAAAAATTTGACATGGAGATTAGAGACAAATAGATCATAATGTATGTCATTTTGTAGCTATGGATGAGATCTAACTGGCCCTTTGTAACTCAGATTTGTGGAGAGATGGATAACAACTTTAAGAAGATTTTACCTATCTTCACTACTTTAGGTCGTGTCTTTCAACTAGAGTGAGAGGACCCGTAGCTTAACCTTTGTTTTGTTGAAGGAAATGGAGATATCCTTCTTTTGCACAAATTTTATGAAGAAAACCTTGGGAAAATATGATCAATACTCCACAATTTAACTCTCAAGAGTTATCACTTCTAAAATATGGAGACAGTTTCTAAACAAGGCTAAGGTTACTGAAGGCATTATAAAATCCCAATTGTTCTACATATTTTGGTAAATAGATATTGTTCCTTTATGGATAAACATGGCAAACAAGGGTAGTTCAGGATGGATTAATGGTTTTTGTATAATTTTCATGGGAGATTAAGTACAATAAAATTGATTATACCAAATCTTTGAGATACTTCACAACAATTGGAAACCTAAATGAAAGAAAGCTTCAAAATAGTAAGATATTCCGTCAACCAGAAGGTGTTCTTTAATGGATGCCCATATCAACATGACTTCACACAATCTTTGAGAATCTAACATGAAGGATCGAGGTAAAGACTCAATAAAACATCAAAGACCCTTGGCTCCTCATGCCTAAGATACACTCAAAGGATTACAGACAATATTTATCAACAAATGAAAATGAAGTTATTTTAAATTGTTTATCTCATCACAAGATGAAGGCTCTTCTTGAAATGAAATTTGAAATACTACTAAACTGTCACAGGAATGAGATCCTGTGTGATTCAGAGGGAATTTAACACAAGATTTCAATAGGAATAATAGAAACAACTTGTAAACATTCTAAAAAAATAAAAAGACAAATTACTCCAAGATTGACACAAATTAAATCAAAATTGATTCGATTCATCAGTAGGGGAAAGCTTCTAGAGAAATCTCATTTCTCTTCAATGGCTATATATCTGCAATGAACTTGACATGATAGAAAATCTAACACAGAAGAAATTAACCAAGTATCTCATATTGGTCTCTCAAGAAGATGGCTTTCTAAAATTTTCTCTTAAGAATTCAACCCCCAACCATTTGCAAGAGTATTCTCATTGCATTTATACATTACACTTGGTCACTCATCCCAAATTTCCCCCCAAAAAAGACTATAAGAGGGACCTTTTCTTGTTACCAATTTTCCTCAGAAAGTGATGTTTAACAAATTCACATCTGAAAGCTGCCAGATGGACCAATTATGAATTGATAATGTTTCTTAGACCCTTTACTAATGACTAGGATGTCATGTCACAAATTTTTTGATGTCCTTCTAATCATTCTAATTCTGTTATGTGAGAAATCCCCATTTTAATCATTTTTTGGAGGCTCTATATAGCTGGATTTGACAGGTAATTCTTTTCACTCTCAAGGCAACACCTTTTTTCATATTTTACATCTGTAACCTTCATCATTTCATCCTTTTCCCTCTTTTTCCTCTATAATTCTTCCCTGCATCCATCTTCTCTAGTAATTCACATTTTTACAAGTGCCTAAGCAACTCCAACTTAAAAATATCGATCTCAACTGTCCTTGAAATCACAAATTAAGTTTTAGATCCATTCAATGGCACTTTGCAGACAAAATGACAAGGAATTTCATCAAAAAATGATAAAAAGTAGTGCGTGTCTACATCTCCAGAAGTCTTGGAGAAAAAAATGTGGAAAAACAGGAGAAATGCACAACAACCATTGATTCTTCCCCTTTTCTACTTTATATTATAGTCGTCAACATGTTTCCTTGGTGCAACTGCAAAGGAGAAGTATAGGGGAAATTTTCCAAGAAAGGTCGGGCCTTCCACGTGCCCTTGGCCCAAGAAAAACACCTTTTGGCCTATGAAAAAGTCTCAGCAAAAAAGGAGCTAGTGAAAACCTCGACGTGTATCAATGGTGCACTCTGAGATGGTCCCCAAAAGCGGAGACCCCAAACTAGCACGGGCTCACCACATGTCTTAGTCCAGTAGAGTTGTTAAAAATGTTTAAGGATTAGTGGAAGGCACAATGTGTCTAGGGTCTGAGATAGTTTTCCTTGGCTGTTGAAAAGTATGAGCAAGGGAAGATTGAGCATAAGCCTCCAAGTGTCCACCTGACACTTACGTAAAATAAAATTTAGCGGTCGGTCCCAAAATATGCATGGTCTGTTCACATGTCCCCAGCCTTAGAAAGTTTCTTTGAAAATTTTATGTAAAGAGTGGAGCTGGTGAAAGCCTCCAAGTGTCCTCTTGATGTAATTGTTAAGGTGGGACCCTGAGGCAGACCCTCAAATGAGCATCAGACCTACACATGTCCATGCTCTACCAAAGCTACACCGGCCACCTGAAAAAAATTTCTAATTCTAGGAAAGATAGTAGAGACCTCCACGTATCTTCTTGGTGCAACTCCTAGGCCAAACCAAAAGGAAATTTTTTAGATAAGTGCCAACCCTCCACGTGTACAAGCTTTGAGTTGAATTGAGCCTTAGAGTTTTCAAAGTGCCCCATCGAGCCACATCTAACCAAAAAGGGCCATGTTTCCATAGATGATGACAAGTAAATTTGATAGGGAAAAACACACCTATCAAACCGTAAAATATAGTAAAATCACCATTTGATCCCATAAATTAATCTTTTTTCAAGACAAAGAAATTGGAAATTATATAAGGCCCAATTATGATCTTTTGAGTCACATTGAATCACGTTTCCACAAATACTTGGGACAAAAATGATAGGGACAACAAAACGTGACTATGGAAAATAGAAAGAAGGGAAAAACCTGAGTTTTCACCCAAGTTTCAGATTCTTTTCATATGGACAGAGGAACGACAAACAAATTCTGAATTTTAATTGATCCTTGACCAAGGACGAGATTGATCATGGCAACCAAATGGAGGACAAATTTTTCATGCGTCAATATAGGGAGATAGAAAAGATGACAGAGCTTGCAAATTGAAAATTTTCAAGGAAAAATGGGGCAAGATCAAATTGAAAACCAACAGAAGGAATGGCTTAGCATATGCTAGACCCTAATGTCTCTTATTTTGAAAATATTGACTAAATAATAAATCATATTAACAAAGCTTACTATTTCCTATTTATTTCATAGTGACTACTAAGCCCTGAATATATTACATTCATTTGCTAAAAGAAAATGATCATGTATACTCCCCAATGTCTATTATACTATTATTTATATTTTCCTTCGATAAAAGACATTGCTTAGTTAGCAGACACTAAGGGATATATGGGTGTTGGCCACTAAGTTACATAAAGCTAGAAGCTGAAGATCGCCTTTCTAGTACTTATAATTTTCTTATAATGGAAAAATTCCCATTCTCATAATCAAATTATAGATGGGAAGAAGTCCATTCTGAAATGATTAAAATGAATAATATGAGAATGGGAAGATGCCCATTCTCGCAAATTTTATATAGAGGTAAGGGATATGAGTATAGGAAAATGTCCATTCTCACATAGTTTATATAGAAGTGAAATAGAGGTAATGAATATGATAATGGGAAGATGCTCATTCTCACATGGTTAGTATAGACACGTAATAGAGGTAAAAAAATATGAGAATTTCTTGGAATATCCCTTGAAAATCTAAGTGTTTCTCTATATACCCTCGAGAGGGGTAAATATTTATGTAGTTTTAATAATATATATTATGTATAACACATAATTAACATTAGTTTGTATGAAATAAAATTCTTAGTGACCGCTAAGCTCAATTACTTATTGGAAGGAATGGTTTGGCAGATGTTACGCACTAATATCTCTTATTTTGAAAATACAAATAAAAAAAATCATATTAATAAAGCTTACAATTACCTAATTATTTCCAAGTGACCGCTAAGCTCTAAATATCTTTCCTTGATTTGTTATAAGAAAATAATCCTATATACTACAAAATGTCTATTTTACACTTATATTTTTCTCCTTGCATAAAATACACTATTTCTATAGTGTCCACAGAGGGAAAAAATGGTATTTTCTGCTAAGTTACAAAAGGCTAGTTTCCACAGATGCCCATTTTGGTATTGATAATATTCTTAGAATGGAAAAATGCCCATTTTCATAATCATATCTTGGTTGCTAAGTAACACAAGGATAGTGGAAATGAATGGAAAAAATGATTCTTAGAATGGACATAATACCATTCTCAGGTTCATATTGTGAATGGGAAGATGCCCATTCTTAGATGATTAATATAGATGCAGAATAGAGGAAACAAATAATAGTAGAATGGGTAGATACCCATTCTCACAAATTTTATATAAAGGAAATATAGAGGTAACAAATATGAGAAAGGGAGAATATCCATTTCAAAAAAATAAATATAGAAGCATAATATAGGTGACGAATATAAGAATGGGAAGATGCCCATTATCACATGGTTAATATAGAGGCAGAATAGAGGTAAAAGGTATGAGAATTTTCTTAACTATCGCTAGCAGAGCCAAGTGCGGCACTACATACTCTTGAGAGGGATCGAGTGTTATGTATTTATCATGAGAAATAATTTTTATAACACATAATTAACATTGATTCATATGAAAGAAAATTCTTAGCGACCATTAACATCCATTACTTATTAGAAGGAATGGTTCAACAGCTGTTAGGCACTAAGATTTCTTATTTTCAAAATATTGATCGAATAACGAATCATAGTAACAGATCTTACAATTTCCAAGTTATTACCTAGCGACTGCTAAGCTCTAAATATCATACCTTGATTTGTTAAAGGAAAATAATCATGTATACTAGAAAATGTCTATAATACATTTATTTGTTTTTTCCTTGCATAAAAGACACTGCTTCGCTAGAGGCTATTAAGAAAAAAATTTATTCGCTGCTAATTTAGATAAGGATAATGACCATACATTCCCATTATAGTATTGACACTATTCTTAGGATGGAAAAATTCCATTCTCTGAATCATATTCTGGCCACTAAGTAACACAAGGCTAGCAAAAGTTAATGGATAAAAAGGTTATTTGAATGTATAGATGCCCATTCTTATACTCATGTTATAAATGGGTAAATTCCCATTCTTAGATGATTAATATAAATGAATAACAAAGGAAATGAATAATATGAGAATGACTGGATGCCCATTCTCACAATGTTACTATAGAGGCAATGTAGAGTTAACGAGTATAAGAATTGAAAAAATTTCATTCTTACAAAATAAATATAGAAGTATAATAGAGGTAATGCATATGAGAATGGGGAGATCCCCATTCACAAATCATTACTATAGAGGTAGAATAGAGGTAACGAATATGGGATGGATAGATGCCCTTTCTGTCGCCTCTATATTAACTATATGATAATGGGTGCCTTAGCATTATTTATATTAACTGTATAAGTAACAAAATGCTAGTGGCTGCTAAGGAAGAAAATGTTAGAGGTGAATAAGCTTCATAAGGCAACTGACCACTAAGTAACACATGGCTCGGAGATGCTAAGGGACATATGGCTAGTGGTAACTAAGTTATATAAGGATAGTCAGAGAAAATTTCCATTACGGTATAGGAAATATTCTTGGAATGTACTTATGCCCATTGTCATTCTCATATAAATTGTATTTTTAAAAATTTCTTATATTTGTTTAAAAGTAAGAATATAAGAACTATTTTTACATGATAAAACAAGGCTAGTGGCCACTAATATCAATGTTAATTACAATGATTTGATGCAATATAATGAACATTTGATATTAACACATTATTATAGTTATTAATTTTCAATTTCATTATTCAAAATCATTTTAAAATAGCTAATGTGATGTTTAGTAATACAGTTATAGAGGTTACTGGAAACTAGCAACATGCATAGAATATTTTTGTTGTAAAAACACTTTTTGTAGCTCAGTGACTACTAGACTCTAACCATTTAGATTGTTCAAATAAATATAAAACTAAATTTTATCCCTAATTCACACCCTTTGAAAAAGTGGATTACTTATCACAAATGATCTTAGACATTTTTTCTTGCTAGCAGTTGTTAGGATGATTTGAGACTACTGGTGAGTAAGATGTTTTGAAGCTATTGGTCACTATGAAAATTTTGAGGTTAGCGGCCACTAAGAACTTTTGCTAAACCTAATTTTTATGTTAGAGGCTGCTAGGCACTTTTATTGACCTAATTTTGAGGCTAGCGGCCACTAGGGAATTTTTCCTACTAATTTTGAGGTTAATGACTTCTAGGTACTTTTACTGGCCTATTTTGGAGCCTAGCAGTCGCTAGGCATAATACACCTATGGTTTAAACTTCAAATGAGCATATCTTTCTTTCTACAACTCTAAATACATAAAACTTGGTACCGTTGGAAATATCTTCTCAAGACCTTCAACTTGTAGGGATAACAATTAATTTTTGGTGGCATTAAAAAGGTGAAATATTTGGAAAATGAATATGTAATTTGTTTTATATCACTATTAAAACACAAAAAATGTCCATGGAAGTTTAACAATATATTTTTTCATCTTATCTTTCCTGGGAACCCTAAACATTTCTCCTAAATGGCATATTCCTCCATACTCTACTAGAATGATGAGAAATAACAATTTTTAGCTTAGGATTTTATTTTGTTCATCCTTCTCTCCCTTATCCTTCTCCCTAGTTACTTAGATCTATTAGAGTAGGTTTAGTCTATGAGTAGTTTAGCATTAGGATAGGTGAGGAACCAACCTTCTCTCTAAATTTGTAATTCCCACAACTAGGAGATAGTCTAAAATTATTTTATCTACCATGATAAAATCCTAGGGTGCAATTCTGAGATACAACATTGACTTGAGATAGAAAAACCAAACCTTCTAAAATAAATTTCCATAGACATGTTATCATTGTTGCATATCTCCAAATATTTTATTTTTCTATCTTATTTATCCTCGAGGAACTTATATCATTGGTAAAAATTATTTTACTACTTCTAGTGATCCCAAATCATAATCTAAGACTATGTACTTCTAACATGAAAGCCTATTTTAGGAGGATTTTATATATAATGATGTTGAAATGTAGAACCATTAAATTATGGATTATTAGAGTATTTTTTATCCAAATTTTCTTCCTCTAACTAATTCTTCTATTAATATCTGGACAAGAAAGTGATATTTTATAGATTTGTTATAAACTATAAATTAATAATACTTCTTTTTCCTTCCCTGAATCATTATGTTGTCAATGTTAATTTTAAGGGACTATCATATCTCTTAATACTATACTGAATTCCTTCATGATTAAAACTTATACACTGTTATCTATAGAGTAAGCTTGAAAAATTCATCCCTATGTAAATTTTTAATTAAAACTTCATTTCCAAATAGATCTTACAATTAAAAAACAAACCTTTATAGTTATATCCACAATTTCCATTATTCATAGTTTAATTAAGTTTGAATGTATTCATATTTATGTTAATTAATTTGTTTTGGAGTCACAAAATTTCACAAAAAAAACACGTATTATGAACTGAAATGACAATACTTAAAAGTATATGCACAAAATAGGTTTTTGTAAAGTACAATAATAAGACACAAAACCCATTAATTTAAAAAGACGACAATGATAAAAGGATATGCACAAAATTGGTTTTTTTTAAAAATAGTGATAGGATAGATGTAATAAAAAACACATCAGTCTAACAAGACTGCAATAATAGAAGGATATGCATTCCTCTACCTATAGCTTTAAATAAACATGAAGACAAACTCAAATAAAGGGAATGAAATTTTTTTTTCCGTTATTTCAATGGAGAAAATAAGATAACATTAGAATTAGGATGCATGTCCTCTATTGCAATATTCATACGTGTTTTGCATGTCCCGTATTGAAGAATATACTAGATCAAGGAAGACAATGAAGTATAAGACTCTGTTCTTGCAATTCCATCGATACTTTTTGTGGTTCTAAGGCATGACATAGTAAGATAAAAACAATCTTATGAGTGACAGGTAGAGGGGGGCATATCATTATATCATTGTTGCGTGGTTAAAGTTCTTCGAAGCGTCTAATAATTGTATGGAAATAAGATAAGAACAAACTTTCCTTTTATCTCCTTCCTCCAAAGTTCTTCCGAATCGCCATTATGCTAGGAAAGAACAGTCCGATGGGCATGCATACACCATTTCCATCTTTGTTCCATACATTTAGGGTTTCTAGTTCTCCATTCTAAAATTAAAAATAAGAACTTCGTTAATATTGACATGTGTTTTCTTTATATGCGGCAGTTATTAATTTTGAAATGTGTTTTCTTTATAGGTTACATGTATTTATTTTGACATGGATTTTATTTCTGCGTGATAGGTATTTATTTTGACGTGTGTTTTCTTTGTACGGGGTAGGTTAAAAAAACCAATTTTCGTGAATGATAATAACAAATGTTTTGAATATTATACGCATAATAATTATTGTGATTATTAAAAATAAGGTAAAAAACTATAATATATTTCATTTTGGTGTATTTATGTGTTTATTATTTATTTGTGTTAGTTACAATTAGTGTATAATATTTTTTTGGTGTTGTCAATTTATATTTGATATATTGGCCTTTTTTTATAGGTCGTGAATTATATTACATTTAGCAATGCATGTAGGATTAGGATAAAATTTGTCTATCAAAAATATGATTTAGATATATGGACATCTGGAGGTACATGTAATTAAATTATCACAGGATTTACCATGCAGGAGGTAATTATTTCTTCTTTTTTTATTCTATTAAGTGTGAAATTACTCATTGTTGAGCTCAATTTCCTTATCTCTTCCCCCTCGTAACTCATAATAACATATTACCATATTCATTCTTATGGTTTTTTGCATCACCTAGAAAATGGAATTATCTCGACGACTTGGTGCAGCTTTAAAGGCTTTGAAGAAACTCATTTTACTGCATGAAAGGATCATTAAGCTCTCTTTGTGCAATATAAATTAATGATATAGGATGGTTAGAAGTTGAATGGGGTAAAAAAATAGTTTAGTAAGGTCATCTTGACATCCACCCATGAAGAGATGGACCATGTTGGAAATGATAAAAAGCTAGTTGTAAGCAAATATAGCAATAAAATAGGGAGAAAACTTGCATGCAATATTATCGTGGAGGAGTTTCATCCTCTCAAGTGCATATTAATACTATACTGTATTACTAAATTAAAATTTACGAGAATGATACTTCTATGTGAGTGACTAGAATATACAGATGTCCATTCTCAAATAGGGAATCAGTCAAGAATGAGGAAAATTCTCATAAAATTTACACAAAAAAAATAATGAGGAACATATTTTTACTATGAGTGTGATGAGAATGGGCATATGTCCTTTATCATAATTTAACTAAATATTATTAGAATGAAAGTTACTTTTATGAGAATATTTATTATGGATATATGTCCATCCCCATAGTAAAGGAATGTGAAAAGAAATAGGAAGTATCATAAAAGAAATTTATATAAGGAATGAGTAATATAGTATGGATAGATGCCCATTATCATAGTCATGGACTATGGAAAGATAGAGGAAGTATGGTAAAAGAAATATATAGAAGGAATTCTGATGATAGTTTCATGAGAATTTTTAGAATGTGTATATGTCTATTCTCATATAGGAAATATGGAAAGGAGGAGGTAGAATCCCATACATGTAATATATAGAAACAATGGGAATCTTCCCTTTCCAAATATTCTTAGAATTTCTGTGTTCCCATCCTATAATTTTTAAAATTTTACTAGATCATTGGTAATATTTAAAATTTATTAGTCTGAATGATACTTGTATGAGAATTATTAGAATGGGTACATGTCCATTCTAATAGTATTTAACAATTATATAAAAGGAATGAGGAAAATTCTTGTAAAAATATATAAACATAAAAAGAATTAGGAACATAATTTGACTATGATCTTGGTGAGAATTGCCATATGCCAATTCTCATAAACACAATGTACAAAAAATGAGTAAGATTCTCCAACGAGAAACATATAGAATGAATGAGGATTAGATTATATAATGAAAATGTCTATAATGAATGGGGATTGTCAATTGGGTAAAGTTCAATTATAATTTGGAATTCATGTCAATGTTTATAATTTGCATAATATTGGAGCTTTTTTGAACCTTACTCAATTATAGAAATTTGTAATTTTTGTGTTGTGTGTATTCATTAATAATATGGTTATACAAACATGATGAATTTTAATTTCTTTATGCAATGGTTTAATAAATTTTCTCTCATCTCACAAACCCTTTTTTAAATTTTTTTTATATCATCAATGTCTCTTGAATTTCTTGAGGACAATCATGTGGACTTGTTCTAAAAAAGTATCACAATTGCAGAAGGATGGGTATATCCAAGTAAGAGGACACTACATTACACAAATTTTGAAAAAGGAGTTGTTGTTGTGAGTTTCATCATAATATTGGATGGAAGAGTAAAATTAACCTTTTCAGTTGATGAGTTTAAAACCTTGGAAGATGTCAAGAATAATGGGTACTACATTGCTTAGGAAGAGAGTGATAGATATTATGGTGATGACACTAAAAACAACACCACTACATGCCTTAAAGATAGAGATGATGATGACACTGAAAAAAACCACCGTTACAAAAATTTTCTATCAGTGATGATAACATGGGCATGGAATCTATAAATCATGTGCTGGAAGACCATAAAATTATTGGAGAGAGGTTGGGTCCTATAAATTTTGGTATATGGATAGAAATGTGGTAAATTTTTGTTCTGATTTCTCAAACTTTCTACAACCTAATAAATCAATAGTTTGAAAGATAAAACATTTAATTTTACATGAAACAATAAGTTCCATTATGATTAAGAAATGGATTTATTAGTTAGATAATGTGTACCTTGTTTATAGCGGGTAACAAAATTTGATGTTTAAGGGAGTCGTTACTAAAGTAATCCATTTCAACTCATCTGTGTGCAAATATGTTATAGAAGGAATAATTACCAATGTAATTAAGGGATACATGGTACATTCTAAGAGATCATAGGACAATATGTTTATTGTGAATATTTGTAGAGTATTCAACCCTTCTTGTAAAGGATGCCCCCTATCTGAAGTATTTCTCATACAATGGCCTGCTAGGTAATTAGCTGAAATAAATGGTTTTCACATGGATATTATATTTAAATAAATCCTAAAATAGGTTGAACTTATTATGAGGAATTAATTAGAAGAGAGAAAAACTTAGTTTGTTTATCCAATTTCATTTGATGCCACTAATCACAATCATTCCAAAAATGTGATAAAAAGATCTTACAATGGTACAAATGTCAAAAAATAGATGCCCCTCTAGCCAATCAATCAAATCCAAAAATGTGATGAGATTAAAAAATGGTCAATGTTTATGGATGAAGCAGAAAATACATAGTTTCATTTTTGCAAATATAATAGTGTTCAAAAATTACCTCTTGTTTGAGTTAGAATTAAAATTCTATGGTGTAAAACTATAACGCTAAATGAAATTCATAGAAAATTTTTTGTGTTTGATGCATTAACAAACAATTCCATATTCAATGTGGGTAACCAATCTATGGAGGTACATAAAATAAAATTTGATGGGATGAATGCTTGTAAGAATGAATGGCACAAATTTTATGGGTACCCAAGGAGTGCCTTCCATAAACATAAATGTGACTGGATACCTGGGGACAAGCATGCAGTGAATGGTAACACTAGAAAAGATTAAATCAGATATATCTCCACATTTTAATCGGTGTATAGGATTGGATGGAATTAAAGTTCCTTAATGGTTTCTTCTTGCATTTTATACGTGTAATTTATTGGAAAATAAGTGTAATGAGAAAATTGAATTATTAAAACTTCCTCTAGTGTTGCAGCAAAGCTTCAACAACATAATGAAAAAATTATTTCAACATTTTTCCATTGAAAAAAAGAACTTATTTTCCAAATGTGATGAGCAAAAAAAATTGTACAATAAATATAGAACCATCACATGACAAGAAGCACTTGTAAACATTGAAGAGGATAAAACATGGAAAAATAAATACATTCAAAGTTTTTGTGCAACTTATTATTCCAAAAAATTACAATAAAAAGAACAACCTCATGGATTCTTGATCATTTTACATGATAAAATAGATAATATAAAAACTTCCATGATGGACGCACAAGAAGAATGTATATTGCTATGTCTCAAATGAATACAGAATGACGCCTTTATATAGGCCGATAGAGACTGTGCGTGAGGGAGACGGTTATACAACCGATTACAACTGATCAATAACAAATACGTAACACAGATGTATTAGTTATCTAACATTCCCCCCCTTAATACATTGCTCTTACAAATGTACCCCCTAAATAAATCAAACTTCACCTTGCCGAGAGGCTTGGTGAGAATATCTGGAATCTGAGAATCAGTAGGGCAGTACTGGAGCTGAATTTGGTGGTTCAAGACCTGTTCACGAATGTAGTGACATTCGACCTCAATATGCTTTGTTCGTTCATGGAAAACATGATTCTTCACAAGCTTCAACACACCTTGATTGTCGCAGTGAATGATGGGAGGCTTCTCTTCAGGAATCCCTATATCTGCAAGAATGCGACGTAACCAAATTACTTCACACACAGCTCCTCGTGCAGCGTGGTATTCAGCCTCAGTGGATGAGAGAGCAACAACAGTTTGCTTCTTGTTGATCCATGAGATAGGTCCAGATCCGAGATGAAAAACATATCCTGAAGTGGATTTCCTGTCATCAATGGATCCTGCATAGTCCGAGTCTGTATATCCCTGTAAGAAGAACTGAGTGTTCTTCTGATACTCCAAACCAAAGTCAACTTTACCTCGGACATATCTCAACACATGCTTTGCTGCTATCCAATGACATTTCTTCAGCTCCTGCATAAATCTTGAGAGATAGCTCACCACAAAGCAAAGATCTGGTCTGGTATAAGTCAAGTAAATGAGACTCCCCACAAGCTGCCTGTAGTGAGTGCCATCTACCTGTGGTGAATCCTGGAATCTAGATAGTTGCAAACCTTTTTCCATAGGTGTGGACATTGGTTTACAATCTGACATCCCAACTTTTCCAGGAGTGTCTTGGCATATTTCATCTGGGAGACGAACATACGATTCTTCTTCTGCCATATCTCTAAGCCAAGATAATAGTGAAGTAGCCCCAAATCAGTCATGTCAAAGGATTTCTTCAGATCATTCTTTACATCATCTACAAGATTGTCAGAACTTCCTGTGATCACAAGATCATCTACGTACAAAACCAAAATGACAATCTCTGTTCCTACCTTCTTGATATACAAATTTGTATCTGAGGGGCTACGAGTGAATCCATGCTACAATAGGTGATCATCAATTTTTATATACCATGCCCTAGGTGCTTGTTTAAGTCCATAAAGAGACTTTATCAGACGACATACCTTGTGTGGTTGATGCTCATCTACAAACCCTTCAGGTTGGGCCATGTATACTTCTTCTTGCAGATCACCATTTAGAAAAGCACTCTTGACATCCATCTGCTGAAGTTTCCATCCATTTTGTGCTACCAGTGCACATACAACTCTGATGGTTTTGATCTTCGCAGTGGGTGCAAAGGTCTCGTCATAGTCAATTCCTTCTTGCTGAGCATAACCCTTTGCAACAAGTCGTGCTTTGTGTTTGTCAATTGAACCATCTGCCTTATATTTTGTTTTGAAAATCCATTTGCAGCCAATGGATTTCTTACCTGGAGGCAGATCGACAAGTTCCCACGTCCGATTCTGAATCAGGGAATCATATTCAACATCCATAGCTTGTTTCCACTGTGGTTGGTCTAATGCCTCATGAACAGTGTCAGGTTCGATGCTCTCAACAACTGAACTAATGAGTGTAAAATTTACCTCATGTCTAGCTTGAATTCATGTTCTAACTCCCGTAGAAGTACCAGGAAGTGAGTTCAGGTGTGCATCCCTGATAGTACTCTGGACCCATTTCAGACGTTGGCGCTACTGATGTGAAGATGTGTTTTCCAGTGTGCCAAGATCAACGAACAAATCTCCACTCAGCTCTTCTTCTCTCTGAGAAGAATCATCTTGCTCATCATCTGGATGTGTGAGCAATCTATGTGACGAGGTCGGTACTGGATCTTCATTGTGTGGCAAGGAGTCAAAGGACGACTCATCACATACCACATCTCGACTCTCGTAGATCTTCTTCATCTCAGGATCCATGAGACGATATGCCTTTGAAGTAGTACTATACCCCAAGAAAAGACATGGCAGTGTCTTTGGATCAATCTTCTTCCTTTTTTTATCTAGAACATGCATATATGCAGTACAACCAAAAACTCTTAAATGATGATTAGAAGGTTTACGACCAGTCCATACCTCTTCCGATGTCCTGTTCTGTAAGATCTTCATGGGTTCCCGATTGAGTAGATACACTGCTTTCTGGAGTGCTTCTGCCCAAAACTAATCCTCTAACTTGGTGGTGGAGAGCATACAACGAGCCATCTCCATGACAGTCCTGTTGTGGCGCTCAGAAATCCCATTCTGTTGGGGCGTATAGGGAGCAGTCAAATGTTGTTGAATGCCATGCTGCTTCAGGTATGCTAAGAACTTCTTTGACACAAATTCCCCCCCTCGATCTGAGCAGAGGAGAAGAAGAGGCTTCCCAGACTACCTGGTGGCTTGCTGGTAGAAGGTTTGGAAATTTGCAAGTGCCTCACTCTTCTTCCGAAGGAAATATACCCACATTTTCCGTGAGTAATCATCAATGATGAGCTGAAAGTACACAAAACCTTGAAAGCTAGCTGGCAGGGGTCCGCACAGATCGGTGTGAACGACCTGAAGATGCTCTGTAGAATGATAAGAGCTCTATTTGAATGGACCTCTATGTTGTTTGCCCGCAAGACAGCCTGCGCAAACAGGTAAGGAATGGGAGAGTGGAGGAAGCCCTCTTACCATTTCCTTCGCACTGAGTTGATGCAGAGCCCCGACAGAAAGATGACCATATCTAAAGTGCCAAAGTGCAGTGGACTCTGTCATTGATGCAGAGAGAGCAACGCTAGATGAAGTGACCGCATCCAGTGTAAATAGACGGCCCTTCAGAAATGCGTGAGCAATGACTGACTCTCCCTGGGAAATGATGCAGGACTTGACCCCCTTTTTCAACAAAGAATTCAACCTGCATTCTATGGTTAAGAAGTTGACTTACAGAAAAAAGATTTGAAGTCAAACCTGGAACATAGAGCACCTTTGTCAGTGTACATCTTCGTGTTCCAAGAGGAATGATGACATCACCAATCCCTGCGGTAATATAATCTTGATTGTCTGCAATGGTGATCCGATCTCCAGTGGGCCGGTCACTCAGAGTATGGAACAACTTCTTGTTGCCAGTCATGTGTTTGCTGGCACCTGAATCAATCAACCAGACATCTTCTGACGGCTGCGAAGTCTGTGAGACTAGAACAATGTCATAATGAGTTGTATCTGGTACCTCTTCATTTGAGGTGGCTTCCTGCTAAGCAGCAATGTGGCCCTTCTGCTTCTGATTACGAGCATGCCATCGGGATTTCTTGGAATATCCTCGGCCAGAAGTGCTCTCTTCCGCAGAATTTCCATACTTTCGACCGTTGTAATAATAGTTCGCAGTCGTGTGCGTATCCGTGGAGCAAATGTGGCACCATCGATCCGCCTTGTAATTATGCTACTTCTGGGGTGGCCGCTGTGGTGGCCGCTGTGAAGATGGTTGCTGAGCATGCTGCTTCTGATTTTGGGGGCCAGATTGCCCTTTCCGAGGCTTATGTTTTTGCCTCGTGATAAGAGCCTTATCTTTGAAGGCTTCTTGTACATTTTGCATGGCTTCTTCCTGCTGGAGATAATTCACCAGTGTTGCAAAACTCACCTCCTGTTGAGTAATTGTCAACGTGGTGATCAGTGTCTGAAACCGTGACGGAAGAGCTCGTAGGGTGAGCGGGACAAGCAACTTGTCATCCACTCGTTCACCGAGTGCAGAGAGTTCTGCATGTAACTCAGCTACACGCCGCAAGAAGGCTTCTACTGATTCGCCTTCATGCATACTCATCGTATGAAGCTTTGTCTGAAGTTGCAACTTTGACGTCAGATTCTTAGCTTCGTAGATGGTACACAATGTGCTCCAAGCCTGAGAAGAAGCAGTTGCTTCTCGAATGTATGGCTGCACCTCATCAGAAAGACTGAGGGTGATGAGCATGAGTGCTTTCGCATCAGCCTTTTCATATTTTTCCAACAGATCATCATCTGCAGGAGGGGCGTCTTTGCTAGAGACAATCCCCAAAGGTCTTCAAATTGAAGAATCGTCCGCATTTTGGTTTTCCATGCGGCGAAATTTGGCCCTTTCAAGAGTTGGGCATCTGATAGCAATATTTTTGGAGCAGACATTTTTCAAAAAACTCAAAAATGTATCTTTATTTATTTATTTATTTTTCAAAATGGCTACAATGCTTACTGAAGGAATCTGTCCCGAAGATGGGCTCTATAGGCTCGTGCAGTGAGACACCGACGCTCCTGTGGGCGTTCTATTTCACGTTTGTCATCTGCATCATAACCACGTTCAAGTTCTGCACGAATCCTCCGTGCTTGACATCGAACGTCGAACCAGAAGTATTCCAACAGTCTGCGGCACACAATCTCATCAAAGAGAATGTTACCAGTGTTGTGTAGCTCGTTGACCAAGGTAAAGAATAGCCCAGTGGTGTCCTCGTTGTCATTCAATGCCCAAATATTTGGTGCATTGCTCGCGGTGCTTTGTGCATCAGAAATTTGTGACATACGCGCACACACTGTTTTGAAATTTGCTGACTTTGCTTACACGTAGCAGTCACAAGCATGGATCTTGCTCAGACTTCTTCTCCTTCAGGCACGCACAGCACAGCAAAAGAAATGGCAATAGGCTAAGTCTTCTTCACGCTCCTTCAGGCACGCAGCAAAGAAACGGGACTCCAACTCGCTAGACAGGCAACGTTTGCACACTCCTCCACGCGGGACTGGCAACATTTTCCCTTCACGCACCTCCTTCAATGAGGCAGCACCTCCTTCAACTAGACAGGCACACTGAGACAGCACCTCCTTCAACGAGACAGGCACACTACAGGCAACAGCAAAAACGTTTTTCTTCACGCGAGACAGGCACTCTCCATGCCTCCTCACACACATGAAAACGGGACAGGCAAGGAAATGCTCCACCTTCACGCCTCACGCACAGCTCTCAACCAGGCGGCACGCATAGCAAAAGAAATGGCGTTTCCAGCAAAAGAAATGATGATTCCTCCACGCGGGACAGGCGCACAGCTCTTCACACGACCGGCTCCTTCTCTTCCTCCACGCACCTACTCTTCTCACGGCTCCTGTTCTTCTCACGGCTCTTCTTTCACGCACAACCACGCTCCGATACCAATGATGGACGCACAAGAAGAATGTATATTGCTATGTCTCAAATGAATACAAAATGACACCTTTATATAGGCCGATAGAGACTGTGCGTGAGGGAGACGGTTATACAACCGATTACAACTAATCAATAACAAATACGTAACACAGATGTATTAGTTATCTAACATTCCATACCAAGGATGGGTAAAAATCAAATTCAACAAGAAATGTTATGAACCTACAAGTTATTCTAACTTTTATGATTATAAATGGACACAAGACAGGGGTTTTGGCCAGTTTTTACTACAATATTTTAAACTTGGAGCAAATTAAACATTCACATCGTTAGCTTTGTGTCTTCAGAATATTTAAGAACCTGCAATTGATGAGTTTGGGGATTTATTATATAGTTTTCAATCATCCAAACATTCATTGTATGATGTACTATTATAAAATAATGTGCATGAAAAATGTAAAGGGTATAAGGAAATATTTTACCATTCTAAATCCATTAGTTTTGCTAGTATGATTACTTCATTCAAAATAAATCATAGATCTACTACTTACAAATTGATAATTCTTTGAGTGATGATAAGAATCTTACTTTATTATGTATTTACGTAAATGTTGAAAAAAAAGGTATTCAACATTTTGTATCTGAGCCTCATTTTAGTGGGATACACTCATAAGGATATAGATGTGACTTTTGGAAGATTAGAAAAAATCCTTACATAAAGTAGATACATTTGCTTTGCAACATATCATGGAGTCGTACAAAACATGTCTACAATGGTCAAGAACATTCACTCCTTACCTTATTATGGATGTTTACAACTTCACGGACTTTATGGATCCCATCTTGTAAAATGGTAACCTTTAAATAGTGGGTATTAAAAAACCTAATATGTTCAAATTTCATGTCATGGAGAGCATACCAATGATGGATTACAAATCTACAATAAAGGATTTACATTGGTATCGTTCAATCCAAATATGGCATACAAATGATTATGGTAAACAAGAATTGCCAAAGGAAAAACTCCTTTAGAACCTTTAAATGAGCTGAAAAAATGGAATATAAAGGGAATAAAAGTATATATTGAACACTGAATGAAAAGTGCAACATGTGAAGGTAGTGAATATTGGCTTCCAAAGATAATGTATTGTGAAAAGGTTTTGTGTGCTTCGGACAGAACATTTTTAAATTGTAACAGGAGGTAAAACGTTTGTTTTTTTCCAAGAACAGTACATGAAAAATATATATTACCAAATATTAGGAACCTGACATACTCAAATAGAAGACTATCTTAGTCCACATATCCCAAATAATAATTATATTTACATTGGGTATGTTTGTCAAATATATAAACATGAATTCAATTAATTGAAGGATATGTTCAAGCAATAAATGCTTCTTATAGACCAAGAAATGATAGTGATAACATATGGATGTGGAGAAAATATGCGGATATTTTTGTTAAAAAGTTGAGAGTTCAATAGTAGAAACCTACAAGGATAAGAGAAGTTGCAACATTATATCATGATTATTCAAAGTAAAATAAAACATAGATCATCTAAGAAGAATGAAAAGAAGAAATGTATGTGCATAACATCATTTGCGAATGGAAACCAATTTCTTTGGCAAAGTGGATTCGTAAATATGCCTGATAAAGGACACGGGACCAATAAAGCATACCTTCAACTTCTTGAATAGGGAAATGAATGTTAACTTGGAGAAACGATTGAAGATCATAAATATTTAGGTGAAATCATCTTGTCCCGAGATGTGTTTTTTTCTTAAAGTATTCGAAAGAATGCTTTAATAAATTTTTTAAGTTGTATAATTATTTGATATTTATATGGAATATTGAGTATAAACCAAGGAATTTTTTTCCATATAATTGTATAAAACATCATGTCATTTATGGAAATTGAATCTTATCAATGTCTTAATAATATAATTTCCATCATCTAATTAATTTAATTCATAGAAAATAGAAAAATTCCTTTATTATGATTAGGAATTTTATAGGGAGATGGTTGCAATTTACAGGGAATTCGGTATGATTTACATGGTATTCAATGCAATATTTCATGCTTTTTTAAAAAAGAAATTGGCCATAATTTATGATTTCATTAAAACATAAAAATAAAATTAGCTTTTCCTAAATTTATGTGCATAACCCATAACATGTGATTAAATCATTAATTATTCTTTGACACTAATAAACCTAATAATAAACAAATCCATGACACATATAATTATAAAAAACACAAATTTTGCTCATACCATTCACTTTATGTATTAGACTTTGTGAATGTAAAAATTATTAAGTCTGCATAATGCATGTGATCCCCTATGTATTAATATTAATATTATAAATATTCCTAATTTACTTGTTTAGAATGGGCACATGCCCATTTTAGATTAACTTATTTTTTTAAAAATTCTTTACATAACATTATAAAGTGTAAACCTTTCAAGTCTAGATACTCTACAATGTAGAAGACAATTTGGTTTTAGAAAGAAATGGTTATGGTTTATGATTTCACTACAAAAATTAAATTATTTATTGAATCCCCTAAATATTTAATTAATAAATACAAAATTAATATGTATAATTACTCATTAATGAATCTTGAACAGTGATAAACCTTAATAAATGAAGCCACATAACCTTTCAATTAAAAATATTCTTACATTATGTATTTAAAATAGGAAATTTCCCAATCTTAATTAGCTTAGATAATATTGTTCTAATATTATCTCTATAAAGTAACAACCTTTCAAGTTTAAAGTGGGATGATTTTGTAGCAATAAAAAGAGTTTTCTAAGTAATTTTACATAGTGCAAATATTTGAATCCAATATCACAATATATAAAAACCAATCGTGGCAGTTTTAATCCAATTTCAACAATTATAAAACCATAAATGATGATATTGTAAGTCTAGATTCATAGACATATTTCAAGATTTAATAAAATTATGGTTTTTAATGATCAACTATTTAAAATTTCTATCCACAAATATCTTCACCCCTTAGAAAAAATCAATAGCCTCTGTGACATGGTTAATTTGAAAGACAAAGTTACAAGAATAAGTTAACACAAAGATACTATTGTGATCCCTGACAAATTTCCCCTCATACTACTCTCCCTAGGTTTCTTTTAGCAGCCCCATGAAAATTAAGTTTTAAACAACATTTTTTAGGGGGTCGCTAACTAACCGAAGTTCTATGATTTCCTTGAGACTTGAGATTGTCCTCAACCTTAAGGTCCCAATTTTTATTAATATAAATGTCTAACTGAACAACCTCCCCATATGTATGTTTAAGGAGGGAGAAGTGGGTTTTAACATCCTGAATGTATTTCCAAATAATTTGGTCCTGTTTTTCGTTTTTGCCTTAAAAATTCTTTGATTCCTTTCTTTCCAAATTTCCGAACAAAAATGAACGCAACTAAAAAATCCACAAATGCCTCAAACCCAAACTAGTGAAAGGGAATTGCAATTGGATCCAATTTTTTTTAATATCATGTGAACTAACCCAACTCACTTCAAAAATAATAAGAATGGATACTTGAATAACTCAAGAAAAAACACATTCAAGGAACATATGATTGGATGATTCAGAATCTGTTTCACATAGGACAAAATGGTTGAACATATTAAAACCAATTTTATTAATATTTTAGACCATAGTGATACAAGAGAATCACTTCCCAATTTTGAAATTTTAGGTTTCCATCCAAATTTTGTCTTGGCAATGTGTTATAGAGTTAAAGGAGTTCAATGTGAGTTATTTTTACTCATTTGTTGTGTACTAGCCCATCCCAAATTTCAAATTTTTATTTTCCCGCCAAAAGTGGAATTTAAATTTTCAAGACATTTTGGGATTCTTGGAGCATTGAGAATGTTTCAAGGTTGTAAAAGTATTATTTTTTACTAATTTATGACTTGAATCGTGTGGTCATCAATTCTAGGTTTAGTTAGATCCTTTTAATGATGTAATAAAGGAAAAACATTTTTATTACATTAAAGGTCTTAAAATCCCAAGTTCATAACAGAATTGAGAGGGGAGATATATAATCTCATTTGTAATTATTTTGTATCATACCCATGTGAAGGATAAAAGAGAAAAATCTCCCAACACAATAGAATTTATTATTATAAAAAAAACTCTAGTTTTTATTTAAGAACTGTGGCCTCTTACATCAGAAAAATATGTCTTGTGGAGCTGAGAACATTAATTTCACTCTAAAAAACTTTTAGAAGCATATATTCATGGTTAATGATACAAAATCTAATAATTTTTCTTTTTCAAGTTTTTTTATTCCTAGTTAGTTGTCAATCTTGTAATGAAAGGATATCCTTGGTGTTTAAATTTTATGTGTAGTGTTGTTGAAACCTGAATTACCATTGTAAACCTTCAAAAGAGAGTTCATTTACATTCATAAAGATTATTCCTATTGGAATATTTCATTTAAGGTCTTTTTCGTATTCACTTTTAGGTTTGAAAGGAGTAACCCTTACTTTGGGCACTGCACAAATATTATTTACTATTAAAAATGAGATTACAGAGTGTGAGAAGTTACTTTAAGGAATAACTTATATATTAACAATTAATATATGTTTGCATAGTCCCTTCAAAGTTTGTAACATCGATCAATACAAAAAAAATTCTTTGAAACATTAAAATTCTTCCTCTTGAGCCAACACAGAGCTTTGCAACCCTTAAACTAGGATTAGTGAAATAAAATTCAATTTTTCTCAAAAATAAACCATTAGAATATGATAAATTTTTGAAGATACCTCTACCTCATGACCATATAGAATATTTTTTAGGTTTGGGTTCAAATCCATCATTCAAGTGTATGGAATTTTTGAGATTTCTATTCATTAACAAGACATGCCTAATTAGAACAAGTTAGAGTTTTAGAAAGGTGTAAATTTTGTAGAGAAAGGGATTAAGACTTCTTAGACAAGTAGTAGAGTATAATGGGTTTTCTAAAACCCATTTAAGTGGTTGTGAAATTTCGTAAGTTAGCTATTAGTTGTGAAATAGATGTTTAGAAGAGATATAAGGATATTCAAATCCTAGATTAGCATTAAGAAAAGATTGGTAGTATGATATGTGACAATTTTTTTGTGGAGCTTCAAAAAAATATAGGTCAGATTTTATAACGTGAGTAATCCTATATTGATCCTTGTATAATTTAGAAACATCATTGCAATTAGGAATTTGGCCTAAATATAATTGTCTCAAATGATCAATTTGATTCTTGAGGTTTAAACTATAGGAATATTATTATATCTAACCTCCTCTATATCATTATTGTTATTAGAGTATAGGGTTTTTGTCTGAGCAAGTTGAAATGAAAAGGAGTTCATTGTACAAGACAAGTTAAATTAGTACTTGGTCAAGAAAGATAAAATTCCACTAAGAAGGAATGTAGTAGAAGAGAGAGCAATCACATTGAAAATGGGTGAGGTTATTCTTTAGGAGTTTATAAATATGAGATTCAATTTTTATGATAGAATCCTAAAAATGAAGGAAAGACAAAGAATATGAGTGGATGTAAGAGATTTGAGTGATCAAGAAGAGGAAGTGACTCATAAACCATAACAAAAAGGTGAAAAAGAAAGATACCCTGAAGATATGAGATTTGAGAGGTTGCTGAAAGAAGTCAAAGGAGAAGGATCCAATCTAAATTTTGAACTTTGGTGCTCGAATTAGTCTCACCTTGATTGCCATTAAAATCCCTCAGTTTGTGGCCTGTGTAAAAAATTATGTCTCCCCATGTTAGTAGCTAAGGACACTTCCCTCCATTTGATTACCATGATTGGTTCCTCCTTAGTCAAAGGTCACCTAAGTGCCCAATGTTTTTTTATTTATTCCTCTATCCATCTGAAGGTGTCTATCAATTGGGCGTAAAATTCAGGTTATTCCTTACCTTCAATTTTCTCAAGTCATGTGTTGTTGTCCCTGTCGTTTTGTCCCAGGTACTTGAACAAATGTGAATGGATATAGCTCGGAGGGTGTGAACCTTATATCATTTCCAAATTCTTTTTCCTTGAATAAGATTTCATCTTTGAGCTCAAACAATGGTTTCCTTGTGTTTTTACGGCTTAACGAGTGTGTTTCTCCAATCAATTTTAAAGCTCTGCATCATTACAAACATGGTCCTTTTTGGTTTAACGTGGCTTGGTGGGGTACTCTAAAAATTTTGTGGATTGTTTTTGACCCAAAACTTGTCCTTGTGGAGGAACGATGCTTGTTTGAAGACTCATCATTTTGTTTAGCCTTGTAGTTGTGTCAGTTGGACATGTGTAGGATTGTGTTGCTTTTCCTGGACTTAGAAAAAAATCTATGCAGCTGATACAGTTTTAACGAGCCATGGACACATGGTGAGCCTGTGCTCATTTAGGGTCTCCACTTTTGGGGACCATCTTGAAGTTGGGCCATAAAGACACTTGGAGGTTTCCGTCGGGTCTTCCTTCCTTAGAATTTTCAGAAACTTCCTAAAGCTCCTGAGACATGTGTGAGGGACCGCACATGTTTGGGAAAGGATCCTTGAGTTTTATTTTGAAGAAGTGTCAGGAGGACACTTGGAGGTTTCCGCTCACTCTCCCTTTTTTCTTAGACTTTTCAACGGCCGAAGAAGACCATCTCAGACCTATGACACATGGTGCCTTCCACTGAACTCTCAAGGTTTTTTGTATACTTTTCCAGAATGTGACACGTGGTGAGCCCATACTCATTCAGGGTCTCTACTATTAGGGACCATGTCATGATGCGCCATTGAGATGCTGGAAGTTTGAAAATTCAAGAGGCGGGGAGACATGCGATCGGGGGAAACTTGGATTTTTGTCCCCTTGTTATTTAAAAGTTTAAAATCATCGAAAGGACCTACGAGCTTGACAGAGAATAGTCAAAATTTTCTCTAGTAAACAGTGCAAGTGCAGACTTTCGGGGAAAATTGGAAAAATTTCCTTTTGTGGAGAAAGGGGTTAAAAGTGTAAAAAGGAAGCATGGTTCCGTTAGGACCCACATTAGAAACTAAAAGTAGAAGGACAGAGCTGCAGGGAAAATTTGGAAAAAATTCCTTTTTCCAAAAAAGAGGTGAAAAAAAATAATTTAGCCATGGTTCGTTTGAGAACCACATTGAGACACATGTCAAGCCCATTTTTCAAAGGTGGAGGGGTGGAGTAAATTGATAAATTTTGCATTATTTCCAAAAGGTGTAAACAGTAAAATGGAACCCCTGAGGCCGACTTAACTTATATCTCCCACATGGATGGTTAAAATTCAAAAGAGAGATCAACGGAAACTATGCATCTGTATCTAATTTTCCACCATTTATTTTCCAAAGCTCCTGGGGATGTGGATTTTTATGGTTTTTTATCATTTCTTGGAGTCTCCTGGATGCCAAATGAAGAGGAACATTAATTTTGAATCCTAGTTTCATGGGGAGGGTATGAAAACATTTTCACCATTGAATATGTAATTGGAATATCGGATTTGACCTAATCTTTATTTCCCTGACATGCAAGAGACATGTTGATATTTTAGTTTGGTGGGAAAAATCTGAAAATTTCTTTTACCATTAAGATGTGATCTGACTATTGGCCTTGATCTTATTTTCTAGTTTTTCCTTCCATAGCACACAAAGAACCAGATTTGAAAGATTGGAGGAGGGAGTAGTTGACAAGCGAGATGAAGAACGAATTACGAGGTGATTAATTGAATGATGGAAATATTTGAAGAGATTTTCCCTATGCAAACCTAAAAACCTTTTTGCAGATCTGATTCAGGGAGTCATGATCAAGCTCGTAACACACAATGGCACTTTGAATGTTTTTGCTTTTGGGGGGAAAACTCTATTGTAAATGAAGTATTATAAATTGCATGAAATTTTCATGCAAATGGTTGGAGTGTTAGAGGTCGGGAGCTAATCCTTGAGAAAAAAACTTTGACAAAGCCCATCTATTCTGAGAGACTACTTGAGGAATCTGTTTATTTCTTTTTGTGTTAAATTTGACCATGTCAAGGTGGTTGCAAGTGTACAGTCATTGAAAAGCTCTGATATTTTTCTAGAAACTTTCATCTACTGATAAATTCAATCAAACTTGAGTAAATCTATGTCAATTTTGAGCAAATTTGTGTTTGCTTTATTTCTAAATGTCTATAAACAATTTTATTGTTCCTATTGCAATGTTACATTGAAATCTCTATGAATCACACATGATCTTAGTTGTATGATAGTTTGATGGCAATTTCATTTATCATAAGATATTTCATTTGATAGTTAAATAAATAAATTTAAAATCACTTTTCTCCTAGCATGATGATTAAGATTGTTTGTTAGCCTTTTAGGATATCTTAGGTGTGATAAAACATAGGTTGATAGTGTTTAATTAAGTTGTTCAATTTGAGCCTTCATTTTTGATCCTTGAAGTTTGTGTGAAAACATGTTGATCTGGGCCTTCATGGAAGCACACCTTCTGGTTAAAGGAATATTCTAGTTGTTATGAAGCATTTTGTTAGTCAAGCCTTCAATTTTTTCAAAATATCTCAAAGATTTGGCGAGTGAAAATCCACTCTGCCTCACCTCCCACCAAAAATTCATTTAAAAACAAAAAATCACACCCATATTACCCTTGTTTGTCCTTTGTGTACAAATGCATAATCTCTTTTACCAAAACATATGTAAGCAATCAGGTTTTAATTGTCTTTAGTAGCTTTGAACTTGCTTAGAAGATATCTCCATTATATAGGGTGACAACTCACGAGAGTTAGACTTTTTTGGATTAATCATGTTTTCTTCAAGGTCTTCTCAATAACTATGCAATGAAGGACATCTTTATCTCCTCCACAAATAGAAGGATACAAAAGGGTCCTCTCACCCTGGTTGAAAGGAACAACTAGAAAGGAGTGAGGATAGATCAAATCCTCTTAAGGGTGCTACCCATTTCTCCACATTTAAGTGACAAAGAGCAAGCTGCGTTCTTCCCCTGGCTAACACACAACCTGCTCTAATTGCCTCTAAGCTTTCTATCAAAACCGTGATGTTTCTCAGCCTTCTGAAGGAGAATCAACTTGGGTACCGACACCGTTCTGGAGCTGTTGTCAGGGACATTGTGATTACAGTTCATACTCAAGCCCTGGTAAACATTTCTTGTATGCTCTAAGTCCTAGTACATTATTTCAACATCATCCTATGTTCAGGATTGCAAGAATTGTTCAAATTTATAAGTGTTGTGTGTAATATTTCCAATTTCTACATTTATTACGCTACGTTCCATTGATAAATCTTGGTAAATGAAGGTCAGATATTTCCATTTCTAATTTCTAATGTTGATAGACATTTGATAGGTCATATTTCTATTACATTTGCATAACGAAGGTGGAAATCCTTAGTGGTGACTCCATGTTGATTTATTTTTTTATAAATACCAGTGTCTTAACCTCTGTCAAGTGATATTTGTTACTAATCTTTGCAAAGATGGAAGGAAGAAGATATTTCTTCACTAGGGATCCTACTAGGACATTATTTCTAGAGTGAGGAAAAACAAAGTCAAAAGGAAGAAGATCCTGGAGAGTTGTTGGAGATCAGAATTCAAGAAAAGAGATCTCCATTGATGAAAGTGATCAGCCTATCATTGAATATTTCCATTCAAGTGCTTTTGAATCAGGTAGTCTTTTTGTGGAATTAAATTCTCCATCTGGAGAGGGGCCTTCATTTGAATTTGAAAAGTTTTCTTCTCATTCTACTCCTATGTTTTCCGAAGTTGATAGGGTTTTCTAAGAAACAAAGCCTTTAGGGGATATCCATTTCGAAATTTATACTCTTGTTTTTGAAATACCCTTTGTCCCTTATAAGTTTTATTCTCCTCCAAGTTCACCTCCTCAAAACAAAATGGCCCATCCCCCACCTAGACCTCCATTTATTGTAAATAATTTTGGGCCTATAAATTTTAGAGGGATGTCTGGTTACCCAAATGCAGTTCCCCAAGATGTAAGAAATAGACTGCCAAAGTTCCAAGGAAATAATGCTATAACTAGTGATCAACACTTAAATCTCTTTATCAACATGATGGAAGACTTTGAGATTGAATTTGAAGATGTATATATCAAATTGTTTATCCATACTTTGGAGGAAGATGCAAGGGACTGGTATAAATCTTTGCCAGATAATTCCATTGATTCTTGGACCGAAATGAATAATTCGTTTAGGTTACAGTGTAGTGACAAGAATGGATCCTAGGTTTCTTTTGTCAAAATTTGAGAATATTAAAAATAATCCCTAATGAATCAGTGCATGAATTCAATAGTAGATTCAATAAGACATCGAGGATATTTCTTGTGATTTTAAGGCCATGTGATGAGTGTTGTCTTATAAAGTATTCAGATTCATTCTATAATAAATTTTCTTACTACTTGAGGGACAAAAACCCTACCAATTTGAGGTAGGACTTTACCATGGCTTTGTAAATTGAGAATAAGGGCATTAAAGTAATTAGAAAACCTCCTAAGAGGGAAGGTGTGAAACCGGTTAACCTAGAAAAACCTCAAGCAAGTAAGGATGCTGACTTGGAGGATGTCCAGAAAAAATGTGAAAAATTTGGTAGGGGCTGCCAAAGAAATCTCATGGGACAAATTATCCCAAGCAAAGAAAGGAATTGGGTAGAGTTAACAATGCCAGCATAAGCAAAAAGGCCAAGACAAATTTTCCAACCATCCTCGAAATCAGAAGAGATCTAATGATAGAGGAAAGGGACCCATGGGATCTACAAATAAAAATTCCCAAGCTACCGGGGAAAACAGAATGGTGCCTGATCATTTGGCTGCTAGAGTTTTTGTTATTGAAGAAACAAATGTAATCGATTTGTGTGATAGATGTTTCATTCCCTATGATTCGTGTGAAGTTTATCAACAAGTAGAATATGAAGTTGATGATGATAATAGTAATTATGATGCATGCATGATGGAGTTCTCTATAAGCTCACAATAGGGAGTAACTTCAATTGAGGTAATAAGTGCTAGAACTACTGCTGATTTTTGGGATTGCATTCACTAGGTACCTCTTCCTCCTCCCTCTAATACTTTAGAAATAGATACTGTTTCCAAAATTCACCCCCCAGGGGATAACAATCAGATTATTCAGTCCCACAAGTACGTCCCTAGGGTATTTTTGATAACATGCATTTCCAGATTATTCAGTCCCGAGGCCCAAGTATATCAATTCAAGGCCCAAAAACATGTTTCTAGGGTCCCCTCGGGTTTTTTCTAACTCTCCCATTCAATAAGGAATCCCAACAGGTTGATAAAATGGAAGAGAAACGCAAAAAAATAAGGTGCCTGCACTCAGAAGGACTGTTTTGAGGCATTTCAGGTTTGAAGGGCTCAGGTTGTGTACCAGTTTTGGTTGAACTGAGGTTCTTCGTACCAAGCTTGGAGCCAAAATACAGAGAAAATCAGCTAAGTCTTAGCCCAGGCAGCACTTGGCATAGTTGGGACGTCAGAGCACGAATCGGCCGAAAAGCCACCAGGCAGTCTGCACAGCACTTGGGATGTTAGGACGCGCGGGACGATTCAGCTGAAAGAAAGGAAAAAATGTCTAAGTCTTCGTTTCGCGCAGTTGGGACATCCAGGACAAAAGTATGCGCGAGACACAGATCAGCGGGTTTGGCGCAAGTCAGTCCATTTTGGGTGGTTCAGAGAGATTCGTCCCAGGAAGTCTACGATAGTTGGGACACTTTCTCTTCTCTTCTCCTTCTCAAGTACGCGGAGGACGCGAACTGGCCGGTTCGGCCGAAACAGAGGAATTTCATTTGGGACATCCGGGCCAAAAGGACGCGGAGGACGTGAAAAGTCGATAGCCAATAGAATCTCGCCATGTGTCTTCACCACAAAGAGGGACAAGGAAGCCCGAATCGGGCAGTTCGGAGAAATTTTTCACAAACAGTTTGGGACATCTGGGCCAAAGGTATGCGAGGGACGCGAAAGGCCGAAAGATCCACCAATGAATTATATTGTGCCATGTGTCAGAAGGTTAAAAATTTGCTAAGTGTGCCCCTAAGGCCCGAACCAATAAAATAGTGCCACGTGTCCCAGTTTAAAGGCCCGAAAGGAATTTTTAGTGGTTGAGCCCATGAATGAATCAGAGCTTGACACGCGTCATCCAAGTCGCAGTGCGCGGGAAAAATTCAAATATTTTCCCGCCGATCCGTTTTGGCCTGTTTTTGTCCTAAATCTTCAGATCGCCATAACTTTCGATCCAGACCTCGGATTTTCACGTTCTTTATATCAATGGAAAGCTGGCAATATTCTCTAGAATGATTCCGAGGTAAATCTTAAATTTTTGTTCATTTTGGAGAGATAAAAATCAATAAACATCTTTGACGCGTGGTAATGGCCAAAACTGACATTTCAACAACCAGCTTTAATGCAAAATACAGTTCACCGCTTTTTCCAAGGTTCTCACCCACCGCCATAATGAGATAAAATAAATGCAACCTAGAAGTGGTTGGGGTAGATCTGACTTTCCTCTCTCTTCCCTCTCTCATTCTTCCTATATATTGTAAGGAGGGGCTTCTTTCAGAAAGGGGGTTCATATTTTCGGCTCTGCCCTCCCTTCTTTTCTTCTCCAGGGTTGAAAATGGAGTTTGAACCTCCTCCCTTGCTCTGTAATGGCATTTTTTCATCTTACTATTGAAATGATGTTCTGTGCAAACTTCTGAAGAAACAAAAACATGTTTTTGTGATGCATCTATCTATCCTTGCTTGTTTTTCGCTTGTTTTATCCTTGCCTCTCTTCATTGCAGGTATTTGTGCATGTTCTAATGTATTGTAGGTTTGGAGCTATGTTCATGGAGTTTTGGGACATTTTCTGTGTGAAATCTATCCTCGGGTTTGTGATGCATCTGTCCATCCTTCCCATCGCTCACCTCTCCTTGTTCCATGACAATTTTGATAGATGTTCAACATTCTCCTTCTCTGGTGTATCACTGTTTTAGTGTAGGATTTTTGCTCTTTCTCCTCCTCTCTCTCTCTTTGTCTCCTTGGCATGGTTAGATTAGGATTAGATTAGCTTTCCTACACTGGAATAGCTTGTGGCAGGTAGTTTAGGGGTAGGAACCAGCCTTCTCTGGAGACTCTCCTTTCTCATATTCAATGAGTCCCACACTTCAACTGAAAGGATAATAAGTGTTATGCAATCTACTACTGGATGCAAGAGTGCATTCAACCTCGAAATCTGATCAACGTCCAGGGGGTGCTCATGACTTTTGCATCAATAGATACTTTACAAGATTTTGAATTTTCCAATAATGACTTTGAATATTTGAGAGCTTTAATGATAAATAAGTATGATGGAGGAGTCCCATCTAGATGAGGATAGGATGTTATTGATGAATGTTGTTTGTTTCTCAAGAGAAATATTATAATTACTAGGAGTAGAGTTGTGAAAGGAGTAGGGCCTAAAGGAAAACCTAAAGCTCCATTACATTTCAAATATTCCTAAAGAGGCTCCTAAGAAAGATACACCTTCCAAAGGCCTTCTCTGTCCTAAACAAGATACATACTTCTCCTCATGCTCAAGCTCTCAAAAATCCCATACCATCTTATTAATGTGTTAATCTCCCTTATAATGTTGCCTTGCCAAAGTATGTTCCATATGGCATTTTTCATGATTTGAGTCAAATCAAAGTTAGTGTTCCAATTGTTGAGCTGCTTAGGATTCCTGAGCACAAGAATAGGGCATTAGAGTATTTCAGATTGAAATAAGAGAAGAGTGCCCTAGAAAGAAATGTAAATATTGTGGAGAATCCCCCAATCATTGAAGAATTAGAAGCACCATGAGCATCATAAAAGCTAGATGAACCACCTAAGGTTTATTTGGGAACATCCCTGGTAAATTCTCAGCTAAATTTCGATCCATTCTTCACCACTCTGATCATTAAGAATAGGTTGCTGCACAACTATATGTTTGATTTGGGGGCATCATGTAATGTTATGCCTCTGGAAGTCATGAATGAACTAAATATCAAAGTAATAGTAGTGTATGGGAAATGTACTGCCATGGATTTTAGAGAAGTGCCAGTGGTCGGATGTGTGAAAGGTCTGGTGGTACAACTTGTAGCTTATCCAGGCAGTAACTTGAAACTTGATGTTGTTATTGTTGATTGCCGAACTAAGTGGGGTATGTTGTTATCCAGAAAATGGGCCACAAGTGTTTATGGGAGTGTTCAAATGGATATGTCCTATGCCATCATCACAATTAAGGGCATCGATGTCAACTTATATGGGGAAAATAAGATGTTGCACCTTATTAAAGACCCCAACAATACATCTTATGAAGTGTTGTATGCAAGTGTTGATCTAGATAAATTTATTAGGTTTTCTGATGGGAAAGAAAAAAAACAGATCAATGTAAGAATATTGAAAAAGTAGGTTCTCCATGGACTCTGTTGTTTGATGGAGCTTGCTCCAAATTTTGAAATGGTTCTGGTGTAGTTCTGATTTTTCCATGCTCAGAAGAATTTGTTTTTTCTTTCAAACTTAACTTTTAGTGTACTAACAACATTTATGAGTATGAGTTATTGTTGTTAGGTTTGAGAATTAATTGGAAATACTATGTTAAAGACATCATTGTTAAGAGAGATTCAAAACTAATTGTTAAACAAATAAGAAAACTCTATGCTACAAAAAATCAAAGAATGAAACAGTAAAAGCATGTAGTCTGGGACTTGATTGAGATGTTTGATTCATTTAACATTGTGTATCATGATAGGAAGTTCAATGTTATGGTTAAAAATCTTGCAGTGTCGGGATCTCAGCTTGATGGTTGTGTAATGTCCCTGTATTATGAATATGATGTTGAAGTGTTAATAAGGTCATCTATCCCTGACAACATTAAACATTGGAAATTTTTTGATGATGATGCTCAAGTCAAAATATTTCTATAGAACAAAGGGGAGTTCATTGGTCAGTGTATTGATTTGGAGCCAATGGTGTGTACAACAGAGGGTAAAGAAACTTTTTTTCGCAAGGATATCATTCAACTGAAAACTAATACCATCCCTAGAGGAATAGTTGCTCTTGAATCAAACTTTGATAATGTGTATTGCATTATTAATAGGCATATAACCACCTCAAGGGATGTTAAAGAGCTTGACCTAGGTACAAAGGAGAAACAAAGGAAGATCTGGTTGTGAAGCAATCTGAACAGGGAGAAACAACAGTCCTATGTCAAGTTGTTGAAGGAGTATTAGGACTACTTGGCTTGGTCTTATTCAGAGTTGAAGGCATATAGAGAGGATTTGTTTCAACATGAAATTCCTTTGGAGCCAAATTCAAAACCATTCAGATAAAATCATAGGCCGATCAATCCAATACTCTCTTTGAAGATGCAAGATGATTTAAAAAATATAAGAGATGGAGGGATCATTCATCCAACAAGGTATTCTTCTTGGGTTATGAACTTAGTGCCAGTTAGAAAAAAGAATGGTGATATTAGGTTATGTGTGGATTTTAAAAATCTGAAAAGAGCATCAATTAAGGATAATTATCCTTTACCAAACATGGATAACATGCTGTAATTAGTGATTGGTTCTGAGCTACTTTCTACCTTCGATGTAACTAGGTAGTTGTGAAGCAATCAAAGATGATCAAAACTAATTTCACTACTCCATCGGGTACCTATGTGTATGTGAGGATACCATTTGTCTTGATGAATGCTTGAGCTAATTTTCAAAGAGCAATCAATGTAGCATTCTCAAGATAAATAAATAAATTCATTGCTATATATCAGGATGATGTGAAAGTTTTCTCTAGGAAGTGAAGTGATCACTTGGAACATTTAGAAAAGATGATGATAAGATAGTGTGAGAGTATGACATTTCACTCAATATAAATAAGTGCCAATTTCCGAGTGTGAAAGGCTGAAAGTTTTTTGGTCACATTGTATCAAAGAATGGTTTCAATGATTGATCCTGAGAGGGTAGAGGCCATCAGCAAGGTCACAATTCCTAGAACCAAGAGAGGAATTCTAATCCTTCTTTAGGTCATATAAACTTTATCAGAAGATTTATATCAAACTTCATTGAGTTGACCATTCCAATTACTTACATACTAAAAAAGGACCAAGTTATCAAGTGGGAAGAGGTTTCCATTCAGGATGTCAATGGGATCAATGAAGCATTAAAGCATGCCCCTGTTTTAGCAGCTCCAAATTATAAGAAGCCTTTTCAGATGTTTTCTTTTACTTTAGACGAACACTATTTCATTTGTCCTGTTGCAAAAGGATGGTGAAGGGGCTAAGAGGACAATTTAATTTTTCAGGTAAGGAATTACAAGGGTATGAGTTGAAGTACACCATTATGGAGAAGCAAGCATTTTCCTTGGTAATAAGAAACAAAGGTTTTCAAACCCTTAGATTTTGAGCTCTAAAGTTGTTGCTTATTTTACCCACACCATGGTAAAATATGTGTTATTAGAGATGGAGGTCTTAAGCAAAAGATACAGATCGGTGAACAAGTTGCAGGAGTATGACATAGATATCCAAACCATAAAATTGGTAAGAGGTTTAGGCTTGAGCTAAACTTATGGCTGATAGACAACCTGCAAACTATTGAGGTAAATGAAGTAGAAGAAGGAAGGGTGGATGTCCTAGTAAAATTTGGTGAGCTATGAATGGTACACAAGATATAATTTTTTTATTTCAGACATCTATACTACCCTGAGTATTTGAGAAAAAATTAGAAAAGAGCTCTTAAGTTGGCTTCCAAGAAATATTTCATTACTGATTTTGGGTTAGCTTCAAATAACCCTGAGGAAGTCCTATTAAGGTGCATTACTAAAGATGAAGCCCCCAAGATAATTTTTGATCTCCATGGAGGAGTTTGTGGGGGCATTTTTCTAGAAAAATTCACTACACACAAGATTCGGAGGGCTAGTTATTAGTGGCCACCTCTTTTCAAGGATACAACTTTTTTGGTTAAAAGATGTGAGAGTTGTCAGTGTTTTTGTGGAAGAATGAAAGCTTCAAGATCCCTTCCTTTGTAGCCTATATCAATTGAATCCTTGTTTAAGAAATGGGGAATTGTTTTCATTGGTGAGATTTCATACCCTTTAATTGCTGGCCATAAGTGGATTCTTTTAGCCACTGATTACTTCACTAAATAGGTGGAGGCAATCCCCACCAAGAGAGAAACACACAAAATTGTCATGGAATTCATGTTGAACCATATCATTTTCAAGTTTGGAGTGCCAATTAAAATTGTTGCTGACAAAGCCATGAGCTTCAGAGCTAAACGTTCGGTGGTAATGTGTAAAGAATATGGGAGAAATTTGATATATGCCTCTAACTATAGCCCCCAAGGAAATGGACAAGTAGATTCCAGTAATAAAAATCTATTCAAAATCATCAGGAGAACGTTGGATCTCAACAAATATAAGTGGGGTGAGAAATTGAAGTACTTTGTTTGGGTTTATAGAATTACTGTTAAAGGAGCTACTAGAAAAAGTCCATTTGAATTGGTGTATGGCACTCAAGCTCTGTTGCCCGTGCATATGTAAGTATCCTCATAGCAGTTCATTCAAAAACTATAAGATAAAAAAGTTAGTCCATACAATGTTCGCATAAACCATATTGTTGAACTTGATGAAGTAAGAAGAGTATCTCACCAAAGGCATGTACAATTTCAAGAAAAATTAAAGAATTTATTTGACAAGAAGGTCACTCCTAGAGATTTTAGCATTGGAGACCTTGTGTTGTTATGGGATAGCAGACATGAAGACAAGGGTAAGCATGGTAAATTTGACGTGCACTATGGATGGGCCCTTACTCCATTGACATTTATATTGGTGAAAATAACTTCTTCTTGAAATAATTGGATGGGGAATTGGTCGAATTATTTGTTAATGGGAGGCACTTGAAACATTTCCTAGATTGATTCCACAGAATCAAGGTGAATATCATTTTTATAGTGTACAAATTTTTTTTTGTTTTCTTTATTTGTGATTTTGCTCATTCTGGTCCTCAGTAACCTTATTTTTTTGGTTCCTTAGTTCATTTTTTAGGAGATAGTTATGGTTTTCTACTGTGTAAGTTTAATATTTTTCCAAATGGTTTTTTTGGCACTTATTTTGTTATTTGGTTCTTTTGGCAGTTGCAGGAAGTGTCCATACCTGATTGAGAGCTGATGTTGGTACTTGAATTAGTCTCGCCCCATTTTCCATTAAAATCCCTCAGTTTCTAGCCTCTATACCTTTTTTGTCTCCCTATGTTAGTACCTGAGGACATTGTCCTCAATTTGATTTCCATGATTGGCTCCTCCTTGGTCGAAGGTCACTTAAAGGCCCAAAATTTGTTGATTTGTTCCTCTGCCCATCTAAAGGTGTTAGTCAATTAGGCATAACACTTGGGTTGTTCGTTCCCTTTTGTTTTCCGTAGTCATATGTTGGTGTCCCTTCTATTTTGTCCTAGGTAGTTGAAGAAATGTGAATGGATATAGCTCAGAGGGTCATGTGTGAACCTTACAACATTTCCAAATTCTCTTTCCTTGAAGAAGATTTCATCTTCGGGATCAAATAGTGGTTTCCTTGCATTTTTACGGCTTGACAGGTGTGTTTCTCTTGTCAATTTTAAAACTCTGCATCAGTGGAAATGTGGTCCTTTTTCATTAGGCGTGGCTTGGTGGAGTGCTCTAAAAACTTTGTGGATTGTTTTCCACCCAAAATTTATCCATGTGGAGGAATGATGCTTGTTCGAAGACTCACCTTTTATTTTGGCCTTGGAGTTGCATCGGGAGGACACGTGGACGATTCCGCTTCTTTTCCTAGAATTGGAAAAAAAATTATGCAACTCATACAGTTTTGGTGAGCCATGGACACTTGGTGAGCCCACGTTCATTTAGGGTGTTCACTTTTTGGGATCATCTTGAAGTTGCACCATAAAGACACATAGAGGTTTCCATTGGGTCTTCCTTAGAATTTTCAGCAACTTCCTAAAGGGCCTGAGACATGTGGAGGGACCGTGCATGTTTGGGAACTGGCCCTTAAGTTTTATTTTGAAGAAGCATGAGGAGGAAACTTGGTGGCTTCTACTCAGTCTCCCTTTTTTCTTAGAATTTTCAATGGCCAAAGAAGAGTGTCTAGTACCTTGGACACATGGCCCCTTCCACTGTACTCTCAAAATTTTAGCTGACCATACCAAACTGCGACACATGGTGACCTCACACTCATTAAGGGTTTCTACTTTTGGGGACCATATCATGATGCACCATTGAGACACATGGTGGTTTGTAAAGTCAAGAGGTGGGGAGGCAGGCCATCAAGGGAAAATTGGATTTTTATCCCCTTGTTATTTAAAAGCTTAAAATCATCAAAATGACCCATGATCCCGATAGAGAATAGTCAAAATCTCCACTCAACAGGGAAGGTTCAAAATTTTGGAGGAAATTTGGAAATTTTTCCTTGTGTGGAGAAAGGGGTTAAAAGTGTTAAAAGGAAGAATGGTTCTACTGGGACCCACATCAGAAACTAAAAGTGGAAGCTCAGAACTACGGGGAAAATTTAGAAAAAAATTCTTTTGCCAAAAAAGAGGTGAAATAGAAGAATTTAGCCACAGTTCCTTTGGGACCCACATTTGGACACATGTTAAGCCCATTTTTCAAAGGCAGGGGGGTGGAGAAAATTAAGAAATTTTACATTTTTTCCGAAAGGTGTAAAAAGTAAAAAGTTACCCCTAAGCCTAAATTATCTTGGATCTCCCACATGGATGGTCTAAATTCAAAAGAGAAATCAATGCAAACTATCCATCTGTATCTAAGTTTCCACAATTTATGCTCCAAAGCTCTTCGGGATGTGAATTTTTATAGTTTTTTATCATTTCTTGGAGTCTTATACATGCCAAACAAAGAGGAACATTAATTTAGTATCGTAGTTGTGTGGGGAAGGTTTGAAAACATCTTTCACGATTAAAGATGTAATATCAATATCAGATTCGACATGATCTTTCTTTCCCTGGCACGTAAGAGACCTATTGATATCTTGGTTTTGTGGGAAAAATATGAAGATGTCTTTTACTATTAAGACTTGATCTGACTATTGGCCTTGATTTGATTTTCCATTTCTTCCTTCCTTGGAATGTAAAGAACCAGATTTGATAGATTGGAGGAGGGAGTAGTTGGCATGTGAGATGAAGAATGAATTACCAGGTGAAGAATTGAATGCTGTAAATATTTTCCCTCTACACACCTGACAACCTTTTTGCCAATCTGATTCTGAAAGTCATGATCAAGGTCATAACACAATGGTGCTTTGAATGTTTGTAGTTTTTTTTTGGGGGGGGGGAAATCTATTGTAAATTAAGTATTATAAATTGCATGAATTTTTTGTGCAAATTGATTGGACTATTAGAGGTCAGGAGCTAATCCCTGAGCGAAAAAGTTTGACAGAGCCCGTCTCTTCTGAGAGACTATATGAGGAATATGTTTATTTATTTTTTTGTTAAACTTGATCATGTCAAGGTGGTTGCTAGTGTACAGCCATTGACAAGCTTTGATATTTTCCTAGAAACTTTCTCCTACTGATAAAATTAATCAAACTTGAGTAAATATGTGTCGATTTTGAGAAAAGTTGTGTCTATTTTATTTCTAAATGTCTGTAGATAGTTTTATTGCTCCCATTGCAATATTACAGTGAAATATCTATAAATCACACAAAATATTAGTTTTATGATGGTTTGGTGGCACTTGCAATTTCATTTATCATAAGATCTTTCATTTGATAGTCAAATAAACAAGTTTAAAACCACTTTTATCTTAGCATGATGATTAACATTGTTTGTTAGCCTTTGAGGGTATCTTAGGCGTGATAAAAAAGAGGTTGATAGTATTTAATTAAGTTGTTCAATTTTAGCCTTCGTTTAGGATCCTTAAAGTTTGTGTGACAATGTGTTGATTTGGGCCTCCATTGAAGCACACCTTATTGTTAAAGGAACATTCTAGCTGTTCTAAAGCATTCTATTGGTTAAGCCTTCAATTTTTGTAAAATCTCTCAAAGATCTGGTGAGTCCAAATCCACTCTACCTCACCTCCCACAAAAAATTCATTTAAAAATAACCAATCACACCCATACTACCCCTATTTGTCCTATGTACAAATGCATAATATATGTTACCAAAACATACAGAAGCAATCAGGTTTTCATTATCTTTAGTATCCTTGACCTTGCTTATAATATATCTCCATTATCTAGCGTGACAATTTATGAGAGTTAGATTTTGTTGTATTGATCATGTTTTCTTCAAGGTATTCTCAATAACTCTGCAATGAAGGACATACCCATCTCCTCCATAAACGAAAGGCTACAAAGGGGTCCTCTCACCCTGGTTAAAAGGCACCACCATAAAGCAGTGAGTATAGATCAAATCCTCTTAAAGGTGCTACCCATTTCTCCATAACGTGCTCTACTTACCTCTAAGCTTCCTGTCAAAACCATGATGTTGCTCAGCCTTCTGAAGGAGAATCAACTTTGGTATTAACAGGAACTTCGAGTATATGCAGGTAATTTTACCCTAGAGGAACTCCTTGATTGGATTTGGGAGTTAGATAAGTATTTAAATTTTATGAATGTTCCTATAGACTAACAAGTGAAGTTTTCTATGAAAATTTTTAAAGGGAATGCATCCCTATGGTAGAAATACATCGAAGAAGAGATGAGGAAGAAAAAAAAGAACAAGATTAAATCTTGGTATAGGATGCTGGCCAAACAAAAAGGTAAACTCTTACCTGCTGATTTTATGACAAATTTGTATAGAAAATTTAAAAAAATGAAGAAAAAAGAGATGGGAGTCAAGGATTACACTAAGGAATTCTATAAGTTAATTATCAAGTCGGGTCATATGGAGGATGAAATAAATAATCTAGTAAGATATTTGAATGTATTAAGGCATCAGATATCGGATGAACTTACCATGACAAGTCATAGGAGTCTAGAAGAATGTAACCAAATATTATTGAATGTTGAAGACAAGGTAAATAGGAGGCATACTCAGAAAATTAGATGAAGAGGAAGGATTTATAGGGGTAGCGGTTAACTAGGAGGAATAACAAAATCACCAAGGTGTCAAGGTGAGTCAAGTAATACTAAAAAATCAGCATTCTAGTCCAGGAGGTGGTTTCAGAGGTAGAAGACATTACTTCAGAGGTGGGTATGGAATAAGAGGAGAGAAACATGTGGATTCATAGGAAGGTGCTATAAGTGTAATAAATTTTTGGCTAATAGATTTTTGGAATGTTAAGAGGAGAAACCTACAGGTAATACAAATAATGAAGGAAGAACTCATCTTGTTCAAGGTGGAGATGAAGAGAGGTATTTCTCTCCTTCACTTGTATAGGAAATAGAAGCGGGAGATTAATTTCTCATGAGAAGAATTTTGATCAATAAACCATAGAGGAAATATCCAACATAAAGTAAATCACTATTCAAGACCATTTGCAATAGCCAAGGTAACTGTTGTAAAACTGTTATAGATTTAGGAAGTACACATAGTCTAGTTTTATTTGAAATTGTGAATAGCTTAGGATTAAAAAATATACCTCATCCTACTCCTTATAAAGTATCATAGTTGAAAAAAGGACAATAGTTGTAAGTAAATTAGCAATGTTGGGTTTATTTCTGAATAGGTAGGTATAACAACAAGCTATTTTTGTGATGTTATTTCCACAGATATGTGTCATGTGCTTCTTGGTAGGATTTGACAATATGATAGGAAGATTATGTATGATGGGAGGAAGAATGTATAAATTTTGGAGAAATATGGATTTATTCATACCTTTCTACCCACGAGTTAAGAATATGGTGAACAACAAATTGGTTCAATTTTCATGCCGATTGGGATAAAGGAGTTTTTTAAAAAAATGGAGGAGGGATAAATAGGATTTAAATTATTACTAAAACTAAGGACAATCATAAAATCTAATAATATGGATGATTTTCCTCAAGAAGTGTAGGATATATTTAAGGAAGATGTACACATAGTTGTAGATGAGTTACCTAGTTACTTACATCTTAAGACGGAAATCAATTATCACATAGACTTTGTGCTAGGGGAAGTTTTTACTAATAAAGAATCCTTTAAAATGAATAAAAAATAAAATGAAAAAATCAAGAATTAAGTGTAACAATTGTTTAATAAATTACTAATTAAAGAGTGTTTCATCCCTTGTACAACCCCTAGAGTGTTGGTGCCAAAGAAAGAGGGTGACTAGAGGATGTGTATTGAATCAAGATCTATAAACAAGACTCCAATCAGCTATAGATTCTCACTACCTAGGATGCAAGACTTTATGGATTGCTTATGTGGTGTATGTTTTTTCTTGATAATAGATCTTAAGAGTGGGTACTATCACATTATAATCAGATGAGAAAGTGAATGGAAAACAATGTTCTTGAAAAATGAAGGGTTATATGAATTACTTGTTATGCCATTTGCAATCCTAAATTCATCTAGCACCTTCATGAGAATCATGAATAAATTTCTCAAGAGTTTTATAGGTATAAATTTATTATTGTTTATCTAGATGACATACTAATTTTCAGTCATATCAAGGAAGATAATATGCATCATTTGCACTTGGTTTTAAAAAACCTCAAGAAGAGAGATTGTTGAAAAATCTTAAGAAATTTTAATTCATGGAGACATAGTTGTTGTACTTAAGATTTGTGATCACTAGAGGAATGTTGAAGATGGATAAAAAATATCAAGGAAATATTGGAATGGTAAAAACCTAGGACAGTAGGATAGGTAAGAAGTTTCCATGGTCTTGTAAGATTTTATAGAAAATCTATTACCAATGTTAATGATATTTGTGTACCAATTGTTCAAACTATTAGAAGCGATGAAAACAATTGATTGGACGAAGTAAGATAAAATAAAGTTTCAATATTTGAAGCAAAAGGAGACATAGCATCCTATCTAAGCATTTTCAAACTTTAATAAAGTCTTTCAGGTGGAGTGTGATGCATGTTTGGTTTCCATAGGTTTTTTTTTAAGTAAGGACAACAATCAAGTATCATACTTAAGTGAGAAAATAAATGATGCTAGAAATAAGTATTCCTCATATGATTCAGCATTTTATTTCATTATTCAAGCTTGAAGAAGTAGATACACTATCTATTACCTAAGGAACTCATCATCTATACATGTAAGGATGCTCTTTAATTCATTACCAATCATCCTAAGCTGAATGGAAGGCATGTGAAATGGGTGGAATAATTACAAAATTTTACCTTCAATGTTAAGCACAAGAAGGGAACAAGTAATAAGGTAGCTAATACCTTAAGTAGGAGAGTATTTTTGGTGGATGTTTAGTTCAGCTAGAGAGTGTTGGAATTTATTCAGTTAAGGATTTTTATGAGAAGGATGAAAATTTCAGGGAATAGTTTGAAGCTTGCAAGAAGCCAACAAGGATAAATAGAGAGTTGTGGTTGGATTACCCTATTCACAATGGATCACTCTTTAAAGGAGTGAAACTTTGTGTTCTAAGACTTCTATGAGAGATAATATCATCAAAGAGAAGAATAGTGGGAACATGGGAGGCCATTTTGGGCTTCAAAATCTTTAGAACAACTCACTCGACATTATTTTTTCCCTAGGATGCAAACTAATGTGAGAATATTTCTAGAGAGATGTAATAATTTTCATAGATCCAAGGGTAAAAACATAAATGCAGGACTGTACCAGCCCCTTCCAATACCAAATAGACTTTTGGATTCCATCAATATGTACTTTTTAATGGGATTTAGAAGAACAAAAAGTGGTTATGATTCAATTTATGTAGTTGTAGATAAATTTTCAAAAATGGCGCACTTAATTCCTTAAAAAATAATAATTGATGCCACTCATATATCTTATTTTTTCCTCAAATAGGTGGTTATATTTCATGGAATTTTAGTGAGCATAGTTTCAGATAGAGACAATAAATTTTTGGGAAATTTCAGGAGAACCTCGTAGAGCAAATTTGGAAGTAATATTAGTTCAAGTTTAACATACAATCCTAGCACTAATGAAAAATATGAGGTCGTGAAAATGAGTTTAGGAAACCTCCTTATGTGTTTATCTAAGGATCATCCAAATAAATTTTATTTTGTGCTACCACATCTATAGTTTACATATAATGACTTGTTCAAAATTTCAGGCACTGAGAGGGTGGGTAAATCAGTGCTAATTAAAATTTTTAGAGATAACACAATTTTATTTAATTTTTAATGATAAAATAACAACATCATTCACAAGAAATAAAATAATAACATAGAAGGAGAAAATATTTAATGTGGGAAAAACTTCAAGGGAGAAAACCCACTGAAACTAAGAAATAGCTTTGAAAAATTATCATATAAAGGTTATAATGATTTCACTATTGAGCATCCACTAAACTTGAAGCAGTAACTCCAATACTTTAGTCAAGCATCCACTTATTTTTTATAAAGGTTATAATTTCATGGAAGATTCAACTCCCAATACTTGAATCAAACTTCGACATGATCTTCTATAAGCTTCCGATCACAAGGAAGCTTTAACTTCTTGTGTTCTAAGGATCCACCTAGACTTCTCACAATGTTTTGATCGATTTCCTTGGGTTGTCTCTAACAAAATATTATGATCCCCTTCTCAGCTCACATATATTCTCTTATCACTCTCTTTCTTACTTTGAGTCATATTTTTTCTTATCCTCTTCATCTTCTTAAAAAAATCTGTCTTGCAACTACTATTTTGCACACACATTATTATGAAGTTATTCTTCTTGGATTACTATTTGAAGCCCTTACTTTCTCATGAATTCAATCTATAGTAAAATTGCAGTCACTGATGCATTTATTTCTCTCCTAGGTCCACATATTTTTCACGTCCTTAAACTCCATCAAGGCAAGGTATTTAACAATTCATTCTCATACTTTGTACATCCTCCCTCAAATGATTATCCAAGACAACCATAAACTTTATCTTCACATGTAACACCTGTCATGTACTATAAACAATATCTTAAGAAACATAGTATACCAAAACTTCACCTTCCCCTAATGTTTATTCAAGGTTAGCTTGTTCTTCAATGACCTCTCACTTCAAGTAGTAGGAGATATTTATAAAATGGAGGAAAAAACTCTAAAAGGAATTTTGCACTCAATCTTAGATAACTATTCATTTTTCCATCTATGAGCTCAATCAAGGAGGGAATATAAAATCACATAGAACTGTCAAATTACAATAAAAAGTTCTTAACTTAATGGCAACTTCATATAAAATATTTTTTTATTCTTAAAATATTCTCTGAGATCAATTATTTTTATAGGTAGATTTAAAACTACCGGACTCTCTAACTTCATGGAAAAATGAATCCTATCCCCTTCCCACATACTAACATGTAAGGTGAAGACAGTTGTGACTTTTTATTTTTGGCAAGAATAATTTTCATATAACTCACATGGGAGTAAATACCAAGTTTCACAGATATGCAATTACATTACAATACATATCTTTAGATAATTAACTCCTTATATCTCTCCATTTCATAGTCAAGACACCATTTAGTCTCATATTCCCAATTAGGTACAGATGATTCAAAAATATAGTCTTGAAAAATTGTGTATAAAGACACAACTCATAACAACTTATGTAGTTAATTCCAAACTAGAAGAATCTTCTATAGGATTCCTACAACATGGAATTGAAAGATCATATTATGGACAATGTTACTTCATTCAATCTCCTCATTTTGAACTTTGATTTTCGATAATGATAAATAGGATTTTAAACTTTCATTTTTTTCCGTTCTCTTAGTGATATTTTTCTCTCTTCACTTCACCTAATCGTGGCTTATAAAGAAATTTTATTGAAGGTATGGATCCTTATTCAACTCATTGCGCTAACACCAAGCCTCATCTCTAGCTATATAAGCCAAGAAACCTTGCATTTTAGAGACAACCTAAAGACTCGTTGTGAGTTGTATCACTTCAACCACTTAAATTTCAGCTTCATTCTCAAATAATGCATGGAAAATATTTCACAGGACCTATACATCACTTTCAAATCTTCACTTTTAAATATTATATGTAGAGAAGAACATTTATGTTTCAAACACAAAGAATCATTTTTGCCTTGCTTAGCATTCTCAAGAGGTAGGAGAAATACATACCTGTATTATCATATTTCTCCAAATAAATAACCCAAATCACTTAATGAACATAAATCTCACATCCCCAACATATTTCACAGAAAATTTGAGCATCGGTTCCTTTACAAATTTAGGTTGTACACTGAATTCTTCACAAAACATATATTTTATTGTGGGGTCCACCATGTGTCATAATCTCAAAAAACTGTGAACACGACCTATGATGAATTTTATAATTATTAAAATTATTCTCCAGGGAAAAAACCCATTTTTTGGCATAACCAAAAAATTTTCTCCATACCTCTCCCAACTAGGGTTTAAGATGATTTTAAATAGTATGAGAAAAATGGATAAAACATTCTTATCCCTCAGCCTTTTGACTTCAAAATTTGTACATAGTATCTGAATCTCTATTCTCTTAAATTTTTTATCCTATTATTATCTGAACAGTGCTTTTTGATTCAGATCAAACACTAAGAAGTCAAGGAACTTATTTGGCATACCTTCCTTAGCCAGATTTTGAAAAAATTTGAATTTCCTGCACAAAATGCATCCAATGGTCCTTAAATTTGGTCCACACAATCATGAATACCTCTTCCATTATCTAAAATGGCTAATGTATCATTTTTCACCCTGAAACTTCCAGTCCCATCTCTATTGTGCATGTTAAACCTATTTTTTCTAAATGGAAGTCATACAAATGACTCTAAATATGCTTGCAAGTGTTGATTCATGACTTGTATCATCATTTTAGGACTCTTGGAAATATCCCTACACACTTCCAATTTTTGAATTTTCTTGACATATCTTGTTTTTCTTCATACCCTCATTTTAGGTCCTTGAAAATAGGCATAATTGAGCTAGTTTACACTATAACCCATCATGTTTGTCAAGTTCTTCACCATATATCCCCTTAAACATGTCCTATCACATGGCTCATGCTTTTCCATCTACCTCATGCCTTCACTACACCTTTCCTAAAAATGCCTTAGGATTAGGCTTGATAAAATAAGCTAGTCTCTCAAAAGTTGACAGATGCACATGTGTATCTATCATTCTGATATAATTTATAGGTCACATACCTAGTAAAATTTATATTTCATTATCCAAGAATGATCGCACATCACCATTTAACCTCTGCTAGATATTGGTTTTGTAGATCACAAACACTAAGAGTGGGGGTGAATTAGTGCAGATTAAAACTTTTACACTCTTGATTCAATTTTATATTCTTTACTAATCTATATGTATGAGAAACATACAATCAATCAAGTATTCATAAAAAACATAAACAATGAACATAAATATTTATGTGGGAAACCCTTTCGAGAGAAAAACCTATCAAAACCATTGCTTATATTACTCAAAGCAAGGGCTCCTAAGAATATAAAACATCTTACAAGATTTTTTTAATAAGAATTCGATCTCACAAGGAGCACTAACCCCTACACCTATGTTGAAATTATGCATAGAAAAGAAAAAAAGTGAATATTCACATCATAGGAGATTTATTTCTACAAGAATCTACCTACAAGGAAGCTACAACTCCATGAATGTGCTTAGCCACAAATTAGACTTTTTTACATATACATTTTGATCATGCAGTTACAACAAGTACTAATATAATCAATTATGATCGCTTTCCTTACTTGATCTATGTTCTTACTCTATCACTCTCTTTTGCTCATTCAAATTTCCACCTTTATGCTTTGCTTAACTGATCATGTTCGTCGTTATTTTCTTGATCTCACCCTTTCTCCTTGCTTCTCCACTGTAGCGCTTTTTAGCTTGATTGCATCATGTTTTCTTCTCTCTACCTCTATCACTCTCTTAGCTCTAGTGCCTTAGTTTTCTTTCATGAGAAAATGAACTCGAATCACGTAGGGTTTTTATTTAATCATACATTTTACTCAAAAATATTGTTTCAAGATTTTCATTACGTACTCTTCCTGATATGTCACTTGTGAATTTGGATCATTTAATGTTCATAGCTAAGTCCATATTTTATTCTTTCCTTGTTCGATTTCATTCCTCCTTCTGTGCATCTGAAAAATTGATTTATTAGGTGTCTTCCAGAAATAGAAAAGTTACATTATTTAGAATTTGCATCATGAAACTCAAATGGTGACCCATTTTCTTGCATTAGTTTAATTCTCCTTCAAATCAGGAATCACCATTAAGCTTATAACAAAAATTCCTCATGGTTAACATGCATTAAATGTTGGTAGCTGAAATAGATAATTTTATTAGTCTGTGCAAAGGTCTATTTATATTTATAGTTGCAAATCTTTGTCAATCAAATATCCTTTGAAATATGAATGCAAATGTTCACTCTTTCAATTTGAACTCAAACTAATTGTCCTTGATCCACTCCAATACAATTTTATTGTTCTCTAGCTTCCTTCTGAATTTTTGATATATTTCCTTCATATCGCAAATTAACCTTCTGTCCTTCAAATTTTCCGTTCGTTATGCATATTTTTAGTTATTAGTGGCGTCTCTATGCATTGTGTGGATTTTTCAAATTCTCGTGGCTTCCTCCTTTTTTCTACCTTCCACATATTTTCTCCTTTTCTATTTCTTCACGGATTTGCTTCTGTCTATGGAAATATTCTAAAATTAAAGAATTTTGTGCTTATCCATGGCTTTGCATATTTTCCCCTTTATACATGACATTCTCTAAATCTTCATATCCACAGATTTACCTTCTAACCTTCTTCACTCTATGGCATAATTTGATAGATTTGAGCTAATAGATGAGCTCTCCCTCAATTTAGCACAATGTTTGGGAGTGGATAATTCTTGAGAATACTCCGTTCCTTATCTGCACACACTCTTGTATTTTGCAAGATCAGAAATGAACCTTAATTCATTCCTTAGGTATTCAAATGTTTCTTTTGGTAGTAGTTTGGTCATTAAGTCTGAAATTTCTTCTTTAGTGCTCAGATATTCTAGAATAATCTTTATTTCATTTACTTGTTCCCTCAAGAAGTGATACCTTATATGTATATGCTTGGTTTTTCAATGGAAAATAGGGTTCTTGGAGACACTAATTGCACTTGTACTATCATACAGTAAAGGAATTATAGTTTCAAATTTTATTTTATAATCTTCCAATGTCTACTTCATCCACAAAACTTATGTGCAACACATTGCAGCTGCTATATACTTTACTTCACATGTTGAAATAGCTAGTGATGATTGTTTCTTTCTTAACCAAGAGACTAAAAAATTTCCAACAAAGAATGCTCCTCCAATTTTTCTCTTTCTATCATTAACACTTCCAGCCCAATCTACATCTGTTTATGCCTTTAGAGTGAAGTCACTACTTTTGGGGTAACATAGTCCATATTCAATTGTGCCCATGATATATCTATGGATCCTCTTCACTACCTTCAAGTGTGTCTCCCTTGGATCTTCTTCAAATATTCCAACCATTACTACTACTTGAATGATGTTTGGTTTTGATGTTGTAGAGTAAAGTATGCATCCTATCATGTATCTATACACTTTTTTATCCACCTTAGGTTAATCATGATCTCTATTGAACTTACACCCAACATCCATCGGTGTACCAATTCATCTGCATTCTTCCATTATGAACCTTTTAAACATTTTCTTGATATACTTAGTCTGGGATATAAATATACCTTCATCTATTTTATTGATCTATAAACCTAGAAAAAATGAAATATCTCCAAGCATTGACACCCCCAATTCTTATTTCATCATGTTAGAAAACTCATGTGCCATTTTATCATGATCTCTTCCAAATATGATATAATCTACATATACTATTACAATGAGAAGATATTCTCCTTCTTCTATTATGTATAGATTGTTTTCCATGAATCCTTTTCTGAAACCTTTCTTAATGAGGTATGAGTCTAATGTGATGTACCAATCTCTATGATCTTGCATTAATCTATATAGAGATATCTTTAGCATGCACACATAATTTTTATTGTTAGTTAGTGAGAATCCATCAGATTGTTCAATGTATACCTCTTGATTTAGGAGACAATTTAGGGAGGCTAATTTCACTTCCATTTGGAACACTCTAATCTCTTTGTATGTCGCATAAGCTAGAAGTGGCATTATTGCCTCCATTATTGAAACTGGTGCAAATGTCTCATCAAATTAAATCCCTTACATTTGCACATATCCTTTTCATACTAGTTTAGGCCTGTTGCACATAACTTATCCTTTCTCATTCAACATATTCCTGATGACCCACTTGGTTTCAATCACATTCCTGTCTTGCAGCCTAGATACTAGTTCCCATGTCACATTATTTTCAATTTTATCCAATTCTTCATTCATGGCGTCTACCCAGTGTTGATCTTTTCTTCCTTTAACAACATTATTGGGTTTTATAATGGAGATAAGTGTTATATCTTCATGAATCTTACGCTCTGTGAGTCTCCTTCTTATTAGGATGCTACCATCCTTATTACCAATGATTTGATTTATAGGATAATCCTTCTTTACTTTCTTGGAGGGAACTTTAATGTCTAGTCTTTCTTCTTCTTTTTCTATTTCTTCACATAGACTATCAAACTCTTCATCATCTTCTTGTTCTTTATATTTTCCATTATGTTGAGTGCTAGATTTCCAGATTGTGCCTCATCAACATTAAAATTATTTCTTTCCACTATCTTTTGCAACCGCTCATTGTGGCATCTATAGGCCGCGCTTACCGCTGAGTATCAATGGAAAATTTCTTCATCACTCCTTGAGTACAATTTCCCTAAGTGTTCTTCATCCCTTTTTATGTAGCATTTACTTCCAAACACTCTGATGTACTTCAGATTATGAGGCCTCTTCTCTAATAGTTCATAGGGGGTCTTTTTAGTGTTTACTCTCAGTTGAGTTCTTTTTACTTGATGGACCATGGTATATACTGCTTCACTCCAATACTTGTATTGGAGTTTGGATTCATTTAGCATGGGCCTTTCCATCTCTTGCACTATTTTGTTCTTCCTTTCGACAACTCCATTCTACTAAGGAGTCGGCGGTGATGAGAATTGTCTCTTAATTCCATGTTCTTTACAAAACTCATAAAACTCATTTGACTAGAATTCAGCGCCTCTTTCTAATCTTAGGCATTTTATTCTCTTATTCTTATCATTTTCAACTAATGCCTTGAAATTCTTAAATCTATCTATGGCTTTAGAATTTTTTTAAAACATGATACCCAGGTCATTCTTGTATAATCATCTATTAGAACCATAAAATATACTTCACATAATACTACTTCAGTTCTTGTACGGCTGCAAAAGTCTATATGAATCAATTCCAATGGAAATTTTGTAGAGTACTCGTTTGACTTGAATGACTTCCTTGCTTGTTACCATGTAAACACACCCTGCATAGTGTATCCGTGGGTTTGATAATCTTAGGCATGTGTCTCACACAATCTTTAGTACTTGGATTAACAATATTCTAAAAGCTCATATGTCCAAGTATTTTATGCCACAGCCAATAATAATAAACTTTACCATTGAATCATTTCTCATTGTTTATCTCATTCAACACATATATGTTGTTCTTTGTCCACTTGGCCTTTGCAACTCTATTTCCTATCTTGTTGATAATATCACATACTCGGTTATAGAATATGACATTGTATTGTCTCTTACATATTTCACTCACACTCAACATGTAATGTTTCAAGCCTTTAACATATAGAACATTTTTTGTAATAATATTTCCATAATGTAAACTTAATGTCCCTTTTACAACTATGTTGGAAGAGTTATTATCACTAAATCTGACAACACCTAATGCATTATTAGATAGAGAAGCAAATTGAATTTTATCACTTGTCATGTGACTGGGGAATCCACTATCTAAATACCAAATTTTATCTTCATTATGTACATGGAACACCGTCTGTGATATTGAACAACATTCATTTCTATTGTTCTCATAGTTCCTTACATATATCCACTTTTGTTGTTTGGGTTGATCTTGTTTCCTTACTGGTGGATTATTTCTTTTCTTGTCATAGGTGTACTGAGCCACATTAAATTTTTAACTGGTGTAATATTGGGAAATGTTTCTTCTATAGCCTCTAGAGTTCTTTCTACACTTTGTGACTTTATGTCTAAACTAATTACCAAAGAAAAAATAACCATAAAAGGAATGTATGTACATCACTACATAGGTGATCCTAGGCACAATGTTTCTTTTTCTCGCGGATTTTTGGAATCCTTTATTTGTAGTAGAGGAAGTAATTGGTGTAGCCGCAAACTTATTTTCTTTAGTTTTTTCTGAATCTTTGTGCTTGCTTTCTCCCTTAAATCCAATTCAGAACTTATCGGTTGTATCACGATGGCTATTGAGTATATCAATTAGCACAATAGAGCTATTCTATAGCTTTTCATACATAGTTTTCTGAACATTTCGTCCATCTCTTATTTCAACTCCTCCAATTTTGTGTTCAACTTTAAGCACTTCTCCTATTTTTTGTTGTAAGACTCAGAGATCTTTTCGAGCTGAGTTTCAAGTTCCTATAGCTCATTAGCCTCCTCTTCTTCTTTCTTTTCTTAAATTTTCTCAAAGATGTGGATTTTTTTGTAATAATCCTTTAATGTGCATCTTAGTTTTTTATTTTTCTTTCTGCATAGCTGCAGTTCTTAAAATGCACTTACCAACTCTACTTCAATATTTACCTCAACTTTCTCTTCATCAGAATATTCATATTCAACTAGGTTCTTACCTCTGGTGCTACTTTCTTCATTTGCATCCATAGCCATAAACAAACATTCTAATTGATCTTCATTATCTTCATTTTTTGAGATTTCTATGTTGCTTAACTCCAATTCACTAGATTCTTCTTTAGAGTAGAAGTTTCTTTTTCTCTTTAAGAACTTCTTCTCATTATCTTTATTTTTATAATTAGTATCTCTTCTATTATATTTATGGTTGTGTTCTTCATGTTCCAACTGACTATCTTTTTTTTTGTTTGGGCATCTATTGGAAAAATGACCTACCTGTCCACAAGAAAAGCAATTAAATGGGATTTTTGCTTCGTATTTACCAGAGGTTCTTTTAAATTTCCTCTTGAATAATTCCTCAATATTTTATTTATCCAGCTCATCCTTGGAACTTGATACTTCTTCTTCTTCTTTACTAGACTTTGTTTCTTTCTTGACCTTGAAAGACACTTCTTTTTTGGTGGTCTTGGTTCCATCAGTTATCATCTCGTACATAGAAACGATTCTCTGTATCTCATCCATTATAACATTCTTCATGTCCTTTTCTTCGTCTATGGTATAAAAATTTTCATCATACTTGTTGATAAGGGATCTCAAAACCCATTGAACAATGATATATTCTTATAGCTTTTCTCCCAAGCCTCTGATCATGTTTATGACCTCATCTACTCTCTGCATATATGTCACGATGCCATCAATTCTTTCGTGTGGAATATCATTATCTATGGGTTTTCTATATGAAAGAAGGTTGTGATATTATTTAACCTAAAAATAGAATATACTAATTTTTTTTTGAAAAAAGATAATATTATTATGAATTACTTTTGGTTTTCCAAAGTAAGATAGTATGCTCATATTTTTGGGTATTGGTCTAGGTTCTTACCATTACATGAAAAATACATTGTATCTATTAAAATGATGTGTAATTTTTTGGGTAATTACATTGCAAGATGAAATTCAAGATTGTTGCAAAAGGGAAGTTATAATTTTTTCGTTAGATGAATATTTATACTTAGTATGATGGTTTTATCTATAGTTGCGTAGCTAATGGTAGTGGCTTTTACTGGATGTTTCTAGTCCCATATTGAATGGTTGGATACATATGCTACTTGGTTGCATTGAAATTTTTCAGACTCGTATCTCGATGCATTGTTATGAGGAAATTGTATAAAAACAATTATTCGTTATAATAAAAAATAAGTTGTGAGCCTTTTCTTGAAAAGAATTGAATTTCTTAATTTTCATGTATTACTTAGTATATGTATCATGATGAATGTGGTCACTTAATATTTCAAGGTGAAGGAATGTTATATTCATAATAAATGAATTATTATAAACACTTGCTGAACCGACTAAGAAAAGTAACTTGTGACATGATAATTTAGCTAAACAAGTCATCAAAATTGTGAAATGAAAATTTTAGAATCTTGAATATTTGTGAATTAACAAGAAAATTGCTAATAAATTTTTCCCCATTTTTGATACATCTGAGTAAGATGGCAATACAATGCAACTTGATTTGATTAAACTCAATACAAATATTTGATTATTAATCTTAAGTAATGCAAGATTTGTAGTAAATATGTAATATCGTTGGGTTTAAAGCAATACAATTTGGTTGGGCTCAAAGCAATGTAATGTGGGTTGGTTGACTAGTAAAATTGACAACCTCAACTAATTTAAAATCTAATGCAAAATTAATCCCACATTTGTGTTGTTAAAATATATTGTTTATCCTGATAGGAGTAGAAAACATATATTACGAAGTCTATGGTTAGTGCTCTATATATATGTGTGTGTGTAAATAATAACATTAGTAATTATTATAATGTAATTTTGAGTTAATAAATATGTTAGTAAATTTTATATAGTTTTTATATACAATAACTTAAAAAATATACAAGTGAATGAGTTTTAACAACTCACATAGATAAGGTGGAAAGGTTGCAACTACCTCCTATATTTCAGGAAATTTATTTCTTATATAAATGGTTGTATATAATTTGAAAGTTTAATGGAGCAAAATGAATATCATTTGTAATTATTTTTACTCTGCAACTCTTTGATTCATTCCCTTCATGTGATATTAAAGAGTGTAGGTACAGAATTGGGAATTCTTCTCTTATTTTCTTCCCTTTTTTTTATCTACATTTGTCCATGTGCCCAACCTTGTGAAGAAAAGAGGACGCGTGATCTACCGAAGCTCATCAAAATCCATTTAAGGTCATAAACAACTCTATAGTTTGATGTATTTGCAGTCAATTATGCCATTGAATTTCCTTGGTGCAACAACCGTAGATTTGAATTTGAATTCAAAACCTTTTCATTTTCATTGATCACAGTTCAACGCATTTGGGTGTACTAGACACCAGGTACAACCAATGCCTAAACCGTGTCAAAAACACCATGGCCTTTACCAGGCCCTTTGTCTCGCCACTTCTGATGTGATCTAGCAGTATGTGTCATCCTCTGTCTCCAAAGACGCCTCCAAAAACTGGCTCAAAACCATGACGTCCTTCAACCATTTCAAATCAGCACAACCGCAGTTTATAAGAAAATGACGTCTCTTTGATGTTGTTCTATTTGATGTCGTGTCAGATCCAACACATATTTATCCACTGCATCGCCGTTCGTCCTATCTTTTTGTCGACTTGGTAAAACTAAGACTCAATCTCCAAACCAACACCATAGTTTATGGTTTCTGCACAAAAGGACTATTTATCATAAGTATACTGTTTATAAATTTAGTCGTGAGAATTAGTAGTCTTCTGGTTATTCAGCTCTTAGTTTTTTTTTATCATTAATAGTTCTTGTACGTTTTTTTTTTTTTACCACTAATAGTTTTTGTTTTAATAGCTCTTTTAAGTTTAATATGTATGGCTCATTAAATAAATGAGTCTTGTGTCTTAATTTTAGTGATTTGTGCATATATAATATCGTCATCTTAAGTCATTTTATGTCTATTGTTATTTAAAAGTGTTGTCATAAATTATTTGTTAAAGTCGAAGTCATTTTGTATAGTCAATATTCATTATGCTGTAAAATAAGTTACAAATTAATATTCAAAAATCTCATGTCATTGTTAGAGTCGTTAAAACAAAAAATTTGTCTTACGGTTACATTTTCACTTGTACACAACATCCAACTTATGGGAATTGTTCATAAAGTCTCAAAGACAAATAAAGTTGAGATAAGCGGCGATACCGGAGGACGGAGGCATCAAATAAAGTAGTTCAATAAATTACCTCTCGTCAGTCACCAACAATGGGGCCACATGAATTTTTGGTAAAATTTGTTTCAGTTATGTGTTTACTTCAAGTTGTGTATGGTGTGTTGTAGTTTGTAGTGTTCCTATTTCCATAAGTGGAAATTTGATATTGAGGGGGGAGGAACATGATCCCAATGTTCCAATTCCATTATGTAAGGATTTTATTTGTGTATGAGCAACAAATTTTAGAAGAATTTCATATGTTATTCCCTGCAGTGAGATATTAATGAGAGCTAATAATAGTACTTGGTACATCATGATGTGGTTGTAGGAAAAGCATTTGAAAACCTTCATTTTTTGTTTTTGACACTACAATTCTAAAACCACGATTTTAGGTTTGTGGTTAACCCTTTGAAAATCATACGTCGGGTTTGTGATCATCCTGAAATAAAAATCACCAAATCATGAATGCAGGCGCAAATACAAAGGCAGGTTGTCCCCATGTTTGCACTAAAGGCGGAAATGTTAGGAAATATATGGTTAGTGCTCTACATACATGTGTGTGGGTAAATAATAACTGCATTACTAATTATTATAATTTAATTTTACGTTAGTAAATATGTTAGTAATTTTTTATAACTTATAAAAAATACAGGCGATTGAGTTTTAACAACTCATGTAGATAGAGTGGAGATGTTACAACTACCTCTAATATTTTAGGAAAGTTTTTTCTTATATAAATGGTTGTATGTAAATTGAAAGATTAATGGAGCATATTGAATATGATTTCTAATTATATTTACTCTTCAACTATCTAATACATTCCCTTAAACATATAGATTCCTTGATAGTGTAACTTGACTTGAGAGGAAAAAATATGAATCTATGGAAAATAAATAAGGTATTAGGACATGTATAATGTGATATGTAAGAAGAATATATATATATATATATATATATATATATATATGGCCACTTATGACTAACAAGAAATATTACATCCATAATGATATACCTTCTTTATTGTAAGCATAATACCATATTTTAACACATTAGTAAAATTAATACAAGGTTATAAATACTGATAGTTAAAAACATAAAACAACATAATTATGGTGGAAAGTGTCCCATTATAACAAAACAATTGTTGGACATGTTTAATTATTCTTTTCATTGATTTCAATTAGCATTTATGTTAAAGGGACTCTTTGTGTATATATGAATAAGCATGATGTTTTCATAAGGTGTTGCGTTGGAACAAAAAAATTGTTAAATTTAGACATTTATCAATCTACCTTAAATAATGACATCAGCTATATTCATTTTCTTATACCAAATATTGGAATTTGATTTGGTTATTATTGGAATCCAAAAAGGGGATTTTTGAAATTTTATTTGGCTTTATAGGAATCCAAAAATGGATGCTTGTGAATTATATATCATGTATGAGGAATTTCTATTTTAGGGGTTTACGATTTTTTAGTACGAATAGGAAATACTTATTGGAATGATTAATACATTTATAGATTTACAAAGCATAGAAAATACTTATATTGTCCATTCTCATACAAACAAACATTTTTTTACCTTTTATTAAATGGGCATATGTCAATTCTCATATAAGAATCATAAAAGAAAAATAGAGGTAATATTTAATTTTTTTTAATGGACATTTGCTCATTCTCACATCCTTTATAGTGATATTAAAATTATTAATTTCAATATTGCTTTAATGAGTTCGAATGGTTAGAAAAGGAATATGCCCATTCTCATACAAAATAAGAGTTTTATTATTGTGATGATATTTTTTTATCATTGTGATGAGAATCGACATCTACAATTTCTCATACTAATAAAGATTTTATCACTGTGATGAGAATGGGCATATGACCATTCTCATAAGCTTAATAGAGAAAGAAAGAAAAATTTGGATGTGATTTATTTTAATTTTGGGGTCGTCAACATTTGCATGCTGTATATTTTACATATTTTGATAATAGATATTTGAATCTAATATTGCTTCTAATTTATGATATCAATAAATAATGTATAAATGTTTAACTATAATGTGGATTTATTTGCAAAGAAAGAAGGTAGTAAATGTGTTATGATAAAAATAAAACATAAAATGATGGTAATAAATGAATTGTTAAGAGATAGTTTATATAATTAAACCAATATTTATATATTTTTATGAGATAGACTAAAAAACAAACCAATTATTTTATATTTATTAATCAACACAATAGTAACAAATAAACTCAATCAATCTCATTATTCATCAAAATGTGTTGTTATGATAAAAATATAAGTCACAATGCTTTTTTTATAAAATGATGGTAACAAATCTGTTGTTATGAAATAGACTAAAAAATCCAATATGATTGAATTTTTATGAGAAAGACTACAAAAATAACCAACATATATATATATATATATATATATATATATATATATATATATATATATATATATATATATATATATATAATAGTATCAAAGTTACTCAATCAAGCTCAGTAATTGATTTTTTAAATGTTTCCAAAGACCGATGTAAATTTAGGTGTGGACCCACATGATTTAACCATATACATAAGTGTGTGATAATTTTTCTATTAGAATTCATTGTGCTATAAAATTTCCATCCACAAGGAAATCCAAATAAAAGTGTCTCAGTTCTATAATGAACAAAATATTTTATTTCACATATGAACAATATGTTTTCTACTCCATATATTTGGGTGTAGTTGTCGAGAACATTTTTGCATATTTTTTTGTAAACTTGCACAATATTTCCCTTCTTCGATCTTAAAAATTTGTTGCTATTTTCACACTCCAATAAGCCCCAACAAAAAATGAATTCAATATTTCTTAGCCAATCAATTTTTTTAATTAAGGCATGTCTTTCTCTTGAATACAGGTATGTAAACCACAATCCAATATACAAATGTTGTCAAGCTATCCTAAAAAATTATGGGTTAAAAGTACGAATGAAGTATTGATAACATGCATATTTAAATTTTGGTTCCATGGTCTGCAATCTAAATTTAGAAATCCCTAGAACTCCGAAGAGCAATTCTTGTACCCCAAAAACCTATAACCTCTTTCCATAGAAAACAAGATCTCAAAAAACAAACGAATAAACAAACTCTTTTTTAATAAATTAAATCATAGATTATATGATCTTATTTTACTAAAAATTACTTTATTTTTGTATAATCCTATCTAATCTAGTTTTGAGCATTAAATGGTAAACTATCAATAACATCTTAATTTATCATTATCTACTAATCAAATCGTTTGGATGAAATGTGAACAAAAGTAAAACAATTGTAATAAACATTAATAACATCTTATTATAAAGGGGAAAAAGAAACTATAAAAACGTAATAAACACAATTTTATATATTCATTTATTCCACTGTTGTTTAAATAGAACACGTTCCTTTTAAGATGTCTCTTAAATCATCTAAAAACCAAACTACAGATAGTTGATAAAAAAAAGTCAGACATAAGACACCTATTCTTTTTAAAGTCTTTCTTATAAACCTTTGGAGACACAAAATTTTTTTCTTCAGGAACACCTTTGTTGTCTACATTAAATACAACTGTAGTTTAACATTTGTTTGGAAATTATAGTCTCTTTTAATTTTTTTTCCTAATTTTTAGTAAATCTCTCTTCCTATTTTTTGTAATGCTCCATACCCCAACAAAACAAAGGCTGCATATCCAATTTAGTTGAGAGTAACAATTCTTATGCTAGTTTTTCTTCATTGGCATCTACATCCAACGTAGAAGACCAAAAAACTATTTGATGAAACTCTTTTAAAACATAAGTTAGAAATTGGGTAATAGACATTCGTGATAGGTTGTGGTCATTGTTCAATTGAAATGTATTTCCCTTTATAGAAGTACGCTTTTGAACTAACAATTCTTTCAATTCAAGAAGAAGAAAATGTTTCTTTCGAGGCACTGCAAAAAAAAAGTAATATTAAACTTCATTATTAACTTGTATGTATTTCAAATACAATAATAATATTTTATAAAATATTTTTACCTATTTCTTTACATCTACTTGTTGTTTGTAGATTTTCTATATTTTCTCAAACCATATCTTCACATAAAATTTGAAATTAGAATATTTTTATAAAGTTGATTGCAACTAATATTGAATTTTTTTTAAAATGAATATTTTTACCTATTTCTTTACATGTATTTTTTGAATTCTCCCTAGTTGCATCCACACATAAAAATTGTAATTAGGATATATTTATAAAATTCACGCAAACTAATATAGAAAAGTAAAAAATATTATAAAATTTTAAAATAATACTTAATACTTGTTCGTTAACAACCATTCATAATTGATGGTGAAGGGTTTAATGTAGCTTTAGTATAAATCACCATCAATTGTGTGTTTTGTTTGGTAAATTTTTCTTGTCTAACCGGAATCATGCTATTGTTATCAATAGTATATTTTTCTTCAATATCTTTTTCTTGGTTGGCCAGCATCATGTTATTATTAGGAATAATATCTTCCTGTAATGGATTAACCTCATGGCTTGCACTTTGTTCTCAACTCATAATAGTTGTATTAATAGGAATAGTATCTTTCTGTAATGGACTAATGTCATGCCTTGTGCTTTGAACTCCAATCATGATCATTTATAAGGGCTCAACAGTTCTTTCCAATGAACATAAATACGTAGAATATAAAGTAAAAATAGTAAAAAATGAATTGTTGTCCACTCTAACTTAATTAGCTATAATACCTGATCTATTTTGTATTCAGCAAGTGGATACTTGTTCAATCTTGTATTCACTTGGTGGATACATATTCTCAATTAGGAATCATAGAAGAAGAATAGAATGTTGTATAAATTTGTTTATTTGTAAGAAAGAGATCTTACATAATATGGTTGTCTTATGCAGCTCTTAAATCACTTGCAATCTATCACCAAGGTTAGAATGACCTAAGACTTCAAAGAATACATTTTACTTCGCTAGTGAATACTTTTCTCTAGATCCTCACTCTTCAAAAATTACAATTTTTTCCTTTTTATAATTATTCATAATCATCTTATATTGGATGGACTATTCCTGGTAGAGACAAGTGTTACACTACATACCATTGACAAGAGGGATCAAGCCTTATGTAGTTTGCATTTTTTTTAAGGTAGAGGGGCCATAACCCATGATTTCTAACAGAATTTATAGATGTATTAAAAATTATTAATTTCAATCGTTCTATTGAATGTGCAGATGTATATTCTTATCTATGAATCATTGAGGAATAATATATGATTGATATATTAGAATTGGCATATGACCATTCAATACATGTAATATTTAACTTAATCATTATAAAACCTCTATGAACGAAGTGGTTAAAATATTCAAAATATTTATAACTTTAATATAAAACCTTCACAAGAAAGATTGTTTCTAACTCAAACCACGATTCAGATTATCATCTATTTTGTTTTCTCCTTTTTTTATAAGGTATAAAGGCCATAGCCCATGATTTCTAAAATACATTATAGAGTTATAAAAATGATTAAGTTTCATCATTGTATTTAATGTTTAGATGCTTGTTCTTCTCTAGGAAAAATTGAGGAAGAATATATGATTAATATATGAGAATGGACATATGCGCAATCAATACATGCAATATTGAACTCAATCATTATAAAACATTTATGAAGGAAGTGGTTAAAAAATTAAGAATTTTTTTAACTCTTATAGAATGGACATGCCCATTCCATATATGAAATATTGAACTTATTCATTATTAAATCTCTATAAAGGAAGTGGTTAAAAACTTCAGAATGTTTCTAACTCTAATATTGAACTTATTCATTATTAAATCTCTATAAAGGAAGTTATAAAATGATTGTTTCTACCTCTAAGGAAGTGGTTATAAAATGTTCACATGAGTGACTGTTTCTATCTCTATCCATGATTCATATTATCATCGAGAGAGATCCAACAAGAATATATAATTCACGTTATGGACTTTCTGCAAGGGTTTCCAATGTAGATAGGTATTAAAATGAAAAAGGAAAACTACATAATGTTAATAATATTTTCTTGTTCTACTTCCAATTATGAAAAACTTTTGATTCTCTCTTAGTATTCCCATACTCAGAGATTATTTGCTACTTCCCATTCTATAATAGAGTTAATTTTATTCCGTTGTTCTACGATGCATATTTAATGTACTATCAATTTAAATCAAAGACAAAACTGTATGTTCGTTCGATAATTGGCATATGTCCATTGTAAACATTAAACTACAAGAAATATTGAACTTTATCATTTTAATACCTCTAAATATTCTGAAACAAATTTATTTATTTTATAGTTAAACTTCTAACTTTTGTTTACAAATATTTTATAATATGAAAATAACTAAGGAAAAAATAATATGAAAGATGTACATCGAAATATTAGAATAAACTAATCATTTTTAATAATTCACATTTACAAATGAATAAATATAAGGAAAATAATAGAAAAATCAAACAGGCTATTTACTTGGAGGTGTAGTTAGAAATTTATAATAGTGTTTGATAATCATCTCATGCTTGTGATTTTTCACCATAAAGATAAGTGAGGACCTCTTTGTATTATGCATTTCCTTTAACGCATTTGTCCCACCATATAATATTTATACAAGGGACACATTAGTATTGCATCTCTCAATCATGTGTTCCCAAAAATGCACTGATCTCTCACATTTGAAAGGATGTTCAGGGATGACAACAACAATTTTATTCTAGTTGATAATATCCAAGGGCTTTGAATGTTGTAAATGTAGTTCAATTGTAACATATTCATCCTCCATAGTGGTTGAATTATGAACACCATATATGGTAAAAATCACTAACATCCCTCAAAATTCATGTTCTGCATTAAAAATTTAGTAACATCCTTCTACAATTATTGCTTTTTTAATACTTTTTTCATGTATTTTTTTATAGCAATATCAAATAAGCTATCTTGTACTGCTAGAAGTATAAAGATGTAGACACAACTCATTGTACTGCACCCAAGGGCATAAAGATTCTCAACAATATCATTTTGTGAGATAGTACTCACAAGATTAAAAAACTAAGTAATTACCACTTCTAATGTGAGTTCTAGTAAATGGAATTCCAAACCTCTCAATGTTGTACTAAAAAAAAAGGAAAAGAACATTTACAAGTGAATTTACATGTATCTGACATGTTTGGTTGAGAATTTTTATTTGTAGTTCAATAATATGTTTTGAATAATTTGAAAACTTTACTTCCCCTAATGGTGTTTTTTTCATTTTAATTTTTTTCTTTTCTTCTCTAATATCTTGACATAGTTGAGAAATTTGTGACTCATGGATGGAAAAAATTTCAATCACATTTAATACATTGCTTCCTATAAGATCAACATATTCTATAACTCTTGCTAGCATATAAGACATAATTTTGGCTCTTGTTGCTCTACCTTTATTTACTCTTTTGTAGTAATCTTGTAGAAACATTTAATTAACACCATAGTCATATTTGAACCAAAATTATTCACTAATTTAATTATCTACAATGACGTATAATTATTCATCTATCATACCTTTCATATATCTCAATAGTCATACTATAAACATATGAAATGAATTTGGCTTGAAATCTAGGTCTATAGATTTTTAGGGGCTACAAGGCAACCCACCATTAGTATACAAATCAAACACTAAAACCCACTTATCCTAAATTCCATCTGGGTGTACAAGAAATGAAAGTTTATCTTTCAAAATTTCCAATTTTCGCTTCTAAAAAAACAAAATTTACCTTTCGAATGACTGCATGTGAACATTAAAATAAAACTTATTAATTTGGAATTCTATGAGAAATAATTTAATTTAGTTTATATTTACAAAAAAAAATACATGTGATGGAGGAGGGATGCGACAAGGGAGAGTTGGGATTTTGTTCTGCTAGGCTATTCGAAAAGCATCTAAAGGAAACAAGCCTAACTCTAAGCCCGATATGGAAACAACAATCACCTTGCCTTAAGGTATCAAACATTTTATTGGTAAAGCTGGAAATAGATACATATTTTCTCTCATGGGGTGTTTCATTAGAATACAAAAAAATATTGATGAGGTAAGGGAATGGACCAAGATGAAATGGAAGTCTCTAAGACAACTCTCCATAGTTTCCCTTTCCAAAAAAAGCTTCCTCTTCATATTTTAACTGGAATATGATATGAAATAGGTCATGCAAGGAGGAACTTGGTTCTATGGAATATACACCCTCTCTTTAGTCTAATAGAAAATGGGAGCGATTACCCACACTACAGAAGCATGACTAGTTTGAGTGAAACTTGTTGGACTGCCTCTAGAATTCTTGGAAACAAATGTTTTAGTCAGGATAGCTACATCAATGGGTGATTTGACTGATATTGACCCGTCTATAGGTGCAATAAATAGGGTCATAGCATCCATAATGTGTATCAACATATCTACTGGCACAACTCCCCCTGTAGTCATCAATCTGGAGTCACAGGATGGTGTTTGGAAATAAAATATCATAGTTGAGGACTATATTGTGTTTTATAATAAGTGCAAGGTGGTAGGTCATGGATACTACTGTAATGAATTGAATAATATATCATCCCTGAATTCATGTGATGAAAATTTTGAATAACCAAACATTGAATTTCCACAGGATCTAATACAAACCACTGAGAATGTTAAGGGTTCGAATCCTATTTTAGGGGAGAAAAAGCATGACGTGGATCCTTATACTTACATGTAAGAAATTCTCAAGGCAATTTGATTGTTTACTTGTGTGTGGAGATAGCTGGTATTGACCCTATGTTAACAAGTGATGGCCAAATATTTTGGCAATCTCCTATAAGAGGACTAACCAAGTCGGTCGAATGGAGCCCACCATTACCAAATTCTAATCCCACCTGTTTGAGGATATAGGTGGTAAGAAAATTTGTAACAGAAGATTTTTTGTTGATAGCAAAACAACCATTGAGAAAATTATGTCATTTAAGTATGGGATAAATTACGAAACATTGATGATCGATTCCCTGCTTTATGACTTAGAGTGAAAAATTGATGAATTAGATAAATCATCAATTCAAGTGGGACCACTTTTAATTCGAATACTACAATCAAAATGGTGAGTACCCCATCAAATAATGTTAGCACTCTCTTTATTGAATCACTCAGAAATTTGGACATCTTTGTTCTTAGCACTTGAAATGATAGATGGATGAAATTAATGAAGAAACCATCCATAGGGTCCATCTCGTCATAACTAGAAGTGAACGAAAAAAAACTTACAGTTTTTTCTGAGTCTTTTAATGGCTAGTTTTTTTTTCACTACTACACGGATTTTTTTGTGCTACCTAGGGAAGTTATTCCATTGCTTTGTGCTTCATGGTTCTTTCCAGCTTTTTAGCCTCTCTCTTTTTGTATATTCCTTATACTATCTAGATTTCTAGTCTTTTTGTTCTCTAGGGTAAGGTCCCCACCAAAAACCCTTTTACCCTTAATAAAAAATAAAACTTAATAAAATTTAAAAATAAATTCAAGCCCTCTTACTTATCGGGACGAGAACTAGGATGGTGTGGTCTCTTCTGTAAGATCCACCTTGACCTGATTTTATACAATGCGTTGATAAATATTTTTTCACCCATGTTTTGTTTGTCATATTTTGTTGCTTGCAAATACTGATTATTTGTTCTCTTGTTGATTTGAAAGATTGAATAAAAACATAAATTTTTGTGATTCTATCATTAATAGGTGAAAAATTAGGATTTTCAATTATTTATTATTTGGCTTCAATTTTATGTTTCCCATTAATAATATAGAAATTTATTTCTATGTCATGAATTTCATGATCAAACTCAATGTCAAAAATATGAGTAGTAGAAGTTTTGAAAGGAAGAAAAATTACATCCCACTAAGGAGGTACATGGTTACACAACATAAAGCACATAAGGAGACTGACACTTGTTAAAACAAGTTATCTGTATTGGTATTTTGTAAGAGCTACTTGGTAACCACCAATATCAACTTTGTATGAATTTTCTTCAAATAAAAAATATGAAGCTCTTCATATATTGTAGATGGATTTTTCTAAAATTTAGTTTGATCTTATTTTAATAATTTTTTCTTTTTTGTAAATCACTTCACCTCTTGAAACTCTGATTCTGAAATGTGTTTTTGCAACTTAGATAATTTTTGTCTTCTACACATGGTAAATAGTTTTTAATGTAAATTTTGTTGGCCCACTTCCTTGTACATATTCAGGTGGTGGGCAATAGAGGAAGTGAATGTATACTAATATAGCATTTTTAATATGGTGATAATTCCTACAAAAATAGCTTCACTATTATGCAGACTAATCTTGTCCCCTTTAGTGTATGGCTCGATTTTCCAAGGATAACTGTAACATGAATCTTTGTATTTTTTTACCTTTCCATGTAATCTTTTTTGAAAATAAAAACATATAATTCTAGTTTATGTAGTGAGTATGTTCTCAATGCATTGTCCACTTTTTCACCTTCAAGGGATACAATTGTATCTTTTATACACTTTATGCTCACAAGAATGCCAACTGGTGTGTGTTGGTCTCCCAAGGAATGAAACAACCATATATCATTGTAATAATTGTCAAGGTTGTGAATTTAAACGAACCATGCTTCTTCCCTTCTTCCACAGTCATCTAAAAAATCAATAAATTGAATTTCCTTGTACACGGCCATGGTAAGAAGAGTCATTTTTTGCTATCACCATTTTTTTTAGTGTAATAAATATCAAAATCTTCACAGACTTAACATTTTTTATAACACTAACAAGTTTTGATAGCATTCAACTTCCCAGTTCAAACTCTATTCCTTTTCTAGTATTGCATCTACCCATGATAAAAAAAAAATTGTATGTATTGAATGGGAAGATACTTATTATCATGAGATATAATTGTTTGTTTTTATTATTTTAATACATATAAAAATATTCAAAAAATTTACATTTTTTATAAAATAAACAAGGTATGTTTACGTTCAACTTCTTATAATAAACTCTATTATTTTTATACGATTACATCTACCCAAGATAGTTTTGTTTGTTTGTATTGAATGTGAAGATGCTCATCCTCATTTTATATAACTTTTTTTTTATATTGAATGGGTCGATGTCCATTATCATATAACATAACTATTAGAAGAAGAATAGAGATAAATTTGAGTTATCTTTGATTCAAATTTTTTTCAGTTGTTAGAATGGGCAAGTGGAGTAAACGATTTAACCTTTTTTTTAGAATGTATAGATTCTCATTTCCATATAAGAGTCATGGAAAAAGATGAATAGAGATTAGACATATTAAAATGATCTTCCCATTCCCATATGGGAACTATGGAAGAATAAAAATATAGATTACAGGTATTAAAATGAATTTATTTAATTCATTATGGAAGGAAATATGGCCACTTATGTTACTTTAACTCTCTATAATTTTCACATTTCAGAGTTTAACAAATATTTTAAGAACATATTTTTAGTACTTTTAGTCACTCGACTGTATTTTTTCATCCTTTCCACTTTAAAAGGGCATATTTCCATTCTCACATATAACTAATAGAAAAAGAATAGATATAAATCTACTCAATCTCATGTATAACTAATAAAAATCTCTTATATATATAATTTAATACAAGAATAATAGAGATAATTTTAAGTTCAACCTATTATGTTTACCTTATATTAATGTGGGAAGGTTATTCTAATACAAACAAACATTGTTTTTTATAATAATTTGTGATTCGTCTCCATATACATACATACATATACATACATACATACATACATATATATATATATATATATATATATATATATATATATATATTTATACGGTTAATATGATCATAGTATATTTTATGTATATTTTTCTTATGTTGTTCAAATTATTTGTATGTTTATTGTTCTTTTGTGATTCGCATTACTTTATCTCTAATTTATTTAAGTATTTATAACTATATGATGTTGGCTAGAATACACCTAGCTGAGAAAAGTGTTGCACTACATACCATCTAGAGGGATCAAGACTTATGTATTTCTCATCATAGTAAAGACCGTAGTAATAAAAGTGAAGCATTTCATTTTGTAGATGAAGTGAAGTGTCAAGATATTAATAAAAGTGATGCATTTCATCCTGAAGGTGTGATTCAAGCACATAATCATCTTTCATTACCAAACATCAACATAAATCAAATATTCAAGATTAAATGATAAAATTCCATTGTGACTCCTTGTTGAATATTCCTTGTTGAAGAAATGATTAGGTGCTCATGTTTTCCTACACCCCATCCTGAAGCTTGCATACAATAGGAAATCATTTGATGCATAGCTCAAGTTCTTGGTTATAAGTATATCTTCTTTTTGGGTAAGATATTTAGATACATTAAATGTTGAGAATTAGAAAACGATGCTCTACATACCATCGAGAGGGATCAAGCCTTTTATAGTTCTCATCTTACAATATATATATATATATATATATATATATATATATATATATATATATATCCATTCACATTTTGAAAGAATAGAATAATAATATATATTTCGAATTGGTGCATGCCCATTTTCATATAAGAATTATATAATATATTTGAAAGATGTGCCATATGAAAGTTTCAACATGATGTGAAGAAAATGTTTATGCTAATTTTACTCTCTCTAGTTTATTTGTTCATCTTTTCATATTTAAAATATATTATATATTTAGAATGGGAATATTATTCTCCACATGCCCTCGAGAGGGATCAAACCTTATGTAGTTTTCATCTTATAATATATACAGATATATATCCACTCACATTTGAGAATCATACAAGAAGAATATCTGTTTTGAATGGGCGTATGCCAATTCTCAAATAAGAATTATAGAATAGAATTGGAAGATATGCCTTGTGACAATTTCAACAAGATTTGAAGAAAATATTTATTCTACTTTTACTCTCTCTACTTTATTTATTTATCCTTTAAGATTTAAAAGGGTAGATACCCATTCTCATACATAACTAATAGAAGAATTATAGAGACAAGTTTCTCATTCTCATGTATAACTAATAGAAATCTCTTATATATGTAATAGAAGAGGGTGGTAGATAAATTCAAGTTCAACATATTATATTTAATTTCTTTTAACATGTGAAGGAATGGGAAGCAATGCATTTTAATAGCCCTTATAGAATATGTGCACATTTATAATAAGAATAAGCCCATTCTAATACAAACAAAAATTGTTTGTTCTCAAGTAATTAGTATTATTGTATTACACTAGCTAGACTATCCTTGGCAGAGCGTTGTGCTACACTACATACCTGTGAGACGGATTAAGCCAAATGTAGTTATATTATTTTATTTATAAATGTATCCTTTTTACATGACTAACCTTGGTGGAGTTAAGCATAGCTACCCCCAAGTGCTGCAATACATACCAATGAAAGGGATCAAGTTGTTTGTAGTTCTATTATTGTATTTAAAAATGTATCATTTCAGATGGACTAACCTTGGTGGAGACAGGTATAGGAACCACCAAGTTTTTCGCTACATACCCGCGAGAGGGATCAAGCCTTATGTAGTTCTATTATTTTATTTATAAATGTATCATTTTGGCTAGGCTAACCTTGGAGGATCCAAGTATAGGTACCGCCAAGTGCTACACTAGATACCAAGGAGAGGGATTGAGCCTTATGTAGTTCTACTATTTTGTTTATAATTGTTTCATTTTTGTGGGACTAACCTTAGTGGAGCTAAGTATAGGCACCGCTAAGTGTTGCACGACATACCCACAAGAGGGATCAAGCCTTATGTAGTTCTATCATTAAAATACATTGTTTCTCTTATTTTATATATATATATAAATATATATATATATATATATATATATATATATATATATATATATATATATATATATATATATATATATATATTACATTGTTTATTTAATATGTAAAGGTAATTATTTTAAAATATGTCTTCAACTTCTTGTTGAAGGGAATTATTTACCAGTCTTTATTTATTGATAAAAGGTAATTCTTCTAAAACATGTGTTCAACCACTTGTTGGAGGGAAAGAGAGATAGATTTTCTTGTTTTTTAATTATTAATATTTTTATTATACTAGTTGGACTATCCCGAGAAGAGCCAAGTGTTGTACTACATACCCTGTAGAGGGATCAAGCCCTGTGTAATTCTCAATTCTCATTTAAATATATATATATGTATATATATATATATATATATATATATATATATATATATATATATATATATATATATATATACCCTAGAGAGGAATCAAGCCTTATGTAGTTTTTAGTTCTCATCTTACAGTATCGATATCTATATATCCATTCACATTTACCAAACATAGAAGAATAATAGACATTTTGAAGTGGAATATGATCATTATCATATAAGAAAATTTACATAATATAGAATGGGAATTTGTGCATTATGATAGTAATTTTTTTTTTTTTGTAAATATTAACAATTATATTAAACTTGTTGGAATATACCTGACAGAGCCAAGTGTTGCACTACATACCCTTGAGTGGGATCGAGCCTTATGTAGTTATCATCTGTGTGTGTGTGTGTGTGTGTGTGTGTGTGTGTGTGTGTGTGTGTGTGTGTGTGTGTGTGTGTGTGTGTGTGCATGTATGTATGAGTTTTTAGAATGGGTTAATATGTTGAATATTAAATTTAAATTTGTTCAAGACCATTTCTGTAGTGAGACCACCATATATATATATATATATATATATATATATGCATATATATGCATATATATGCATATATGTATGCATATATATGTATATATGTATGCATATATGTATGTATATATATATATATATATATATATATGCATATATATAATTCTGACAACTAGGTTTTGAGAATAGGTTAAATTTTTAAATTCATATTTGTCCTTGACCATGACATAGCGAGACCACCATGAAAATATATTAGTTACCACCATTTACTTATAAATCAAAATAACCTAAAACATGGTTATGCTTAAATATAGGTGATGATTATGTATACATGTGATTGGAATACAACAAGAACAATAATATAGTTAATGTAAGAGATCAAAGTAAAGTAATTATAGGGATAATAAGTAGAAGTGACCAAAAAATAATACACATAGAGAGAAAATAGTAAATGCATATTTAGTTTACCCAGAAAAACAATAGAAGAACTAACAGTCCAGCTTAGTCACCATCAGAAACATTGATTGGCTCTTCTTCAAAATTAGTGAAAGAGAAGGAAGAACTCAAGGAGATACTTTGAGTAGCCATACAAAAGTTACCATGAATAGAAGTGGAAATAGTCAACAATAATGCATAGCTGGCACGCTACATCTCCCATAATGCAAAAAGACTACTACATTCACAGATGATAGGAGCATCAATATGCGTTAAATCAATAGTTCTAGGAAGATGGAGAGGCAATATGTCCAAGTCCTTACATGTAAAATGATCTAAGATAGGCTACAAAAATTGGGTGAGGCATCCGGCCCTCTCATCCAAAGGTTCAACCAAAGAATGATGGATCCAACCATCTTCCACATTAGGACCAATGAACATGGATAGAGTGTTGAGATTACAATTCTCGAGTTCTTCATCGAAACAAATCCTATGTGAGGGAAAGATTAAAAACAATTAATAGCAGAAACTTCAAATTTTTTAGGGCTTACCATAAGTAGATTCGAAAAAAACACAAAGGAATTTTCTAAGTTGACGTGAGCTCTTTTTGATGAATAGCGATAGGCCTCACCCATAACTTGTTTAATGGGTTGATAGAAAAATGACGACTAAATCCTAAAAACCCTCTTGAGACATGACCGAGAAATGGAATTGAAGAAGGAAATTTCTTTTATGTTACTTCTTAGAAAAATGGCAGGAAGAGAGGGAACATCCATGACCTAAAGAAAACACACATTAACAAATGTCATTGACCACTTAATAGACAAATGTCCATATATAGTTTTCCTTACGACTTTTTTTCTCAATGATTCCTATATTATAATGGGCATATGATCATGTCCTAAACATTATAATGTAAGATTCTAGTGGAGAGATAAAATTTACTTACTATCTTTATTTAAGAACGGGAAGGTTCCCATTCTCCCATACAAAAAAAACAAACATTTTTTAAACTTATCTTGAATACAATTTAAATTTTCTAATATGTAATAAATAATAAATTTATACAAATTAGATGGGCATATGCTCATTCAATTATAATATAAGGAGTAGATAAAATTTATTTTCATTTCAGTGCTTATATGGTAATCATATCTAACTCTACAATACATGCTACCTTTTGAAAAATAAAATTTACTTTGTCCTTTTTTAAGAATGGGAAGATGACCTTTCTCTCATATAAACAATACTAAAATTCCTTTTTTTATTAAATACAATTGTATCATTTCAATGGAGCTAGTTTCTGGCTAAGCTAGGTGCTCTACTACATACCATCAAGTGGGATCAAGATATAAGTAGTTATATTTTTTTAGGAATTGGCATCTTGGATACGCAAAATGTTGCAATACATTCCCTTGGGAAGATGCCCATTCTTGTATTATATAGTTTTATATATATTTTTAGGCATGGCAGATGCCCATTCCTGACCCATTCTCATATAGGAGTAATACTGAGAATAGGAATTACCTCATTCTCTAGACATTTTAACATATTATTTTTGCCAATTTTTTGGTGAGTTGTATTAGACTATACATAAATGTGGGAATTTTTCCATCCTCGAACAAACAAACATTTATTATTGGGTCATCCCACATTTTTCATGGAAGCAGGAGCATTGTAATGTAAGGAGGGCCATATTAGAAGAATAATTATAGTGTACAAACATTCTCACAACCTTTAAAGAGTTAATAGTTGTATCATATTTTGAAGTGTACTGTTGCACTGCATAACCTTAAAGGTGGATCAATCCTCTACCTCTAACTCTTGTTCTCATTATCAATCAACATATTCTCATGTACTAAACATTTTAATACAAGAAATGTTGAAATATAATGTCTTATGCTAATTCTAAACATTCTAATACTTGCACTATTTAACTTAATATGTTTCATACTTTTATATTACATGTACCTTGTCCACAACACAATATTCTAGTGGAGAGATAAAATTTACTTACTCTATCATTATTCAAGAATGGGCAATTGCTAATTCTATCATACAAACAAATAAACATTTTTTAAAATTCCAATTTTTTACGGCTAACCAGAAGTAGATTCGAAATAAACACCAAGGTAATTTCTGAGTTGACCGAATATATTTTAAAGTGATAGTGATAGTCGTTACCCATAATATGTTCAATGTATTCATAGAAATATGGCGAATCAATTATAAAAACTTTCTTGAGATGTGACCGAGAAATGGAATTGAAGAATGCCATTTCCTTTTTGTCATTTCGCAGAAAAAAAGATAGGAAGAGAGGGAAATGCCATGATGACAGAAAAAATAGGTAGAGGGTTATAAATAATAAATGAGGGTGAGGAAGGATATTTAAAAATCAAATCACATGGGCCAAGGCTAAAAGTAATAACTCCTCATTGAAGTGGCTATCACTGTTAATGTAAGTCCAACTGCAAGAGGTTGAAATACCTCCAAAACACACATAAACATCTTTGGAACTAGAAAGTAGGAGTTTAAAAATATATTTCTTCTCATTCTAGAATGCACATTAATATTTTACATCATTACAATCCATAGTTTATTTCACGTCTACTCTAAAAACCCTAAAATGCCAAAAAACCCTGAATTGCCAAAAAAACTTAAAATGCCAAAAATTACTGAGTAGCAAAACAACTTTTATGTGCCACAAAATTTTCATTAAAAATATAAATTATTCAATTATGGCTCAAGCAAAATTTTGACTTATTCTAACCAACCCAACAAAAGTTATTAAAGTTCTAATACCTAGTCAAAAGAGAAAAACAACATATGGAGCCAATTTTAGAGCACTAGATTAAGAAATCTGGGCCAAAAAATGTGCCAAAATGGACTCAAACTTGCAAGAAAATCGACCCTAGCATATTAATAATGTATATATACCACCCTGTAAAATTTCAAGACAATCCAACAGTCGGATCATGTTGGAGATATTCTATGTTGTAGTGTGAACATTAGGATAGCATTGTTAATATGGATATAATATTATCGTGGATAATATTAATATAAATGTAAATGTAATATTACATATAGTAAATAGTATTTACTATATGGTAATTAGTAAGTTAGTGTGTTAGATGATAAAACAATGAGATATTGTTTTATTATCAATATTATTAATGTTGTTGAAAGCATCCGCATAGATTGGTTTCATGTGCAAACAAAGCTTGTTGAGAAAAGTTGTAGATGAAGACATAGATTGTTAGGAGGATTTTTATTACACAACTCTTATACAATGGAGTGCATAGGTATGGGAACATTGTCAGAGTTAGAGTTAATGTGATGTAGAAGAATGGATTGTATTAGACTGTGTGAATTACAATACTGCAATATATTATGTGTTTAATATATGCTTGTGTAATATCAATGTTGTGTGATATATTAGTGTAGTAGATAAGAGAAGAAAATGAATCTATTATTCACTCCCAATATAAGATTTCGTAACATTTTCTATCAGAAAATATAGTAATCTTCTTAAACTCCCACTCAGGAATCCATGTATTTTATTCTTTTTGCAAACCTTCCCACTATACCAAATATCTCTTGTATCTCGCATGTCTAGTAATGACTATCTTTTGGTCCAAGACACACATTACCCTTTCCTTTATCTTATTCATCATCTACTGATCCCAGTTTACTTCTTCCTCCTCTGCAACTTTTTCATCTTGACCTAGAAACTTATATAATTAAGAAACATTAAAAAAAACTGAGATAGAAAAGTTTTTCAGGTAGCTCCACCTTGTAGGCATTATCACTCATTATCTTCATAATCCTGCACAACCCAATCTTCTTATACTTTATTTTATTATATGTCCCTTTTAGAAATATCTCCTTTCTAATATGAACCATCACCATATATCCTTCTTAAAATACATTTACTTTTCTACTAGAATCTACAACTTCTTTATATTTTGCATCACGCACTTTCAACTTTTCCGTCACTTCATCTTGTAGCTATAGCAAGTTTTCTTCAAATATTTCTACATCATCACTAGTTATATATTCACTGGGTAGCACAATTAGATCTAGGACCCCCTTGTGATTTCCTACAATATACAATCTAGAAAGGATACCTCCTTGTTTACCTATTTACCGAGCTATTATAAGAAAACTCATCTTGAGGTAAATATAAGTCCCATTATTTTGGCCTTTTTCCAACTATGCAACATAGGATATTTTCTAAGATTATGTTCACGACTTCAATCTGCCCCTATGTCTAGGGGTGATATGCACTATTGAACTGTATTTATGTCTCTAGTTTCATCTACAAAGTCTTCCAAAAGTGTCTCAAAAAATTTAATTCATGATTTGAAGTAATCATTCTTGGAACTCCATGTAATCTAACCACTTCTGAAAAAAACAAATCTGTAACTCTAGAAGCATCATTAGTTGTTTTACAAGAAATGAAATTTGAAATCTTAGAGAATATATCAACCACAAAAAAGATAGAATCATTCGCTTGCTATGTGTTAGGAAGTCCTAACACAAAATCCATACTCAAATTAACCAAAGGTCCTGTAGGGACAGGTAATGGCATATACAACCCGGTATTCTATACATGGACCTTAGCCATTTGGCACACTCTACATCTTGTTACAATCTTACCTATGTCCCTCTTTACCTCTTGCCAATAATACTTTTCTACAAGAAGAGAAATTTCCTTACTTATAGCAAAGTGTCCATCGAACCCCCCACTATGCAATTACCTTATAATAGTTTCTCTAATTGAACTAGCAGGGATGCATTATTATTTCTCCCTGAACAAATAACCATCCTGAATCAAATAAATATAAGAATTACTGGCTACTATAGGGTCTTTAAGTTATCTCACAATAGCACCAAAATCTGGATCACCTTCATACAATTCATTAACTTCCTTAAACCCTACAACTTCATTTTCCATTGTTGTCAAATGTACTACATGCCTACTCAAGGCATCAATAACTTAATTCTTGTTATTCAACTTATGATTTAAGATAAAATTCTATTCTTACAAAAATGAAACCCATTCTACATGCTTACTATTTAGTTTCCTATGTATCTTTACATACCTCAAGGCTTCATGGTCCGTGAAGATTACAAATTCTTTTGCTACCAAGTAATGTCTCCAGTCCGTTAATTCCTAAACAGTAGGATACAATTCCACATTATAAGTAGAATATTTCCTCCTAACTTCATTTAGATTTTCACTAAATAATGCCATAGGTCATCCTTCTTGACTCAATAGAGCTCACATCCCAACATGTGAGACATGATAGTTAACCTTGAAGACCTTGCTAAAATATGTAAATACAAAAACGGGTTCTTCTGACACTTTTTTATTGAACAATTCAAAACTATCTATTTATGCCTTGGTCCATACAAACTCACTCCCTTTTGTACACTTCGTAATGGGTGTAACTATTTTCACCAAATCACTGCACCCTCCAAATGGCCATAATTTTACCATGACATTTGGTGTGATTGGGACACATGGGATCACCTATCAAGCTGTGGGACCTGGGATTGAGTTGAACCTTTAGAGAAGGCCGGCTTCCTCTTCTTAAACTAAACACAACACTAATCCCAATGAAATAAAAATGTATAACCAGACCAATGCTAACATTTCAAACGATTATGGAGAGAAATTTGTAAGGAAATAAAACCTATACTAGAAGTGGTGATGCACCAAGAAAGTTTTTTTCTAGAAAAAAATTATGGCTTGCCAATGAAGAGAGATGATCATGAGGAAGAATGAACATACATTACAAACCCAATTTATATACAATACTTTAATCTTTGATAAGAACAATAACCTCCAGAACATGAGAAAGATTCCATGGTTGCATAGACCTACAAACATGAGAGAGGCAACTCAAAGTAGTAAAATCATGAAAGGACATATAACGAATCACAAAACATAATTTATATTACTTCAAGCACTTACACAATGCATCATTACATCAGGGAAAAGGCATAGGTTGCCATTACAATTAGAGAAGAAAGTTTTGAGAACCTACAAATTCACAACATCTTAGCTTGTGAAGAGAGGGGAAGCTATTGGAAAATGTGTATCCCTCTTGGAATAAGCAACCCTCTTACATTTATAGAAAATTTCTGAGTGGTTGAGAGAAAGAAGGAAGAAACCCTAGAATTTAGGCCATAATGTAGGAAACAATTCAATCACTGTTGTTGGCCATGTTTTCTCCATTTAATTACACCTCCACCTTTCGAGGCATCACAACTCAAGAAATGAGGAAAACCTGAAAAAAATTGGAATGCAAAAATTTCAAATAATCAATATCATCTCATGGTGCTCTCATGGCGTATCTCTCATTCTCCAGGTGCCAACGACTATAATTTTGTGAAAAATGGGCAACCGGGCAAAACGTTGTGACCTCCTGAGTGAAAGTCACTCGTTTTGAGTGTCTCAACATTGTAATTAGTTCTTTGGATATGTCTTGGTTTGGAATATGAATCCAATGTCAACATGACTCGAATGAGAGGGGTGAGCTCATTGTATTGTCTTCATATTAAAATACATTTAAACCTCACTAACTTACCATCTTACCCACCGGGTGACTCGACGGTCACCTCTCCACATTTTTGAATTGAATTAATGGTTTTATTCATTTTATTTGGAATGTCTTACCACCTTTTTTACATATTTGAGCTCTTCAATATTCGATTTCCTACTTTAAACTCCCACCAAACACATATTTATCCATGTTTCCAGTACCCATTTTCCTTTCCTTATGACTCGGCGATGAACTAAGCCATGTGTCGATTACCTGAAATTTTTTTGAAATGGTTCAAACCCCCAAAAAGTCAAAAATCCAAAACTCTAAATTTCAGAGTTTTGAGTTTTCAAGCTTCGGGATCTTCCTCAAACTATTCTCCAATTCAATCAAGGAGTCTCTAAAATAAAAATATACAAAATGCCACAACCTTCATCATCTTTGATTCACATTCTAAGTGACTCTCCAAGTCGTTCTCCTGTGAAACTCACTGACCCTATCACCAATCTTGCGGCCACAATTTGAATTACTTGGTGTGAGCTCATATTTCACTACCACAACAAGTTTTTTGATGAGCCACCTCCAAGTTCGCACTGAGAGAGCTCCAAAACTTCCATGTGGCTTCTGCCATGTTCTGACATCAATTGACTTGCTTGGTCCCATCGAATCATTTCCTACTCTGAAATGATTGCAATCCTTGGTTATCCATACCTACTACCGAGTTAGAATTCAAGCTCACTTGAGCCATTACCACACGAGCTCACTGATTATCCAAACACCCTTGTAAATTCATTTCTCTCTAAACTTGTTGACATAACTCGTGAACTAAAATTGAGTCAATTGATCTTCTCATACTCCCTAGCTTAAGTGATGCCAAGCCCAATTTAGACTCATGAGCTCGACACTGGTAACTCCTAATTTTTTTATGCCTTTACATTTCAATAGATGCTTTGATAATCATGTCTATGTGTCAAGATTACTACGTATTCCTTCTGACATAACTAGTATTTTAACCACATGTGATCTCTATAAAGTGCCAAACTACTTATTTTGAATGCTGAGATGTAACTATATAGCTTGGTTGTATCTGGTCAAACCATCTTGGCCTTCTCTTACTTGTTGTGCTTTCATGTTATGTTCCTACACTGTGAGCTCCCTTATGTGATTTCTTCGCAGAGCATACACCAAAAAATTATGAGATGTCTCCATCTTCTCCAATGCCAAGCCCCTCTAAAACATCCTAGAAGATTTTTTCTCCAAGCCCGTCACTCATATCATACATTTGTATGATATCCAAGCCATTCTCGTTATTTTTTATGCAAACCTTGATACTCCCAAAGTTTTCCAATCTCTTCTTGGTTTGTGACATCAATGATGGACACGAAAGTGGAGCTCAATGAACCCACTGAAGAGCTATCATCAACTGAGCTCACCACTCCTGAGCTCAAATCTTACCAAGACCAATCCATCTAGATTTACGTCTAGGATCACCCAGTAATCATAGGTTTAAATCATCCACGTTAGCAATTTTGAACCTCGTCAACACTAAACCCAGCTGATTCTACCAAGTCGGGGAGTCTCCCATTATTTTCCATGTAATGACTAGTTTGAGCCGTATCACTTTTTTTTACATCCAATGGAAAATCTTCGGCTTGATCGACCAAGCATCGGATAAATTCTTTATTTTACATTACTATCCCAACATTGACCTAGTCCACTCATGCATGAATTCCTCATGTGACCGGAATGAGGTAACAGTTCCTTCACCATACTGTTATCACCGAATCACAGCACCCTTATGTTTATATAAGTGCATATACTTGAACTCATGGTGTGATTGGATAACATGGGTACTATCTCCAAGTTGTGGGACTTGCTACTTGAGATAGAACTCCAGAGAAAGCTGGTTCTTGCTCCTAAACTACCTGCCACAATCTACTCTAATGCAGGATAAGCTAACTGTTCTAATCTAAATTTCCAAGGGACCAAGGAGAGAGAATGCATAAAATGAAATCCTACACTAAAGAGGTGATACACCAAAAAAGGAGGGTGTGAGAGTAGTCTCCAAATGTGTGAAATACAGAAGCAAAGTACACACTAGAAGAGGTGATGACAGTTCTCCATAATCTAGCAAAATGCATTCACAACAATATTCCAAGCATACACAATGATAATGGATCCCTGCAAGAACATAATAATAGACACAATATTCTTGTAGAAATATTAAAGGGGCAAGAAGAATGCAAGAAAACACAGCAGGGGAAGATACATCCACAAACTGATACTTTATTGCTTCATGATATGCACAGTTCAGTCTATTACAAGATAAGGGCCTGGATCACCATGCAAGGAGTCCACTACAAGGGCCTGCAACACACTGGCTTCACAAAGCAATTTTGGTAGAGCTTTGCTACCCAAAAACTCCCTCCTTTACAATGAGCCCAACACTCCAATTTATAGAAAAATGAGAAGGAAAAGAGAAGGGAAAATGGAAATCCCGAAATCTATCCTTCAACCACCTGTAAGAGGTATTAAGTGGAGTGAAATGATTGTACGTTACTTGAAAAAGGCTCCCCATACTGTCCCATGTGCTGCAGCAGAGAAAGAATGATGACCATGCCTCTTAATTGCACTCTCAACTACCAAATAAAACACTGTTATGAACTCGGCCACATTTTCTTAAAAATCTCAATCAATTTCTCATCAAATATGGAATTTCTTGATTTTTTTGTGTCAGGCTTGGAGCCACGATTCCAATGGTACTAATTTTGTGTGATTTTGTTGCGAAATGCAAAAGTTATGGCCTTCTGAGTGCGGGCAGCTATTTTGGGTCTGGCAGGTGTTTTCTGTCATTTGACGGGAATGAGCATTAACTGACTAGAGCCGAATATATTTATCTTATTTAAATATATATACCCTCATAAAAAATAATAAATATTGTTTTTGTGGCATAGAGGACGTTGTGCTCGTTCCAGAAAGTCCAATTTTGTGAAAATCGGAGCTCAGAGTCAAAAGTTATGGCCGTTTGAAGTTTCCGGACCAAACGTTGACTTTTCTTCCTTGCTGTCGGCCGCTTCGGCTTTCCATGTCCCATGCGTCCCTTTGGCCTGAATGTCCCAGTACGAAAGTCCTCTGTTTCAACTGAACTGGCCGGGGTACCATGTCCCGCTTGTCTGCCGGTGACACTTGCGTGATCCCGCGGTTGTTCACTTTTGTCCCGCTTGTCCGGGACTGCTTGGGACAAATTCTTCTTATTCACTTGGTTCGGCCGGTTCACGTACTTTTGTCCCACTTGTCTCGGACTGCTTGGGACAAATTCTTCTGATTCACCCGGTTTGGCCGGTTCGCGTACTTTTGTCCCAACTGTCCCGGTTCGAAAGTTCTCATTTCGGCCGATCCGGCCGATTCACGTACTTCACGTACCTTCAGCCCAAATATTCTGGGCTGCCTTAAGTCTTTTCAACTAACTCGAGTCCTCCGTGTACTAACTACCCAGATGTCCCAGACTGCCTGTTTCAACAGTTAGTCAATTTTTTCACTTTTCGGCCAGTTCGGATTTCTGCGTCCCGCACATCCTGACGTCCCAACTGTCCCAAATGCTACGCAAACCACCTGGCGGCCTTTCGGCCGATTCGCGCCCAGATGTCCCTCATGTCCCGACTGTTTCGAGGACTAGGACTTAGCCATTTTTCATGATTTTTTCTGGCCCGAGCTTGTTTTCTGTAATTTTTTCACCTTTTCTCAGAACTTGCTCTCTTCTTCTTGGACAGGGGAGTTTAGAAAAAATCTGAGGGGACCCTAGAAACATGAATTTTTTCCCTGACTCAATATATTTTCTTGGGACTTGAGAATTTAATGCATGTTATCAAAATTTACCCTGGGGGGTGAATTTTGGATAACACATACATTTCACCAAATTAAATGGAAACCGTTCCACACATTGTCACTTCTAACTCTGAGCTCCAAGTATCACTTTTTGATCATTAAAATACTCACCAATATTTGTGTTCCATTGACCCACATTTGAAAATTTACCAAGCTCACCTTTTCAGGCTCTAGAAAAAAAAAATTCCACTTGCTAAGTTTATAAGCTGAGACACCTCCGAACCCCAAAAACCTAAAACTCCAAATTTCAAAGTTTTGGGGTTTTTAGCATCGGAAGTATCCAATTTACATAAAAATTTTCGATCCCAAAACACTGTTTTTGTGCCATTGTTTTACCCTAAAAATATGGCTTCTTTTCAAGATAATGCCAACACTTAGTAAATCATCCTTCCTCATTCTTTGAATAGATCCAGGACTGAGGAAGTGGTATCTACTATTCAGTGGCTAGCCCATTACACCTGGGGTCAATAGGGGTAGTTCTCTTCAATGGGAATCAAGACACAATTTCTACCCTTAATGAGATCCATTTTAGCTACCTCATACCAACATGGAGAGCCACAAATTTACCTTGTTTAACTTGTCTATTTTAGATGCCAAGGGCACTATTCCTATCTGGTCTTTTTAACCGCTCAATAGAACATGTAAATATTTGAGCTTCATTTAATACATCCTTGCATTACCCCCTACTTCTGATGTTTTAGCAAATAACCTGGACATTCAGAAGTTAACTCGACTGCCTCCATGGGTGATGCTTTTGATGTGAGCTCAAGCTTGAGCCACTCTTTTCACATTAAGAAGCTGTCTGTATTCTTCATTCATCAAGTTGACTTGCAACAATAATGGTAGTCCATTGCAACCGAACCTTTGAGTATACCTGTATCTCATCTACCAATTTGCTAAGCCGAAAGCATTTGTCATTGAATCTTCACATAAGCTCCAGCTATTACACCACCATATGGCTCAGCTTGAACCCTCAAAATTCACACATAATATCCTTCTTACTTCCTAATGCCATGTTGATGTAAATAATTGAACTTCACCTGTTATTATCCATCAAATCTTGGGATATGACACTTGATACCAAATGTATCTAAAGCTATATTACCTAAATGCTACTACGACTCACCTGAACATTCAAACTTAGACTTCTTACGAAGCTCTAAGTGGGTGATTCAGTTAACTCGCTGCATGAGCTTTACATTCTGAGATCTTCCATTTTTGTGTGTTGGGTTTGCTTATTGAATCAATGACATAACCACCCTCTCTAGGTTTCAAGATCTATATTTAACACATCAAGCTACCCATTGTGAATGGTACAATTCGACTGAGAAAATCAATTGTATACTACCAAATTAGCTTGGCAAATGATTTTTTCATGATGCAAGATCAGTTCATCTCAACTGAAAAATATTTAACTCGATGAGACTTTCCCTTTTTTAGACTGGCTTGACATTATTTGACCTGAATTCCAATTTGACGAGTTTCAAACCTCTCTTAGTTTTACTAAGGAATTCACCAGCTAAGCTCATCATTAAAGCAATCATCGAATTTATCAGCTCAAACCCTCATACTAATCACACTAAGATGAGTTGTTTTATTGTATTCATAATCAAGCTTATCATCCATGAGTTCCAACCGATCCATTATCCACTTCACTAAAAATTGTGTAACTAGCTCATGCCTACTAGAAAGTACCAAACACCATCGAGTCATTCCATAATCCACGAACTGGGTCATCTATTTTTTCACATGTTAGCTCAGTATTGAGCTCGTCCTGCCTAGGTGAAATATTTATCAACTTTGACTCAAGCTTAGCATTCTGCATCGAGCTTCTCTCCACATCTCTCGAGCTCTACTCAATTTAGCCATGAACATTGGCTTAACATCCTACTCAAGTTAAGTTGTTTCGCCATGGCTCATTATTGACTTATAACTCGGTCTATTTTTAGATATTCAAGAAACCTACATCTAGTATGCTACTGAGCTCACATATTCTAAGTGTTTATCATAAAACCTATTATACTTATCTTGTTTGATTTTATAATCAATGTATCCTTATGTACTGAGCCAACCTCTACACATCTATTGTCTCAAGTTTGAAATTACTTACATCTTGGCTTCTCAATAAATGACCTTGTCCTGGGAAGAAGAGATTTGATGAACCTTCTAGGGCTCCTTTAGCTAACCAGAGGGTAGAAAAAACACAATATAACCCCTTAAGACATGATTTATTAGTTTGACCAGTGTTTATGCCCGTAATGACCAAAAAATGGCTTGTAGGGCATTGTCCAATTTTTGTCCAAGAGGGTTAAAATTGACAACAGTAACAATGCCACATGAATTCATGATGAAATTCCTATAAAAATTTTCCAATCCATTGTTACATTCCTTGGAATAGACCATTCCAAACTTGTCTTTACATTTTCCTCATCCATTCTCACTCCATCCTCTAATATGACAATCCCTAATAAAACAAGATTCTTCTAAAGAAATTTACACTTATTTAAGTTTGTATATAGACTCTCTTTATGTAACATTCTAACACCAATTTCATATGTAACAAGTGTTCTTCCACTGTCTTACTAAATATCAGAATATCATCTGAATAGACAACAACAAACTTACCATTGTATTCTCAGAGTACTCTATTCATCAACCTCATGAATTTACTAGGTCCATTAGATAGCCCAAATGGTATCACCATCAACTTGTATAATCCTTCTTTTTTTTTGAAATCCATTTTCCATCCAACCCCTTCACATTTCTTGGTCTGGTAGTACCCACTCTGCAAGTCAATCTTGACAAACTATTGGGCTCCCACTAGCACATACAATCTTGGAATTGTGAATCAATACTTAATTGTGATCTTATTTATAGCCCTTCTGTCTACACAAATTCTTTAGTCTCCACATTTTTAGTATTAAATAGTGCCAGAGTTGGACATGGACTCATGCTTTCTCTCACTAAGAGTTTCTATATTACATTTGTCACTTGTGTATTCAGTTATTCACTCTGTATCAGACTCATCCGATAGGCTTCCTAGTTTTGAAGGGTCGATCCTGGGATCAAATCAATCTAGTGTTGAATATATCACTTTGGAGGTAACCCATCTAATAACTCATTTGGTATGACATTTGTATTCATTTAATACCTTTTCTACAACAACGGGAATATTAAAATCTTCTATTGCAACCATCATTGACATCTGTGCATAAGATCAGCCAACTTCATTGATTTCTATAACAAACGTTTTTGTAGACAATAATCCCTCACTCTTCTCTTCTTCCTTGAAGGGTAATAAGACCACCTCTACACCATCCGTCGAAAAAGTGTATCTATTTTTCCCTCCATTATGTGTAACTTTTATATCATATTGCCAAGGCCTCCCAATAAATATATGGCATGCATCCATTGGGATAACATCACACCACACCTCATACTTTTAGGTATTCCCAATCGAAAAATTTATAAGGAATCTTTTACTGATAGTTACCTCATTCTCTTTCTTGAATAATGATATATGATAGGGATATGGGTGCTTCTGACATTTCAGATTGAGTTTATCAACCATCACAGTTGAAACCATATTTTCACAACTACCACCGTCAATAATAATTTTACATACCTTTCCTCGAGAGGTACATCTTGTTTGAAATATATTTGTTCACAGGCATGAATTAGCACCAATAACATCATTTTCCTTATCCTTCCTTGGGTAAATCATTATCCTCCTTATCATGAGGGTTTCACCTAAGTCTACAGAAACCTTCATTTCTTCTTACTCTTTAACTTCACAAAAATTTACTTGTGGTTTTTCTCCATGCCATCTATCTTGTGTAGGATAGTGCGGAAACTCAAAATCTTTGTGCCCCTCTTCACCACATATATAACATGTGTATTGTCTTTGGGTCCTATTCCAGCCCCATCCTCCATTATAACCTCTTCCCCTCTGAAACATGCTACCTCTTTTGTATTTACCATGGCTTTGACTAGAATCTTCATTCCCTTCTGCATTAAAGGATTCACCTTTTGGAGATTCAAATCTACCCCTACCTCTTATTAGAGATGATGATGGTCCTCTCTTCACACCATTTCTAAAATAATTCCTCTTGTTATTTTCTTGTGTCTTTAATGTGAGTTGATAGGCATCATCCAGGCTATGGATTCAGAGCATACTTATCTCATCTTGTATGTTGTAACTCAACCCATTTATATATTGTGTATCCTTCTGTTATTAATACTCTTCTTGTTTAACCTTGATCGACAACTTATAAAATTCTTGGGTATACTCCTCAATGTTGATATACTTCTATCTTAGGTTTTGAAACCTTCAAAAGAGTGTTTGAGCATAATCTACAGGAAGAAACTTGTCTTTCATCTTCTTTACCATTTTATTCCATTTTCGGATCTTTCCCTTTCCATTCCTTTGTCTTTCATGTTGAAGGTGATCCCACTAGATCAATACATGTATGGGAAACTTAGCGCATGACAAATTAACCTCCTTCTCCTCTTAAAGGGTTTTCCACTAAAAGGAAATTTCCTTCCGATTCAAGTAGAGAATCAACTCCTCTCGTCATAACCCTCCACCATAATCAGGAGTATTAATCTTGAGGTCATCACTATTTCCCTCTAAAACCTAGATCAATCTCTCCTAAAATGGTCTCTCATGCATGGTTTCTTTATCTCTTTCAATTTTTTCATCATCTCCTTCTTCATTCATTAATGGAGGAACTTCTTTAGTGTCACTATCTAGGTCTGCATCCCCATTTACATGTCTCCTTTTAAGGCGGGAAAATTATCCTATGAGCTCAGCAACTTGTCTGTATAGCTCCTTCATATGCCTTTTAATATTGAAATAACCTCCCCTCCCATGTCTAGACATTTTTATATAAAATAGAGGTTCAAATTATAGAGAAAAATGTAATATGTTACCTAAACTATTTACACAAGATCTAAATCCATCTCTGATACCTATTGATGTGAATCTAACTACAAGAGGTTGAAATACCTCCAAAACACATAAAAAGAATTATTCAAATAAAATCTATAAGCTTCAAAATAGCTTTCTTATGCATTCCAGAATATCCACACTAATCTGTTTACATCATTACAATTTCCACCTTTTATTTCATGTCTACTCTAAAAACCCTAAAATGCCAAAAATTAACTACTAGTAAAAACTAACTTAGTATGGGTGCCCTAAATTTTTTTCGTGCCAAATATTCCTTCATAAATTAATGCTCATGTGAAATTTTAACTGTATTATAAAAGAATCTGGATAATAAAATTTATTTAAAGTTTTTAAAACCTAGTAAAAAAGTTAAAAAAACATAGTACTAATAGTATAATTCCCGACCACTAGATTTGAAGGAATTCATGGCCTGGAAAAATATGTCAAAATGCTCCCACAAAATCTACGCTGGTTGAAATGAATTAACCCTATCGATATTACTAATGACGAATCTAACCACCTTGTAAAATTTCAAGATGATCCTTCATGCTCCCATCAAAATTTATGGCCTTCACAGTATTTATGCTCCCGCTATAAACCTTCGCCTAGTTGTACCAAATAATTTGTTGTATCCCTTGCTAATGTCTAGTAGACTGTCTTTTGGTGAAGGATCATCTAAATTTTACACTTTCAAACTATTTTCCATCTACACATCTTCTACTTACATGAATCACATTTTTGGATTTCATTGATATCAGTTAATATGATTGATACCCTTTGCCATTTAAACATCGATTGTAACTCAATGCATGTCTTAGTACATGATGGGGTATAATCTTCTCCCAGTTTAATGACAACATATTAAACTTCCATGTATTTTGTTTACTTCTAACATGGCTATGATAATATAACTTCCAATTTATTTATTTTCCACTGAAAAATGTGGTGATGATGAACTAGAAACTTTAATGAACGTTTATTGCCAATTCACATTAAGTGAGCCCCAGTCATTGGAGTTATAGTGTAAAGTTTTACTTTATTTCCATCTAGCAGATGCCCATGTTAAGTATGGCATCATCATTTGTTTCTTAGCAGTTGAACAGGAATTTATGAGTCCATTAACAATACTATTAGTGGAATCATTAGTACTGGTAATTTTGGCATATTCTATAACCATTTATGTCTATTTTAGAATGGACGATTCCTCCTTAATCAATAATGAAGTTGGTACATCATTTTATAATTTGCGATTTAGCTTGTTGTAATGTAGCACTTACTCTCCTTGACATGCAACTTTATATTGTCATTAGAACTAATTTCAATCTTGTATCAAACCTGAAAACTTGCAATCCTCTAAACTAAGATACAATCGTAATTTGTTCTACATAATGTTCTTTTCTTAGGTAACTCGCAGTGCACTTTAGTATCACTACTTCTTCATTAGGGTAACACAATCAATTAAACATCTATTGTATTAGATTGACCTATCCGTTTTAACTTATATGCTCACAGCCTGTCATTACCGATTTTTACCAATATGATAAGTTAAAACTTAGCTTACATGTAATAAGTGACCTTTCCTTTTACACTTTATCTCCAACTATTTTACTCACACGATATCACTTCCCAATATTGCGTTGTATTGCCACTATTATCCATCCATCCCACCTATGCTCATTCTCTCCTAGAACTGTGCAACAGGATCCTGTATCTTGAATGGGAAGGATGCATAGTTCTTATCACAAATCATTCCTTTCTGCCAATCTAGAGTCTGAATTTGATCAAGTGACTCAAAAACTTCGATAAATAATTGATTGTACGAGGTTAATTCTTGGAACGGTTCCATGCAATATCTTACCTCATGTCTGAAAAAAACATATAAATACACGAATTTGGAAGCTCATTTTGGTTAGATTTACAGACTAAATGAGAAATAGTGAATAACTTCACAGATGAATCTTAAAATTATCACTAAAAGAGAGAATAATTCCCTCATCTAGATCGATCTGTTAGGAATTCCATGTATTCACATTAATCCATAATCAACTCGAATATCGCCATGGTTCTTCAAGATGCTACAAGAAATTGACATATACAAGCCTAGGTATTCTCTACATTGTTATCTTTGCATACTCCTACAGGTCTTGCACAATCCGATAGTTTTATGAATCTATCAGTACCTTTGGCTATTAATATGGCACATTCCCAGTCAACGATGACCCAGGAGAAATTAATTCTGATACTTATACCAGAATAGACAGTAGCCCATTCCAAACTACTAAACAAATTAATTAGTTTGATCGATATTTTCTCTCGTTGAGTTCTACAGTGAGGTACAGAAATCCATGGTGACACAATTTCATACTCATATAAATAACCATTTACTGCATTAAATTTCAGAATTTCCACTACCTATGTAGGGACTTAATTGTCGCATGGAAGGAACTTAAATATCAGAATCAACTTTAAAAATTTGTTCAACTACCTTTATATATTAATTCATTTATTCGATTAATTGTCAAAATTGAACTAACATCCTACTCAGAGGAAGCTAATCACTTCATGTTTAAAAGCCACTTGCTCAGGTTCAACCCAACTTATATTCTTCTAACGAAAAAATCATAAATTGTTGTTTGCTCAAATATCATTGTGTATCGTAGCTTTCTTGGCCTACTACCGTTTAGTGATTGCTTCGTGTGAGTACCGTCTTACATACCATCAAGGCTTTCATGGTCCAGCTGCAAGACGGTTAAAATCCTTAGCTCCAAGTAATGTACTCTAGTCGAGCTTTGCATTTGAACAACTAGGGTGTTTCAAAATAGTTTAGTTTGGTCATTAACTTGGATATAACAAGCGCGGAAATTCTATCTACAGAATTAATCCTAAGGAGATATTATTTTAAGACAACTCTGAAATGCCTAATAGGTTGTCCTTCTTGACTCCCAAGCTCGAATGATGAAAGTGACATCAGAGTTGACACCAAATATTTTCTTGCTAAATATCAATTTATACCAATTACGCTCATGTGCATTTTGACTTTTCTGATAAGTCATAATCAAAAGTTCCTTTAAATTTCTAATTCGGTAGTGTTGTAGTGGAATTCCTATTCAAGTGTGCAAATTTCCCCTTAGTACAATTTCCATTCAGAAATGGGTGTTTCCTCAAAAATGTGCTAGGGAAATGTCCTCATAAAATTCCTATGAAAAATTTACCCCACCATGAGTGTGTAATGTCAATCTACAAACCTTGTCAATTTTGCAAGTGCGATCCAATGAGTTCGAAGTATAGCTTTTAAAATTCATTTTCTCATAGTAACTTAATTCCGTATCATTCTCCATTGAGTTTCTGAAAAGATTCAGCTAATAAATTCAAAAAGATCGAACTCCCCTAATGAAGAAGCACTGTCAATTCTTCCTAACTAGCTACATGTAGGACTCCATTGTATTTATAACCTAGTCTAACACTAACCTTCCCACTATACCATAATACAATTGTAGATCCACATGTCTACTAGTTATTGAATTTGAAGAATCCAAGACAACACATCACTACTCTACCAGTTTCTTCTTTAGCAACTATTGCTTCCATTTTATTTCTTCCTCCTCTACAACATTTTCATCATGACATTTAAAAATAGGTGAGATAGCAAATTTTTCAGGTAGCTCCACCTTGTAGGCATTATCACTTATTTTCGTTAGAATCCTACATGGCCCAATCTTCTTATACTTGAGTTTATTATATATCCCCTTTGGAAACCATATCTCCTTTCTAAGATGAACCATCACCATATCTCCTTTCTCAAATAAAATTACTCTCCTATTGGAATCTGCAGCTATTTTATATTGTGCATTACTCACTTTGAGTTTTTCCCTCACTTCATCTTGCAGCTATAGAATGTGTTCTGCAAATGCTTCTGCATCATCACTGGTTTCATCTTCACCTAGTAGAACAACTAGATCTAGGACCCCCTTGGGATTCCTACCATATAAAATTTGGAAAGGAGACGTCCCTGTGGAATTGTTTACCGAGCTACTAAATGCAAACTCATCTTCACGTAAAGCTAAGTCCCATTGTTTTGGCTTTTCTCCAACTATACAACGTAGGAGATTTCCCAAGCCTCTGTTCACTACTTCCATCTGGCCATCAGTCTATGGGTGATATGCACTACTGAACTGTAGTTGTGTCCCCAATTTCTTCCGCAGAGTCCTCCAAAAGTGACTCAAAAACTTTGTATCCCAATATGAAGTGATCGTTCTTGGAATTCCATGCAATCTAACCACTATTGAAAAAAACAAATCTGTAATTCTAGAAGCATCATTAGTTTTTTTACAAGAAATGAAATGTGCCATCTTAGAGAATATATCAACCACAACAAAGATATAATCATTCCCTCGCTATTTGTTAGGAAGCCCTAACACAAAATCCATACTCAGATCAACCCATGGCCTTGGAGGGATAGGCAATGGCATATACAACCCATTATTCTGTACATGGCCCTTAGCCATTTGACACACTCTACATCTTGCTACAACCATACTTATGTCCCTCTTTACCTTTGGCCAATAATACTTTTCTATAACAAGAGAAATTTTCTTACTTATACCAAAGTGTCTAGCCAACCCCCCACTATGCAATTCTCTTCTAATATTTTCTATCATTGAACCACCAGGGATGCACAATTGTTTCCCCCTAAAAAAATAATCAAAAGAATCACTACCTACTATAGGATCCTTAAGTTTTCTGACAACATCACCAAAATCTGGATCACCTTCATACAATTCCTTAACTACCTCAAACCCTAGTACTTCATTTTCCATTGTTGTCAAAAGGGCTACACGCCTACTCAAGGCATCAACAACTTGATTCTGCTTACCAGACTTATGCTTTAAGAACAAAAGTATATTCTTGCAAAAATGAAACCCATTTTACATGCCTACTATTTAGTTTCTTCTGTGTGTTTACATACCTCAAGGATTCATGGTCAGTGAAGAGTACAAATTCCTTTTCTACCAAGTAATGTCTCCAGTTCCTTAATGCCTGAACAATAGCATAAAATTCCACATCATAAGTAGAATATTTCCTCCTGACTTCATTTAGCTTTTCACTGAAGAATGCCACAGGTCATCCTTCTTGACTCAACATAGCTCCAATCCCAACATGTGAGGCATCACAGTCAACCTTGAAGACCTTGCTAAAATTTGGCAATACCAAAATAGGTGCTTTTGATACTTTCTTCTTCAACAATTCAAAACTATTTGTTGTTGTCTTGGTCTATACAAACTCCCACCCTTTTGTACACTCTGTTATCGGTACAAGAATGCTACTGAAATTCCTGATGAACTTCCTATAGAAAGTTGCCAGTCCATAAAAACTACAAACCTCTATCACATTCCTTGGAATAGGCCATTCTAAAATTGCCTTTACTTTTTCCTCATCCATCCTCACTGCATCCTATGATATGACAAATCCCAAAAAACATGGGACTCTTCTGAAGAAATCTACACTTCTTTAAGTTTTCATATAGACTCTCTTTACGTAACAATTCTAACACCAATTTCATATGTAACAAGTGTTCTTCCACTTTCTTACTGAATATCAAAATATCATCAAAATAGACAACAACAAACTTACCATTGTATTCTCGGAGTACTCTGTTCATCAACCTCATGAATGTATCATGTACATTAGATAGCCCAAATGGCATCACCATCCACTCGTATAATCCATCTTTTGTTTTGAAATTAGTTTTCCATTCGTCCCCTTCACGGATTTAGATCTGATAGTAACCACTCCCTGGGAAATCTTGTTAAAATATCGGGCTCCTACTAGCACATCCATCATATCATCCAATCACGGAATTGGGAACCAATACTTAATTGTGATCTTGTTTATGGCTCTATTGTCTACACACATTCTCCAGTCTCCATCTTTTTGGGGAGTCAATAACGCTGGAGTTGTACAAGGACTCATGCTTTCTCTCACTAACCCTCATGTATTAGATCTAACACTTTTCTATTCAACTCTTCACTCTATGTCAAACTCATCTGATAGGCTGCTTGGTTTGGAAGGGCTGATCATGGGATCAAGTCAATATGGTGTTGAATATCCCGCTTTAAAGTTAACCCATTTGGTAGCTCATCTGGTATGACATCTTTGTATTATTTTAGTATCTTTTCTACCGCAACAAGTATATTAAAGTCTTCTTTCTCAAGCTTCTTTGACATTAGTGCATAATAACATCCAGCTTCTTCCATTTCTGTAACAAACTCTTTTGTAGCCAATAAGCCCTCACTCTTCTATTCTTCCTTGAAGGGTAACAAGACCACCTTTACACCATCCTTCCAAAAGATAATGTATTTTTCCCTCCATCATGTGTAACCTTTCTATCATATTGCCAAGGCCTACCCAGTAATATATGACATGCATCCATTGGGATAACATCACACCACACCTCATCCTTATAGGTATTCCCAATTGAAAACTTTATAAGGCATATTTTATCTATGGTTACCTCATTCCCTTTCTTGAACCATGATATACGATAGGGATATGGGTGCTTCTCACATTTTAGATTCAAATTATCAACCATTATAGTTGAAACCATATTTTCACAACTACCACCATCAATAATAATTTTACATACCTTTCCTCCAGAGGTGCATCTTGTTCAAAATATATTTGTTCGAAGCCACGAATCAGCTCCAGTAACATCATGTTCCTTCTCCTTCCTTGGGAGAATCATCATCCTCGTTATCATAAGGGTTTCACCCATGTCTGCAGCAACCTCCATTTCTTCTTCCTCTTCAGCATTAAACTAGATTTACTCGTGGTTGTTCTCCTTGCCATCTATCTTGTGTAGGACAGTGTGAAAACTCAAAAGCTCTATTCCCCTCTTCACCACATCTATAACATGTATACTGCCTTTGGGGGCTATTCTAGCCCCGCCCTCCATTATAACCTCTTCCCCTCTGAAACCCCCTACCTCTTTGGTAGTTACCATGGCTATGACAAAAATCTTCATACCCTTCTATATTAGAGGATTCACCTTTTATAGATTCAAATCTACCACTGCCCCTCATTGGAGATGATGATGGCCCTCTCTTCACACCTCTTCTAAAATTATTCCTCTTATTATTTTCTTCTGCCTTTAATGCAAGTTTATAAGCATCATCTAAGGAATGGATCCAGATCGTACTCAACTCATATTGTATGGTGTAACTCAAGCCCATTTATGTACTGTGTAGCCTTTTGTTCTTCAGACTCTCCCTATTCCACCCTGATTGATAACTTATAAAATTCATTAGTATACTCCTCAATGTTGAGATCCTTTTGTCTTAGGTTTTGGAACCTTCGAAAGAGTGTCTAAGCATAATCTATAGGAAGAAACTTTTCTTTCAGCTTCTTTACCATTTTATTCTAGTTTCAGATCTTGCCCTTTCCATTCCTTTGTCTTTCATTTTGTAGGTGATCCCACCAGATCAATGCATTTCTGGCCAACTTAGTGCATGTAAACTTAACCTTCTTCTCCTCTGAAAGGTTTTTCCACTCAAAGAATTTTTCTAGATGATTTAACCAGTCAATCAACTCCTCTAGTCATAACCCTCCACCATAATTAGGAACATTAATCTTGATGCCATCATTCTTTCCCTCTAAAGCCTTGGTCAATCTCTCCTTAAATGGTCTCTCTTTCAAGGTTTCACTGTCTCTCTCATTTTCTTCTTCATCTCCCCTTCATTCATTAATGGAGGCTCTTCTTTAATATCACTATCTGGGTTTGCATCCCAATTTGCATGTCTCCTTCTAAGGCAGGTAACTTCTCCTGTGAGCTCAACAACTTGTCTCTGTAGCTCTTGCATACGCCTATTAATTTGGGCATAACCTCCCCTCCCGCATCTAGCCATGGTTATATAAAATAGAGGTAAAAACTACACAAAAAAATGTAATATGTTACCTTAACTATTTCTGCAAGATCAAAATCCAGCTCTGATACCAATTAATGTGAATCCATCTACAAGTGGTTTAAATACCTCCAAAGAAACACATAAATATATTTGAAAATAAAACCAAGAGTTTTAAAATAGCTTACTTCTCATTCTAGAATTCACAATGATCTATTACATCATTACCATCCTCCTTTTATTTCAAGACTACTCTAAAACCCTAAAATGGAAAACAACTCAGATTGATCCCAAAAATTTTGTGCCAAATATGCATTCATAAATTAGGTCTCACATGAAATTTTGACTGATTCTGACAAGCACAAAAAAAGTTATTAAAGTTATAAGACCTAGTCAAAAGTGGAAAAAATATTCAGAGCTGACTTTAGGCCACTAGACGAAGGAATCCGGGCATGAAAATGTGCCAAAATGGGAACAACCTTGCAAGAAAAGTTGACTCCAGCATAGTACTAATATATATCTACCACTCTGTAACATTTCAGGATGATCCAACAGTTGGATCAAAAGTTATGGTCTCTACAAGTTATGCTCCCACATCAGATGAAGTATTATGTAGTTATATAGTTTTGTTTTAGGAATCCTATTAATTTTCTCATAGTAATGATCAAGTTCATTATTTTTTGTATTGCAATGATAATAATGGGCATATGCCCATTCTCATATACATGAACATTTTTATTTTGAATGGGCAGATGTCCAGTCTCTTATAAGAATTAGTGAAGAAGAATTTAAGTTTCATTTATAAGATGATAAATAAATATAAGGAGGTTAAATATAGGGTAGTTATAAACTTAATTGTTAACAACTTCATCTGAATATCTTCATCATATTAACATAACACATATTACTTTTCTAATAATTCCTTATACTTCCCATATTTCTTAACTATTTGAATGAGCATCTGTTCATTTTAAACATTCTCATAAAAGGATGTAATTTCATATATTACTTATACAAAATTTCTTATACCTCGCATATTTCCTAACTATGAGAATGGGCATCTGTCCATTTTAAACATTCTCATAAAAGGATGTTATTTTCATTCAATCTTTATGTTTCATGTAGGATAAATTTTCTTTCTTTCTATATCAATTTTATGAGAATAAATATAGAGGTTAAATATAAGTTAATTAGAAACTCGATTGCTAACTGCTTCATCTAAATTTCTCATCATAATAATATAGCATATATTACATTTACAATAATATCTTATATTTCCCATATTCCCTAACTATGAGAATGGTCATTTGTCTATTTAATTAGAAACTCTATTGCTAAAAACTTCATCTAAATATATTCATCATAATAATGTAGTATATATTACTTTTACAAGAATTAGTCATATTTCCCATATTCTTTGACTACAAGAAAGGTCATATATCCATTTTAAACATTCTCATAAAAGGATGTGAGAGAGGGAAACTTTCCATACTAAAACAAATTAAATATTACCTCTATTTATTTATATATTAAGTTTATGAGAATATATATAGAGGTTAAATTTAAGTGTTTCTATATTGAATTTATGATAATATATCTACTTCATCCAAATATCTTCATGATATTAACATAGCATATATTAATTTTACAATAATTCTTCATACTTATCATAGTGTCTAATTGTTATAATGGGCATTTTTCCATTTTAAACATTCTCATTAAAGTATGTAATTGCATAATTTCTCATCACAATGATTAAAATTGAAAAATGCTCAAAACAAGAAGCATCACAATGCAGAAGGTATAGAAAGTGGAGCAAGAGGCCGAATGGTGGAGGAGCCATGCCTGTAGAGTCCTCTCAATGAATGCCTATGTCAATGCCGCCACGAGTGATCAGATATCCACCCCAAATCAACACACGGATGGATGGATGAAGAAGATGCCTGCATGCATATGACTTGGTGCAAAAAATGCACAATGGGTGCATGCAAAAGAACATCAATGTGTGTGTCAGGTTGATCATGTCTGACAACTGAAATCTCAGGGGTTTCTCAAGCCTGAGTGAAGGATGTAAACTCATGTGTTGCTCATGATCCTCAAAAGAGTCGAGAACAAAAAAAAAAGGAGCTCTGTCAATGTGTGATCCCAATGAAGTATCTGCTGAAAACCAATGTCATGATGAGAATTCCACTTAACATGTGGAATAGAGGAAAAACTACCTACCCTGTGAATGTCTGCAATGAATGACTCCGCTAGTGAGACCCATAGAATGGAGCATGCGATGAGAACTGAATGCAGTGGTATGCTTCTTAAAAAATCCATGCAGCTGAGCAGAAGTAGGATACACAACATGTGGTACTGTAATAGGACACACAGATGTGGAAAGAGCATGCAGTAAGTAAAAGCCTCATAGGTTTAGAAGCATCAAAAGCAGGTCAAGGCTCAAAGAGACTGGCAGACAGATCAATGTCAGTGGGTACAAGAGCAAACAACTGCAAGTGGACTAGGAGCATGGATATGGTTGTCCACAATATGATGGTGATGTTGTAGGCTAGCAAGTTTGTTCTATAGGGAGTGTATTATTGTATCCTTATCGTGAATGAGTGTGATTGTAGAAGAGAATTTTTCACTTCTTGAGTGATCTATTTTCTTCCACAAAAAATTTTACAATATCCTCTTGAAGTCCACATACTTCAAGAGAAAAGCATATCATTCATTCAGAATCCATGATAGGTACAAAATGATATGCAACTCCCAAAAATTTAGGACATTTGGGCTCAGCGAAAATTGCATCCACAATTGATTACAACACTCCTCCATATTGGCACACTTTATAATTATAGTGCAAGTCTCAAAATAAATATTTCCAATGGAAAGAATGAAAAAAACAAAACTTTTGCAAGCAAAAAAAAAACACTCAACTCAAAACCGAGTTACCAATCAAAAGTTACAAGCTTTTTTTTAATATTTTTTGCTCTGTTATTTATTTAGTTGCCACTAAAACAAAATAAAAAACACCAAATAAAATTAAAGGGGGCTGAAGTTAAGCACCTCTTCAGCTTTAAGCCCACAACAAAATAAAATTAAAAGGGGCTGAAGTTAGCACCTAGGAAGTAGGAATCAAACAAGAACACTTTAAGCCCTCATATGACCACGATCAATAAGATGAAAAAATTCACCAGAGGATTTTTACATAAAACCTTTGCAAAAAATGAGAAGCAAACAATATCATATATTATTATGGAACTCAATGCAATACATTGAGAATGGGCCTTGCTTAAATAGGCAAGGAATAACAATCTAAGAACCAGTCAAGGTCGTAGATCAAGCCATAAATCAAGGAAATAACTAGTCATCAAAGAACTAGTCAAGACCATAGATTTAGGAGAGAACTAGACATCAAGGATCTATCAAGATCAATCAAGGAAATCTAGTCAATACCATAGATCAAGGAAAGAACTATACCTAACAACTAGATATATCTCCTAATATCTAAATAAGATAAAAGAAATATCCACACACATAAGTGGGTGAGGATAAATACAATAAAGGTAAATAAAGTACCTAGGTTATTCTAATTCATCTTTGCTGAAATATTATTAGATAAAAGAATGGGGAAAATGCCCATTGTCATATTATAAATGGAATATGCTCATTCTCATCACAATCATAAAAATGTTTATTTTGTATGAGAATGGTCATATTGCCTATTCTAACCATTCTACCCCATTTAAAGTAAAAGATTTACTTAAATCATTTTTATATCACTATAGAAGATGTGGGAATGGGCAGCTGTCTATTCTAAAAAAAAAAATATTACCTCTATGTGTCTAGGAACCTCTCTTATATGATTCCTATATGAGTATGGGCATATGTCCATTTGATGATACAGAGTAAAAATGTTTATTTGTATGAGAATTAACATATGCCCATTCTATCTATGTGTATTTCTCTTCTCAGATTTTTATATGAGAATGGACATATACCCATTCTATCTATGTGTATTGAAAAAATTATTTTATTTGATCCCTATATGAGAATGGTCATTTTCCAATTCTATATGCCCATTCTCACATAGGAATCATAACAGAGTAATTTAAAATTAAGTTTCATCCATATTAATAAATTCAATGATTTTGAGATCTATACTAAGGCTGCAATAATTGGTAATTATCCATTCCAAAATTGTAACGCCCACAAATTTACACATATTTACCAGCACAAAACCTAAGACAAACATCGGTCATTCAAACTCAAAAAGTTATGGAATAATTTTTTTTGTAAAATGTACTTGCAACACAAGGTAAAAAAACCATTCACACTTTCCTCTAATTTTTAAAAATACATTAAATTAATATTATAATTTTCCCTTAGATCCCCTTTAAACTTTAAAAAAAAATAAAATCTCTCAATATCATTCAATAAATTAATTAGTCTAAAAGTAGACTTAGGCTCACTTACCATTGGTTTTAATACAATTACATTTAACCTTAATTAAACTTGCTAAAATTATTCGGGTCTGAGGTCAAGGAGCCTATGAGGATTCTTCCCTCTTGGAAGGAGGATGGCTCTCACTTGTGCATTATGAGGAGGTTGTTGTTGAAAGCGCGTGTTGAGATTCAAATTTTTTCGTGGTGGGTAGTTTTGTTGGAACTCGCCCAAAACCTTGATGCGGTTATAGAATGGTGTAAAAGAAAGTAGGGCTGTAAGGTGTAGGTTAAAGCACTCTCGGAGATGTTTTCTCTTCAGTCTCTTTGAAGAAACAATTTGGAGGAGAGATTCTTCTAGGGCTCCGTGGTTATATTGGGAGGACTTTCCCTCAGCTTCTGACGTTGGCATCCTGGAATGCTTCCAGGGGCCAATTTTTCAAAGAGCTTACTTTTTGGATCCGTCTCCTAGAAGCTTCGCGCCCCTCAATTTTTTAGGAGCCTGAAGTCTTTTCTAGGTGTTGCAGAGCTTTCACAAATAATTTCCTAATCCTTGTTGTTGACCCTACCAAAAAACCCCGATCTAGATTGGCATTTCCAAACGTATTTATCATGTTCCAATCAGTTCAAAGGTCCCCCCCCCCAAAGCATTTTTTTCAACTCTCAAAAGTGGGTTGTGCAATATAACTACAAAAAGATGATGTTTCATCCTCTTTGTTTGGATCAGTGGGCTCTAGTTTTTACTATCCCAAGAAAAATTGATGACTCATTAGATGAGAGGAGAATTCAGACATTAATGAGCCTGTTGTGGAGGGGAGTTTAGGGCCGCAGTCTCCAATCGCTTGTTTCAGTTGTCACTCTGAAGATCCATTACCTATTGTTGGTAGTGAGGTGTTTAGGTCTAGTGTTGATAAGTCGGTGTAGGGGCTAGGCTCGTCAATTTGATGAAAACTTGGGAGAACGGGATTGTTGGGGCTGCTATCACTATCTCTCAAAATTTGAATTGGGGGGATTTTCTTTAAAGATCCATGATGTGATTAGGATTTGACAGATGGCGGTGGTGTGTTGAATTTGGGTTGGGTGGGCCAATTTCAATAATTATCAACATTCTCATTCTATAAACCGGTGGGGTCCAATTGGACTGCTAGCCTTAAATCCTTACATAGCCTATTTGAATTCTTGTGGGAAACTTTAATTAATCTTGTTTTTAGGACTAGTGCTTGTTAGTTTTTTGATTTTAGCTTTCCACCACCTGGTGGAGGTCTTTTGGAGCCTTTAACCTGGAAAATTGGAGGTGTTTCTTGGCCATGCTAACCCTGAGGCCTCTCCAGTTATGATGATGATTGGATGATTATCCATCATAGGAAGCATACGGTCATTAAGTTAGATTGTATTAAAAAATTCATTCCTTGGCTTGCAATGGTGATTCTTAATGTCTAGTGCTACCTTGTGCCTGGTCAAGCCTACTTGACTGGTCTCTTGGTTTATACTCTCATGGGATCTTGGTTCTTTCTATTTTAACCACTGGCAGAGGTTTTTCATCTTGATCTTCATCATCTTATTTTTTCCTCCATGTTCCCTTTACGATGCATCTGCTTTCTGTATGGCCTTCAGGGAGCCAATCCTTGTCTTTTTACCATATCTAATAAAAAAAAACTTGCTAAAATTAATATCAAGGGTATTGTGGTCTATTTATTTAAATAATAAAGTTCTTTTATACCCAAAAAGGTGTCAAATCTTACATTAAAATAAAAAGGTATCTAATAAGACACTTGGGTTATGAAATAATAACACCCCCTACACATACTAGAATGGCCCAAAAATAAAGTCTAAACATTCATTTTAAATTTGAAATTTCTCTCACCCACTTCCCACCTAATTTTTATAGGGATAAATCTCATCCATTGGATGGACTTATTTGGAGCTCTAGGATTTGTGGATCCATATAACCCTAAAAATCCTTATGAAAAACTCTTTCCTCTTTTTTTGTTGCACATTTTTGGATGAGGAGGTGGAAGACATGAGAGGTAATCTTAAGATCATGGAAGGATGCACATTCTTTCTTTCATATCTAGTTCTATTTACACCCCTCTCTGAGGGTTGTATGTATTTATTTTACATTTTCCCAAATGGGCAAATGGGTATTTACCCTATTTTAGAGGGATAGGAATAAATGGTGTACGAATATACTTGTGAAAAGGCATATAAACATGCATGCATGCATACATACATATGTATGTATGTATGTATGTATATATATATATATACACACACACATATACATACACACACATACACACACACACACACACACACATATACTATGTGTGTGTGTGTGTACATTTATACACACACACACATAGATATATATAATATATATATATAATATATATATATATATATATACTTGCACATATATATAATATTTATTTATTTTTAGTTCGGTTTTGCTTGGCTATAGGAGGGACTGACTGTGTTTTTTGTTGTCAACAACGAGTAACCCACGGTGGTTGATTAAAAGAAATGGTGCATATTATAAGATTTTAGGGGTTTAAATGCTTTGCGGCCACTATATTGGGTTGGAGTTTAAAATATATTCTAGGGAGGGGAGGTCGGTGACCCAACCCCCATCCCATAGTATATGGGGTGGTGGGTGGGGTCGGTGACCTTCCCCCACACCATTTTCCCTTAATAAAAGCATCATAGGCCGCAGATAACTTAGTCAAACAAAATATATTTTGTTAAACATTTTTTATATATTTAATTCATTTATGTGTGTGTGTGTGTGTGTGTTTATTTTTCTATAAATTTATATTTTTAAAAACATATATAATATCTAAATGTATATAATATATTAAAATAATAACAACTGTTATTATTCTAATATTATCATTTATAAATAGAAAAACTAATAATATTAAAACATTAATAGTGTCAAACTAAACCATAACCCTTCCATTAAATTTTCTTTGAGAATTTAATGGCAACATTATGAGAGGTAAATACAAATTTTATTACCCTTATAAATTTGTAATGAATTGATAATCAATTTATACAATCAAATGGGACTAAGGTCTAATAATAACCATACATATTTCTTTACTCTATTAGGTTTACATGATTATTTCATTTATTGATAAGGTGAATAACAATAAGAATTTAAGGTATTTTCAATCTACACATATAAATTTTTACTTTCTTTCAACCAATACAAGCATATGAACAAATATAGTTTATCTTGCTATCACATGCATTTTAAATAATATAACAGGAATTAGTATTTCTTTTCTTTGCAACATACAAGTTTCAATCCTTTCCATAAGTAACTTTTAACAATATTTTCCAATAGTTTTAAAAAACGAACAACACACCCATTGAAGACAATAAAACAACTAAGATAGGAACACGTTTGTTTCCTTTTCAATCACATTGAAATGAACTTAATTCAACTTAACAATCTTATAGTTCCTTATTCAAACAAGTAATGAAATGGTTTTCAAAATTTTACTTTGATTTACAATACCAACTAATATTACATTTTGATGATGAAACAACTAAAAAAATTACTTTAAACAAATTTAATTTTACACGTCCTCCATATACAATGGATGCAACATGATAAAATATAACAATAGGATTTTGATTCTTTCTCCAAATGTTACAAGGAACATGAATCCTCCTTAGAGATCCACCTTCTTCCAAGATTCAACACAACCAAAAATGGGGGAGTAGGAAAAACTCTCCACCCAACCATTAATCCAATGAGGAAGTGAATCCTACTTCCTCATTAGCCCCTGAGCCCCAACAAGGGGACAATAAGGAATATTTGAAAACCATGGAAACAAATCCAACGCTTCAACATCTACTGACAAACAACACTCACACAAGAATAATAACAAAAAACATTCATTTTTCAACACATTAATTTCCCACCACATTTTCTCTAAAACAAGCCAAGTAGAGAAAGGAATATGGTGATACCCTTGTGCCTCACAAGGATTTGGATGCCCACCTCAAAAAAATACAAAACACAATCAACCCCAAAATCCCTTATGCCTCTCTCACTCTTATGCATCCTACTCTCTTATGTCTCCCACACTGAACAAAATAACAAGATAAGAACAAGGTGTGGCATCTAAACCACTTTCTGTTATCACCGAATCACAGCACCCCTGGATGTTGATCATATTTCTAGTTTGATCACTCTAAGCATCTAGTGTGATTGGATAACATGGATAATATCTCCAAGTTGTGGGACTTGCTACTTGAGATAGACCTCCAGAGAAAGTTGGTTCTTGCTCCTAAACTACCTGCCACAATCTACTCTAATGCAGGAGAAACTAGCTATTCTAACCTAAAATTCCAAGGGACCTAGAGAGAGAGAATACATAAAATGAAATCCTACACTAAAGCGGTGATACACCAGAAAAGGAGGATGGGAGATTAGTCTCCAAATGTGTGAAATACAGAGGCAAAGTGCACACTAGAAGAGGTGATGACAGTTCTCCATAATCTAGCAAAATGCATTCACAGTAATATTTCAAGCACACACAATGATAATGAATTCCTGCAAGAACATAATAGATAGACACAATATTCTCATAGAAGGATCAAAGGGGCAAGAAGAATGCACGAAAGCACAGCAGGGGAAGATATATCCACAAACTGGTATTTTATTGCTTCATGATATGCACAGTTCAATCTATTACAAGATAAGGGCCTGGATCACCATGCAAGGAGTCCACTACAAGGGCCTGCAACACACTGGCTTCACAAAGCAATTTTGACAGAGCTTTGTTACCCAAAAACTCTCCCCTTACAATGAGCCCAACACTCCAATTTATAGAAAAATGAGAAGGAAAAGAGAAGGGAAAATGGAAATCCCGAAATCTGTCCTTTAACCACCTGTAAGAGGCATTAAATTGAGTGGAATGGGTATACATTACTTGCAAAAGGCTCCCCATACTGTCCCATGTGCTGCAGCAGAGAAAGAATGATGACCATGCCTCTTAATTGCACTCCCAGCTACCAAATAAAACACTGTTCTGAACCCGGCCACGTTTCCTTAAAAATATAAATCAATTTTCATTACAAATCTAGAATATCTTGATTTTTGTGCATTGGGCTCGGAACCATGATTCCAACGGTACCAATTTTGTGTGATTTCGTTGAGAAATGCAAAAGTTATGGCCTTCTGAGTGCGGGCAGCTGTTTTGGGCCTGGCAGGCGTTTTCTGTCATTTGACGGGAAAGAGCATTGATTTAATGGAGCCGAATATGTTTCTTTTATGTGGCGTAGAGGACATCGTGCTCATTCCAGAAAGTTCAATTTTATGAAAATCGGAGCTCGGAGTCAAAAGTTATGGCCGTTTGAAGTTCCACGGGTCAAATGTTGACTTTTCTCCTCTGCCTTCGGCCATTTCGGCTTTTCGCGTCCCACGCGTCCCTTTGTCCCATTTGGCATAGTGCTGAAATTTCCCATTTCGGCTGAACCAGCCTGTTCGCATACTCGCAGCCCAAATTTCCCATTTGCTTTCGGACCGTCTGGGACAAATTCGCCTGGTTCGGCCGGTTCGCGCCCTTTTGTCCCAACTGTTCTGGGACAAAAGTTCTCATTTCGGCCGATCCAGCCGGTTCGCATACTTTTTGCCCACGCGTCCCAAACTGTTTCGGGCTGCCTTGACTCATTTCACCCGGTTCGGCCGGTTCTCATCTTTTTGTCCCGCTTGTCCCAAATGCTTCCCTCTCAGCAGTTAGCCAATTTTTTCTCTCTTTTGGCCAGATCGGCTTTTCGCGCCCGCCGCGTACTTTTGTCCCAGATGTCCCAATTGCTTCCGGGGCCGCCTGTGCTCATTTCAGCCGATCCGTGCCTTTTTGTCCCACTTGTCCCAAATGCTTCTAGGACTAGGACTTAGCCATTTTTCGTGATTTTTCTTGGCCCGAGCCTGTTTTTTGCAATTTTTCTTACATTTTCTCGGAACTTGCTCTCTCTTTCTTGGACATGGGAGTTAGAAAATTCTGAGGGGACCCAAAAAAAACATGACTTTTCCCCTGACTCAATCTATTTGCCTGGGACTTGAGAATTTAATGCATGTTATCAAAATTACCTTGAGGGGTGAATTTTGGATAACACTTCCTCCTAAATACCTAAAAGAAACTCTTATTCCTCCCAAAACATTCCATCCACATTTCACTATCTCATACACATCCTAAATAAATTTCACTATCCACCAACATCAACCAAGAACACATTCATTCAACACATAAATATTTAAGAAAAGAGATGAAAAAAAAGGGTGCAAGACCCTACCTTTCCATAGCAAGAATCCACTTCACAAGAAATTCCCAAAATCCTCCAAGCCCAAGAAATTCCAAGCAATATTTAACTCCAACAAGCACTCAAAAAGGAAGCATTACAAAAATGACAGAGCCCAAAACCAAGCAAATAACCCCCAAAACTTCACAAAAAATTATTTAAATAGAAAAGAGGGAGAGGGAGATGATGTGGATCCATGTAGTATGCCAACGCATTTCTTCTCCACCCCGCATTACCATTGTTAAACCCAAACCCAAAAGTATAATAAATTGGTGGTTGGGGAAAATACCACCCTCTTACACACTAAACCCAGCACACACCCCCTTAAGGAAAAAATTAATTACCCACGTAAGAAAAGCTTAATTATTTTTCATTTTCCTTTAATAAAACATAATCTAGGACCTAAAATAAATCCCTCACATCATAGGCTAGGTCGGTGGGTGACACTAAAAGTTGTGGGTCAAGCTTAGCTTGTCCCACAAGTCTCTAAAAGAGCCTAGAAGGTCGAAATATGAATTTCACAAGGAAGATTGAGTACACACTACCCCAAAAAAATTAAATTCATTCCAAGCCAACACACAATAAGGAAACCAACTCACATTTATTCCCCCATTTTAGGTCACATCCTAATTAGCACTAGATAAACACTTTTAATTAACTTAAGAGGGGTACAAAACACAATCAATAAAAGTGACTCCATGTGCTAATAAAAATTCACTAACTCATAATTAAATAAAATCAACAAGACAAAATTCCAAACATTCCCAAGGTAACTTTTGAGGTCACACCTCAATGCAGAACTCCTAACAAGATACAACAACAAAGAAAATAGGAATACATGTGTTGCCATGGTGACCTTTTGCTAATAATCCATATTCTCTCATTTTTGGTCTCCTATCCCCCTTTGGGTTATTGTGTTACAAAAACCTACAAAATTCATGACAACACCTTTCTAGCCTCATGACCATATTAACAACATCAAAATAATAAAAATACATGCATATACATAAAATTAATTAACACAACTTAAACCAAGACAATTAATTTTTCATGATTCACAATTCCAATTATTTCAATTTCATTACTTTATCAATGAGGAATAAGATCACGACATCAAGTACATAATCTAGCATCATATAATTATAAAAATAATGCATAAGTCCAATATAAGCTCAAAATCAACAATTTGATATATCCAACTATGCATATAATCCATCATGTAAATTATGTCATAAGTCTAACATCCATACCATCTATAAAATAACTAATCAAAATAAAAATTTCCATCTCTCAATATCTAAATTGTGGTAGAAATGTCGCTTACTTTAATCTATAATTAGAAGAATCATAATCATATAAAAGTTTAAGAGGAGTGGGCACTGCATCCCCCTCCCCTTAGACTTGAATTCCTCTTGGAAGTCACTAGAAAAAATGTTGGAATTGTGCTCTCAAAGGCATGGCATCCTCGCACATAATTATTGTCTTGTCATATCTATCCCAATGAATGCAAACATGATCAATCTCTCTGCCTCAAAGGCCCAGGGTCCTGCATTCTAAAATATAGACGTGCTCCACCATCATCTACCCCTGATCTTCAACTTGCAATGAGGTCCAATCTAATACATGAGAATGATTTGCAATGTACCTCCTTAGTACAGAAACATGGAATACATCGTTAATGTGAGGGAAGATGGGTGGAAATGCTAGATTATAGGCCAAAGGACCAATACGCTCCAAGATCTCAAAGGGACCCACAAATCTAGGAGAAATCTTATATCCTTTTCCGTAATGGATAGGGCTCTTATTAATCTTGAAATGAAGAAACACCTTTGTGACCACCTCAAAACTATGATTTTTCCTCCATTAATCTGTATATTTCTTATGTCTTTCCTATGCCTCTTGTAATATCTACCTGATCATAACAATGTGTTACACCATATTGTGTAGTAAATCCAGCCCAAGAGAAATCTTGTCCTCCAACCTGTCCCAACTCAACAATGTACTCCACTCTCTACCATAAAGTTCCTAAAATAATCCATGCCTATCAAACTCTAAAAACTATTATTGTAGGAAAACTCCACCAAATAAAAACAATGCTCACACCTCAACTAGTGGTCCATGAGGTACATCCCAAGCATGTCCTTCAAGATTCAATTCACCTGCTCTATATGTCCATTTGTCTCATCATTGTAAGTGGTACTGAAGTTCATCATCATTCCAAGAGCATGTTGTGTACTAGTCTAGAAGTGAGAAGTGTACAAGGGATCATGGTCATAGATGATCTTCTACAGAATCCCATGCAATCTGACAATATCATAAACGTATACTCATGCCACTGCACTAGTTGTGTAGGTGGTATTTATCAGATAAAAGTGATCCACTTTTATCAATTTATCCAGTGTGACCATGATGGTGTCGTGGTGGTATCTCGACGTTGGTAACCCAACTATGAAATACATGGAAATGGTTTCCCATTTCCAGTTTCGTATAGCGTGAGGAAAGAGAAGTCCATATGGGTGCTGATGCTAGGCCTTCACCTTCTGACACTCTAAACAATGTGACATAAACTGAACCACGTCTCTTCGAAGTTCCCTCAAATGGTACGATTGTCTCAAGATGGCATGCATCTCTCAAGATGGCATGCATCTTCTTCACCCTGTGATAGGCTAAATAAGGTAAATAATGAGCCTCTGGCAAAAAATCCTATCTTAACCCTCCATCTATAAAAACATATATCCGACCTCTTTGCCTAAGAAGATCATCTGCCTCTAATGAAAATCAATCAAATCTCCCCTTGAGGGGCCTCAAAGACACAATATATGATATGGCTGCAAGATAAAAGCTGTTGTGAGGAAGCTGATGTAAAATCCTGCTCCACAAATATTTACCCACTGATGTAGCCATAACCACATGTATTTTCCTACTCAGGTCATCTGCAACCATGTTCTCCTTCCCCTTCACTTGATCTATCTCCATGTCATACTCATAAAGCAACTCCATCCGACACTAGTAACGAGCATTGAGATTGGGCTTTGTGAAGAGCTGGGGAAGACTCAAGTGATCAGCCCTAAGTGTAAATATCTGGCTAATAAGGAAATGTATACACCAAATAAAGGCATACACAACTCCTGCAAGCTCAAGGTCATAAGTGGGGTAATTGAGATCATAATACTTGAGTTTTTTAGACTCAAAATAAACCACTGAACCCTCCTGTATCGACACACCTTCTAGTCCTACAAACGAAGCATCCTTGTAAACGAGGAACTCACCTTGAGGGTCTAGAACTATAAGAATATGTGTTGTCATGAGGCATTCCTTTAGTGTCCTAAATCCCTTCTCACATCTATCTGACCATATAAACTTCTTTCTTTTTCACTGAAGGGAAGTGATTGGGTATGCAACCCGAGAAAATTCTTGTACAAATATAGTGTACTACTATGTACAACCCATAAAATTACACACCTTGGTCACACTAGAGGGTGCTGGCCAATCTTTAATGGCTCTAATATTGGAAGAATTGACTATGATACCTTCCCTATAAATTTTGTGACGTAAATACTGCACCTCTGACTAAAAGAATGCATACTTTTCTAGGTTCTTGTAAATCTTATACTCATGAAGACACTGTAGAACTTGACAAAGGATATCCTCATTCTCCTAACACATGTGTGAGTAAAACAAAATTTCTTCAAGAAACATGAGATGAAGAGATCCAAGAAATTCTTGAATACCCTGTTCATCAAGCTCATGAACATTGCTGGAGAATTCGTCAAACCAAAAGGCACAACTGTGAACTCATAGTGACCATATCTCATGTAGAAATATGACTTGTAGATATATACCTTTTAATATTTAAGTGATGATATCAAGACTTAAGATCAATCTTAGAAAATACTGTGGCCCCCTTCATCTGATCGAACAAATCATCATTGCAAGGAAGGTGGTAATGATTCTTGATTGTTACTTTGTTCAGCTACCTGTAGTCCACACACAACCACAAGGATCCATCCTTCTTATTAAAAAAAATTCCTTGTTTACCCTAAGGGGATACACTAGGATGGATTATGCCTTTCTCAAGAATTCCCTGAACCTCCATATTGAGCTCATAAATCTCGGGTGTTCATCCTATAAGGAGCGTGTGAGATAGGTTCTACTCTTAGAACCAAGTCAATGTGGAATTTTATCCCATGTGGGGGAGGAATCCTCAGCATATCACTATGAAACACATCAAAAACTCCACTATCCCCATCCTCCATCCTATCACTAATAGTAGTACCGTACAAGTGACACCCATGTCGTCCACACTGCTTAAGCTGCATAGCATAAATAGTGCTAATACAAATGGGTCTACTAACTCCAGCTATCACTGACTCAACTCCCAAATAATCTATACATGATATAGTCCTATGGTAACAATCAACTTTGGCTCTATGTTCAGATAACCAATCCATGCCGAAGATGACTCCATACGAACCCAACAGAAGGATACAAAGATCTGAGTTAGTGATGAAGGGTCCCAAATCCCCTACACACTCCTTTACTAAGGTGTCTATAGATATTTTTTCTCCAGAAGCCATCTCGACATCCCAACTAAGGCCTTGTCTAACTACCACAATCCTGTAATGCTCTACTACATATGGTGTAATAAGTGAATCAGATGAACTAGAATCAAATAGTATAGAGGCGGGAATACCACCAATGCTACCTATACTCTCTATTATAGTGCCCTGATGATTAGCCTAATAGTTCTTAAACGTTGCATAGATTCGATGGCTATGCCACATGTCACCAACTGTAGGCTCTAAAATTGGTTCCTTAGCCTTGTTACTAGGGTTTTGAGGACACTCTCTCAAATGATGTCCAATAACACCACATCCATAACAACTACCTGGTCCTCTATAGTGAGATGCAGCTCTAGCTGGTACTCTAGTGATCTATGTCATAGATCTTGATGATTCAGCTATGGACTGCTGAGATCATGGCTAAAGAGCTCCAAATCAATAAGTTTTTAGTTCACCTTGTGGCTTAATGGGGACCCTAGTGGGAGTACCCATACTCCATACCCTCTTAGCATCAAATCTATGTGGATATCGGAATGATGGATGAGTTTGGTGTTGCTACTACTGGGGTGGCTTTTGTGGTGATCTAAATGAAGACTATGTAGAACCATGTCCATAAAAATGATGAGGAGATGACCTTGTCAACAAGTTATCCTGCATCTACTTGATTTGGCTTTGCACTCTATCCCTAACGTATCGAGTCTTCCCCCTAGTATCTTTGTCAATGTAGGCCTTCTCATTGGCATCTGTTAAGGTCTTCGGTAAATGAATGTGCACCACACCTGCCAAAACCAGATTTATGAACCCTGATGAACCTGTGAATCCTAACTTGCTCATCCTACATATACTTGACATATTGAAGTGAGTCTAGAAATTGACTCGTTTACTCTGCTATAGTCATGGATTCATGACGTAGGTCATGGAACTCATCTATCCTCTGCTGAATAAACCTCTTGAATAAGTATTTTCTCTTGAACCACTCCTTAAAGAGCTCCTAGATTATTGTCTCTAATTCTACGTGGAACTTTTGCTCCTCATTCCTCCACTAGACATGTGATCCATCCCTCAAAAAATGAATCACAACACAAGCTTTCGTGTTGCTAGTAGATGGGTAAATCTTGAATCACCCACTTAAGCTCACTAATAATGCATCTGTTTGAAAACCACCTGTATCAGTTGAATAATGAGATTGGAATAGTTTAGGATCTCCTTGATATGATTTGTAGCTAACGATTCAGGAGCCCCTTATCACTCTACATGCTCCTCCCCCAGCCTAAGGATCCTATATCTATCTCTGTGTCCTTGAATCCTATCTCCATGTCCCCTATGAGGGGACTTCACTTTAGCTGACTCTACATGGGATTTCTCTTCCCTATGCTCATCCCTATGTCAAGGAGATGTAAAATCCTAAACTGATGCCTCTCTATCCTATCTGGCAGGTCGTCATCTTAACGATCCTCCACATATACTATCATTAATGTACTGAAGCATATGTAATATCTAAGGTAAAATAGCCATTACAGCCTGGTATGGAGGTGGTAAGTCTAGGTATATGTGCAAGAGCCCCTCGTCTTGTCAGCTCCTCTTACACAGACCAGGGTGAGAGTTAGTTCTTCCTTCTAGGTTTTATTTCAGTTTTCAAGTTTTGTATACTATATAATATCATATAATGTTGTTTTCTAGGTTTTAGAGTTGTGCTAGGTTTAATGTTCATGTCTCATGTTTTCAAGATATCCCAAGGGTCCAAGATTTGAACCCACAGCTGTGATACCATGTTTAATGCTCACAAATTTACCCACACAAAACCCAAGATGAACATAGGTCAAACTCAAAAAATTATGGAATAATTTTTTTGTAAAACCTACTCGCAACACTAGGTTAAAAATTAACAGTCACACTTTATCGATTTAAAAGTACATTAAATTAATATTATTAATTTCCCCTTAAATCCCCTTTAAATAAAATAATATAATATTTCAATACCATTTAATAAATTAATTAGTCTAAAGCAAGACTTAGGCTCCCTTACCATTGGGTTTAATACAATTACATTTAACCTTAATTAAACTTTCTAAAATTAATATCAAGGGTATTGTGGTCTATTTATTTAAATATTAAAGTTCTGTTATACCCACAAAGGGGTCAAAGCTTGCATTAAAATAAAAAGGTCTCTAATAAGATACTTGGGTTAGGAAATAATAATGCCCACTACACATACTAGAGTGGCCCCAAAATAAAGTCTACCCATGCATTTTAAATTTGAAATTTCTCTCAACCAATTCCCACATAGTTTTTGTAGGGATGAATTTAATCAATTGGATGGATTAATTTGGGGCTCTAGAATTTGGGGATCAATCCAACCCTAAAAATTCTTATGCAAAATTATTTTCTTTTTTATTTTAGCTCATTGTTTCTTCTTTTTGTGTTGTAGATTCGTGGAGGAGGAGGTGGAAGCCATGAGAGGAAAACTCAAGCTCATGTAAGGATCCACATTCTTCATTTGATTTCTAGTTCTATTTACACCCTCTCCTAGGGTTGTATGTATTTTTTTTATCTTACTATTTCTTTACATTTGCCCAAATGGGCAAATGGATATTTACCCTATTTTAGAGGGATAGGAAAAATGGTGTACGAATATACTTGGGAAAATGGATATATATATTAGAATCTCTTTTTAATAAATTATGAAATCAAAAATGGGAAAGTGTGTATATATATATATATATATATACATAATATTTATTATTATTTAGTTTAATTTTCCCTGCCTATGGGAAGGGACTGACTGTGTTTTTTGTTATTACCAGTGAGTATATATATATATATATATATAATTATTATTATTTAGTTCATTTTTTCTTGGGTGCAGGAAGGGACCGACTGTTGTTTTTGTTATTACTAGTGAGTAAGGAATGGTGGTTGATTAAAAGAAATGGTTCATAGTATAAGAGTTTGGGAGTTTAAATACTTTGGGGGCACTGTATTGGCTTGGGGTTTAAAATATATTATGGGTTGAGGGATGGGGTCGGCTCCCTCCCTCCCACCATTTCCCCTTAATAAAAACATCATAGGCCACCGATAACTTAGTTAAACAAAATTTCTTTTGTTAAACATTTATTTCAATATTTAATACACACACACACACACATATATTTTTATATAAATTTATATTATTAAAAACATATATAATATATACATATATTAAACTAATAACAACCATTATTATTCTAATATTATCATTTATTAATAGCAAAAGTAATAATATTAAAGCATTAATAGTGTCAAACTAAACCATAAACCTTCCATTAAAATTTCATTGAGAATTTTATGGCAACATTATGAGAGCTACATGTATAAATTTTATTTCCCTTATAAATTTATAATGAATTGATAATAAATTTATACAATCAAATGAGACTAACGTCTAATAGTAACCATACATTTTTCTATATTGTATTATGTTTAAAGGATCATTCCATTCAATGATAAGGTTAATAAAAATAAGAACTTAAGGCTTTTTACATTCACACATATAAATTTTTTCTTTCTTTCAACTAATACAAGAAGATGAATAAATGTATTTTATCTTGTTATCTTATACCTTTCAAATAATACAATAGGAATTAATATTTATTTTCTTTGCAACATACAATTTTAAATCCTTTCCATAGCTAAATTCTAACAATATTTTAAAATAGTTTTAAAACAAGAAAAACACGCCCATTAAAAACAATAAAACAACTAATATGGGAACAATGTTGTTTCATTTTCAATCACATTTCAATGAACTTATTTCAACTTAATAATCTTATAGTTCCTTATTCCAAAAAGTAATGAAATGGTTTTCAAACTTTTACTTTCATTTACAATATCAACTAAGATAACATTTTGATAATGAAATAACTAAAAAAATCACTTTAAACAATTGCAAGTTTACAAGCCCTCCATATACAATAGAGACAACATGATAAAATATAACAAGAGGGTTTTGATTATTTCTCCAAATGCTACAAGGAACATGAATCATCCTTTGAGATCCACCTTCTTCCAAGATCAAACACACAACAAAAAATGGGGGAGTAGGAAAAAAACTCCACCCAACCAATACTCCAATCAGGAAGTGAATCCTACTTCCTCATTGGCCCCCGAGCACCAACAATGACACAATAAGAAATATTTGATTACCATGGAAATAAATACAAGTCTTCCACTTTTACTTTCAAACAACACTCACATGAGCACAATAACAAAAAAAACATTCATTTCTAAACACATGAACTTCCCAAAATATTGGCTCTAAAACAAGCCAAGTAGAGAAAGGAGTATGACAATACACTTGTGCCTCCCAAGGGTTTGGATGCCCACCTCAAAAACCTCCAAAACACAATCAATATCAAAATATCTTATGCCTCCCTGCAAATAAAAATATATCTATTATGCCTCACTAACTATTATGCCTCCCTCTCTCTTATGTCTCCCACAATGAAAAAAATAACAAGATGAGAACAAGTTGGGGCATCTAACCCACTCTCTCCTAAATACCCAAAAGAAACTCTTATGCCTCCCAAAAAATTTCATCCTGATTTCACTATCTCATACACATCCTTAATACATTTCACTACCCAACATCATTAAGAAAGAACACATTCATTCAACACATAAACATTCAAGCAAAGAGAAGAAACCGAGGGTCCAAGACCCTACCTTTCCATGGCAAGAATCCACTTCACAAGAAATTCCCAAAATCCCCCAAGCTCAATAAATTCCAAGCAATCTTCAACTCCAACAAAAACTCCAAAAATCAAGCATTCCCAAAATGAGAGAGCCCAAAACCAAGCTGGTAACCCCTATAACTTCACAAAAATGATAATAAATAGAAAATAGGGAGAGGCATATGATGTGGCTCCATGTAGGATGCAACATCATTTCATCTCCACCCCACATCACCATGGTCAAACCTAAACCCACAGTATAATAAATTGGCGGTTGGGTAAAAGACCACCCTTTTACACACTCAACCAAACCCACACATCCTTAAGGATAATTTTAATTACCCATGTAAGAAAAGTGCAATCAATTTCCATTTTCCTTCATTAATATACAAAATAGGACCTAAAATAAGTCCCTTACATAATAGGATAGGTTGGTGGTTGACTTTAAAAGGTGTGGGACAAGACCAACTTGTCCCTCAAGTCTCCAAAATATCCTAGAAGGTCAAACTCGGAATTTCACAAGGAAGATTGAGTACACACTACCCCAAACAAATTAAATTCATTCCAAGCCAACACATAATAAGGCTACCAACTCACATTTTTTTCCCCATTCTTCGTCACATCCTAATTAACACTAGATAAAAACTTTTAAATTAACTTAAGAGGGGTACAAAACATAATTAATAAAAGTGACTCCACATACTAATAAAAATACAGTAACTCACAATTAAATAAAATCAACAAGAGAAAATTATAAACATTCCCAAGGTCACTTTTGAGGTCACCTGCCAATGGGGACCTCCTAACAAGATACAAAAATAAACAACATATGAATAGATGTGTTGCTATGGTGACCTGTTGCCAATACTCCATATTCATTCACTGTTGGTATCCTATCCCCCTTTGGTTTATTATGTTGCAACCACCTACAAAAGTCAAAACAAAACCTTTCTGGGCTCATTGCCATATTAACAACATTGAAATAATAAAAATACATGTATATACATAAGAATAAATTATCACAACTTAAACCAAGACAAGTAATTTTCCATCGGTCAAAACTCTAATTACTTCAATTTAATTACTTTATCAAGTAGAAATAAGACCACGAAATCAAATACATAATATAGCATCATATAATTATCGAAATAATGCATTAGTCCAATATAATATCAAAATAAAAAATTTGATATATCCAAATATGCATATAATGCATCCTGTAAATCATGTCATAAGCCTAACATCCGTATTGTTTATAAATTAACTATTCAATATAGTAATGTCCATCTATCAATATCTAAACTATGATGGAAATGTCGATAACTCTAATTGATAATAAGTGAAATCATAATCATATAAAAGTCGAAGAGGAGTGGGCACTACCAAAACAAATTAGATTTTATATCTATTAATTTTTGTGATGATGCATGGCTTTTGATTATTTAAAATATTGACTATGAAGTGATCTTATTTAATGTTGATTTTTGCATCATTATTGGGCACTACTATTACGTTTTTTTATATATCGATTATCGTGATGATGAATAACTTTTTTATCATGCTTATAAGAATTTAAGTTTTCTATATGATTATAAGATTAGTTAGAAAAAGTTATTTTTCAAGATAGATTGCATTACTACCTTTTTAATTGATAATATGTACTATGTAGATATAACAGATAGTTAATCATTTTGTAATATTCATTTTATAATAATTCAACATGATTATGAGTTAAAAATTCATGCCAGTTATTTTAACCGACATGCATAGAATTTATTACTTTTGTCTAGTATGTAGGAACCAGAGTAATCATTACCAAGTGACACGTTGGATTTGATACACCTATAAGGACGGAGAGATTAGGTAAGTGCCCACGCTAAAAAAAGTAAATGTTATCTATAGTCTTTTTATTATACTTATTCACATATCTCCATGAACAATAATGGACTTTCTATTATGATTACAATTAAAGACAATAGGCATATGCTGATTCCTTATATACTAACATTATCTCGATAATTATTTTTATTATTTTTTCATCTTTCTCTAGTATGAACAATAATTGACATTTTTTTAATGATTCCCTTATGAAAACGAGTATGGGCATATTCATGATTGAAACATATTATTTATATGAGAATGGCCATGTGTCCATTGTAAACATTATCATACAAGAAATTTTTATTCTATGAGAGTGGGCATGTGCACTTTCATCAATAATTACTCAATACTTAGTATTTGAATAACTATTTAAAATATCTTAGCATATCTAATCCATACTCTTCTTTAATTATTGTTATCTTCCATACAATTTTTTTTTTAATTTCTATATGAGAATAGGAAGATTCCTATATGATAACATGAATCATCTCATTTGATACAAGACAATGTAAACATGGTCAATCAATTTTTTACCTACTTAAGATTCGTGGCTATTTATAAAGTATACTTTTCTTTTATGAATCCTATACGAAAAATAGGAAGATTAAACATGCAATGCACATTCAAAACAAGCTGAAACAATTTTGTTTGCATGATAATGGGCATATACCCATTCTAAACATTGTAATCTAAGGAATACTAATTTTATGAGTATGCATCTATTATTCCTATTTCTATCTATTTAAAAACTTTCAGACTATTTTATCCATACTCTTCTTATTCTTTTTTATGATTCCTAAATGAGAAGGTGAATCTACCATTCATTACAAGACAATTCCATAAATATCCATCAATTTCATAACTCTTTAAAAAGATTTGATACTGGGTGCCCATTCTAAAACATAGTAAATTTGGTTATTCATATCGTAAAGGGCATATGCCTATTCTAAACTTTATAATACAAGTAATATTTTTATTTTATTTTTGAGAATATGCATGTGCTTAGTTGTGAATGAAACATATTTTTTATATGAGAATGGTAATGTGCCCAATATTAAAATTCTCATAAACGCAATTTTGATTCTATGAGAGTGGGCATGTGCACTTTCATCAATACTTACTCAATAATTAGTCATTTGAATAGCTATTTAAAATTTGTGCTCATTTCTAATCCCTACTCTTATTTTATGATTTTTATCTTCCCTATGAACTCTTTTTTCATTTCTATATGAGAATAATCATATTGCTATATGAGAACAAGAAACTTCCCATTTGATACATGACAATGTAAACATGATCAGTAAATTTTTTACATATTTAAAAGTCGTGACCATTTATAAAGCATACTCTACTTTCATGATTCCTATCTACACAAGAAAGTATTTTATGAATCCTATATGAGAATAGGAAGATTAAAAATGCAATTCCCATTTAAAAGATGATGAAACAATTTTTTTTCATGAGAATGGGCATATGCCCATTCTAAACATTGTAATAAAAGGAATGCTTATTTTATGAGTATGCCTCTATTATTCTTATTTATATCTATTTTTAAAATGTGATACTATTTTATCCAAACTCTTCTTATTATTCTTCTATGACTCCTAAATGAGAAGGGGCATCTTCCCATTCAAAACAACATAATGTCGTAAATCTCTATCAATTTCATAACTCTTTAACAAGATGTGAGAATGCATGCCCATTCTATAAAAAATTAAATTTGATTATTTGTATCGTGAAGGGCATATGCCCATTCTAAACTTTATAATACAAGTAATATATGTTTTTTAGAATGGATGTGTGCACAATCATGAATGAATCATATTTTTTATATGAGAATGGGCATGTGCCCATTCTAAACATTCTCATACAAAAAAAAATTATTCTATAAGTTTGGGCATGTACACTTTCATCAATACTTAGTCATTTGAATATCTATTTAAAATATTTGACCATTATTTTATGATTGTTATTGCCCAAGAAAGTCTTTTATGATTCCTACCTGAGAATGGGCATATGTACATTTAATAGGAGACAATGTAAAAAAGCTCAATCAATTTCTTAACTTTATACAAGCAATGAGAATTGGTACCAATTCTAACAATAGTAAATACAAAAATAGTAATTATTACAAGTGTCTAATTAGGTTTGACAATAAATTATACTACATATTTTTCATTATTCAAATATATAATTAAAACATAAAATGGGTACAATCAATTCAAATATATTTTTAAGAGATTTACAATAGGATTATGATATTAAATCATTCTAAAACACATTAAATATGTAAATAAGACAAACTATTTTATCAGTATTTAAAAAAACCTATAAAATTTCATGATTTGATTATTAAAAACATATTTTCGGTAAATGTGGACATGTTTAAAACAATACATGTGTCTAAATTGGTATGAAAATAAATTCTAGTTTATATTTTTAATTATTTAAATTTCTATTTAAGATCAATTAAAATATGTAAGCATATTAAATCATATTAAATAATTTAAGAATTAGATGGTGGTGATTTGTTACTGTATTATACATTCATTTTTTGAATGTATGTAAAAACTTGGTACAATGTATTTTTTATTAATCTAATACCTGTATAAAACATGTAAATGTTTCTAAGCATTGGGATAGAAACATAATAAAGTATTAAAATGTGTAACCTTTCATGGTTAAGTATTTATGATAGAATTAGTATATTAAAGGCATTTAAACATTATAGTTTTTTGATTTATTATGGTAGGATAAATTCAAGTTTCGAGACTTAGGATATTAGGATATTAAAGGTATTTAATCATTAAATGATGGTTGTTTATTATGTTACAACAAATTAATATTTTGAATTTAGGGGCTTTCTTTTAGAGATGATTTTCTTTGGTCAAATAATTTATAAAACTATTGAATTTGAATGGCTCGAGTTTGGATTGTTTGTTCCCTAATGGCTAAGTTCTTTTTTCTCTTACGGCTAGGTTTTTTCATTTAGGAGATTTTTAGGACAAAGACGAAGGTATGTGAAAGGATTTAGGTTGATTGGATACAAATATTATTGAAAAAGAAACTTGTTGCAGAGATAATAAAACTTCTTGTCGTGGTCATAAAAAAGACATAGAGAGAGACATGCATTGGTGAGTCCATCTATTCATTTTTTTCATACCATAAAAAGATACACATTTTCGATATTACAACATGAAAAAAGGAACAATTTTTTTAATTTGTATATTTGGTAGCTATTACATTTACAAATGTACATA